>CM077104.1:19350533-19382755 GCA_039619505.1 Cimex hemipterus | reverse complement strand
CTCTCTCTCTCTCTCTCTCTCTCTCTCTCTCTCTCTCTCTCTGTAGAACTATGGGAAAGAAAGAGAAAGTGAAAAAGAAAGAAAGAGAAAGAGAGAGTAAAATACATGGAAACGAATGGAAAGACTGGGAACATGAAATGCTCACAGATAAATTTTTAAGACAGATCCCATTTCAAAATCAGATTACATGCATTTTAACAGACAGATTTTAAAATCGTGCAAACGAAGAATTAGAAAATCTTTAGATAAATGCCAGATTTCTATAAATAAATGGCTCTACTAACATTATAGAAAAGATTTTGGTGAGCCGCCATCGGTAGCGGTTCCTCTCAGGGTCAACCACCGTGCGCAATGTGGGATATTCAAGAACTGGGTTATTTAGAGAGAACACGCGCCTACTCTAGCTTTTTCCTACAAAAACCTAACCTCTATGAGGGAAAGTTTGTTTTCCTCCCCTCCAATAGCATCCCATCTGCAACACTTTCTCTTTATTATGAAGGACCCAGGGGCAAATGGGTGGACCTGACGGCTATTTCCATTCAAAACTATTGTACACCTGTCTCGGTCAATGGAGGTTGGTTTTTCCTCGGATTAAGTTAAAAAGAAAGAGTTTAACCTCAAGGTTCAATTGTAATTGTACCCAAAGACCATATAATATCTTAATCTGTATTGTGCGCTTTTAAATCGCAAGATTGTTATCATTTTTAAATTAAAGTATTCGCTTCTGTAATTGCAACGAAACTCACATACACTAATAAGTACATTCAACGTCGTATAATTTTGTTATTATTCCTACGAAAGATTTTTTTTTACTTGCTAAGTTTTACTTGTTTTTAAATAACAACCTTGTATGTTTCCTTTCGTTTGTCAAGAAAAAATAGGGATTCATTCACTTCAATAAAGTAAATTGTTTATTTATTAAGCCGTTCAAACTAAAGCAACCTCGTTACAAAATATATAAGCTAATTACAAAGTAGCACCAACTGCAGTTTGCTATTTGCCGGTATATTTCTGTCTACGCCAACCTCGTTATAGAGATCCATGACCGAAGATGGCGAGAAGCCTGACAGACAAAAACAGCGTTGACAGGCATACCAAAATGGTAACAACCACTTCCGTATCCACCCTGCACACTCCAAAAGGACGTCTCAAGATGAAAACAAATTATTGTACTCTCTACAAAGAGATAGTACAAAATAAATAATAACCCCACAGTTTTTCCAAAGGATCTTAAATTTGAGATAGATTTTGGATATCTCTGATTCAATTTGCAAAGCAATCAAAGGTTTTTGCATGGTTTACTTTGCAAATGCATTGTGTAAAATCATCGTCGTGGCAAAATTATTTGAAATGCTTATGCTTTAAATTGGGGATAAAACTAGACGTAATGATTTGAAGTTCACTAATCTCATATATTAGGAAGCTTGAGTTTGCCGATTGTTTACTGTTGATGAGAATATCCGCACACAAGATGTTATAATCCTTTTACATACCTCTAGTCTATTTTTGGCTGAGGACGATCTGAAATTTCATTGAGACCAGTGTTTCAAATTTCGGGATGCATAAAAGGATTATAAAAGCTATGAACCACCAAGCATTGTAATCGACTATTTTTATTGCAAATTTTATGCATAAGCAATCGAATTGTCCTAATGCAACTTAGTTTTGATAGATGAAGTCCTACTAAACCTTGAAGGAACATAAAAATAAAAAAATCGCCCACAAACTTTGCATACTTTTCTCTCGAAACCCGTTTTTGTTTAAAATATTTTTTTTAAAATAAATTAAAAACTAGCAGGCTGAAACAATATCGCGCTTGAAAAACATTACTCACTTACGTATTACTACGACTTATGCAAAATTTTACCCGCTAATTTAAGATTCTTTTAAAAATTGGTAGGCCACACTTAAAGTATTTTGTGTTGTATATATTAGTCCAATGGTTTGAGTAAAATGGGTTACGCAATATTTCTGAGTCACCCTGTATATAAAATCAATTTCGAAAACTAGTTCAAACAGTTGAAAAACTAAAAAAAAAAAATTATAAAAAATGGAACCCAAAGCCAACAATATAGTTATTTATTCGTTTTAACGGTAGGACAAACATGGCAAATAACGCTATGAATTGGAACTTAAATCGTAAGGTATAATGAGTGTAACACTACGGATAAATGAAATGTGTTGCACGGGCTTGACTATATGTTGCTGAATTTTAATACGGGGCTTAATCAAGTTGAACGAAGCTCCAGAATTTCCTTATTATTCCCTTAAAAGTTGTTGGTCAGAGTTCCTATTAATTACAGTTCATTACGGTTTTTAGTTGAGATAAAATAGTCAATGGCACGAACACACTACCTTCGGCTTGGTACGTTGCTGCTCTACCACTTGAGCTATAGTTTCCTCGATACACTCGGACACCAACTTCCCATCTCAACCGCACCTTTGGAATTTTCCCTCCTTTTTGCCATTTTTCAAGATAAAAGCTAGCCAAGCTCCTATTAATTTTCAAGCAGTTTGATGTATTTTTTCAATTTTTGAATCAATGCAGTTCCGTAAAACCAGGTACATACTTGGTACTTATCCTGCGGAGTGTCTGGTTTTCTCTATAACTTTTTTCTTGTTTAACTGTTTTTATCTCTCTTTATTTTATTAATCAAACTATGGGTAAGATAAACAACCGCGATTATTTTGATTTTGACTGTTTTTCATCTAATTAAATTTTGTTGAATTAATAAAAAAAATGAATGTGAAAACAAAGTCGATATTTGGCTTTTACGTCATTTAATAAGAGCCTGAAATTATATTTAAATTTGAGATTTACCTTTTCAGGTTTGTTTAACATGTTTGGTAGTCAGCTTGTCCATGTCACAAGGAAGAAGATCATGAATTAACATGACAAGTTACTCAGCCAGCAACTTCCCGTAATGCCATAATGCAAATCAACACAGAAACACCGTCACCATTTCCGAATCAGGTCTCGACAAATTTTCCGTGAGCAAAACTCTGGTTCGGACATTCTCGGAAGGTGCTTATCCCGCAGCCCAGGACATTTTCCTTAGGGGGGATGAAACTTCTAAGACGTCAGGAATCTCGGTTATTAGGTTACCAAGAGGAACTTTACTACGAAGGGGGACAGATAGGATGCTTTGCGATCGTCGGTAATCCGACGTCTAAACTCTTTGACGTAGAAAGTTTCCTCTGACCTCGTTTAGGATGGTCGTAAATTTCGTAAGAACCTAAGTAATAATGACCTCTGGGCAGTATACGAAACATTGCAATTTGTTTTCAAACCCGGCCGAGATTCGTTCATTTTTTCAATGGGGAGTACAATTACTTAGGCGTTTATTAAAGCAAAAGGACAGAAATTAAATCAAATTGGAAAAAATAAGCAAACTTAAAATACGAAAAAATCTATTTGACATTTTAAAATGTTCACAGTACGAGAATTTTAAAGTCTATGCATAAAGTTAGAAAACAAAGTCAATTTCCTTAGTGCAACATTATTTTTGGTTTTTTCGATAACCTACTAATTAAAATGTTACTCAACGTGTGCTAATCGTATCGATCGTATTAAGTGTTAAGTCTAGAGATTTTGTTGTGGAACTATTTCGGAAGTAATGTGGTGTAGGGAATTGCTAACCTTTGTGCCATTGTGCAATTTTCCTAAAATATTTTAAAGCTATCCTTTGGTATATTACCACTTATTAGTAGCTAATAATTATCAAGAAAATAGTACACTTGTTTAATAGAGAAAAAAGGATCGAAACAGAGTATCTTTAGCTTTTTTGTAAAAAAATAGATAATGATTTTCTCCAAGAAACATTTAAACAAATCATCTACTAACTTTAAATTTTTATTAGTGTTCAAAATTTAAAGAAAAAATAATTTATCGGTATTAATTATAAACAAGAACATACGAAACTTATTCGAAACCCTATGAATAACTAAAACCTATAATTCCTGATCACATTAGCACATTCGGATTATGAAATTCTGGAGGGACGTTCACGCATATTTATCTGTACTATGATAATAGCATAATTTCTATGTACTTGAGATAGTTCATGTAAGTTATATACGAGTATAAATTGTATTTAATTTTAAAAATATTTATCGGCCTCCAATCTATTATGTGCGTTGTCTTGTCTGAAGTATACGTTAACTTTCTTTGGATATTAATTGTTGTGCTATTAATAGCTAATTATAAGTTAAACGAATCCTGAAGTAATTTCGCATTAACTGAAATGTTGACAAATTCTAATGCCTAATGTTTTAAATAGTTTAATTATCAAATAACTATGAGCAATAAATATTTTTAATAAATAAAGCTTGGGCTAAATTTGAAGTGGGGTCGCAATCTTGCCCCCGGCTAATTGAGATAAAACAATTTTACAAATGTATAAATATTAATAAGTGAAACAAATAAAAGTTGTTTTTTCTTTCTTTATAGGCAGGTATGAGTCAAAAATACGGACATTTATATAAAACCTTGACATACACTTTGATGTTAATTTTACAACATTTATCAATAATTATTTCCGTCCTCATCAATTTTAATTTGAGACGTAAAACCGTGCCAGAGGTAAAATTGCGAGAAAAAAATCGGGTCGCTTGAGTTACGAAGTGGAAAAACAGAATAATGGAGAAATTGATATTTAAAGTTTTACTTTATCCAATAAACAATCAGAAATCCAATGATAAATAATGGAAATATTTTTATTCATGTATAATATATATATATATTATAAATCGAATAATTAAGCCCAAGTCACTTTGAGCAAATTGGTATTTGGCTAGTTTTTATATAGAAACATATATTAACAGTAATATATTTTTGGGCATCTCAATAGTGGTAAATATTGACAATTTTCTAAAAATGTATCTTGCGATAATAAGATTCAGTAGTTTACTTTCCGATTATGCAGTTACTAACTAAACGATTGAAATCTAACTACTGAACGAGTTTCTTTCGAGCTGATCCAGGAGTTTTCCAACGGTTTTTCCGAATTCACCGGCTCAGGTGACGCAACACGGCCTCCTTCCTCTAAATATCTTCTTCCAAAGACTAAATTTACACAAGATTTGTCACGTGAATCAGTTGAGTGAGGTCAGTTTGGCACGACCTTGCTCAACCGGCACAGCCTTGGAGAAGTGCCGGCCGGATTGAACGCAACTTTTGTACACCTCCCCAGGGTTCAGGCGATCAATCAAACTCATTTTTCATAATTTCAAAATAAAACGAATTGAATTCTAATGGAGGCAATAACACGTCCCAATTAAATAAATAACTCAAGAAATTCCACCAGTACTTCTACACATTTCATAAAAACTTTAATAACCAAGTCATTAAGAATACGTCTCATTTATTCAGCTCTTTATTGCTCAACTTGTTGAATAGACGGCTCAATTATTTAGACGGTTTTTAGCTCTAAACCGTTATCTCGAAAGTAGGTCAAAAGATAGAGAGAGATAAACTTTTCATACTAATAAAAAAAATGCACCGAATATCTACGATGTATAAAGTATCTAAGATGTATAAAGAGTACATCAAATTTTCACTCAGTTTGGTGACAATGTATAATATGGTAAATAACTTATTAGACACCTAATCTAAACAAAATCATCAGACAATTAATCACATTGTACATGGAAATTGGAGCGACATTTGTAGAAATCTGGAGAGAATATTAATGGAATATTGTTCTTTATATTCCAAACAAGATTTTAAGTAAAACAGCGAGGAAAATCAAAGAAGGTAGACCGAAATTATCAATGAAAAAATGTATAAAATTTTTAAATTAGATTTTACTAACATTAATAAAATAACATATCTAAAATTCAAATGGTTACATGTAAAGAAAATTAAACCACCAAACAGGTTAACATATTGCAAAACGATTAATATTTATCTGGAATAAATATTACTTCACCTGCTAAACATTTTAACAATTAACAATTAATTTATATTTTTAAATTCAATTTCAAAATTAAATTTGAACTTGACCAATTAATATATTACAATTAGATGAGATAAAAAGGCAGTGTCACGAGCGGGATTCGAACCCACGATTTTCGCCTATATTTTGATTTCATATAAAATTCTAATTTTCATGTTGATTTCTGTACATTTAGAAGTTCTTTCCGGATTTTTATGGGTGTAATAAAGATTCGGTTAATTAATAGAAGAAGCGTCATCATCCTAACATTCCGGTCTTGGTCTGCTTATTCTCGCTTGAGTTTATCCGATGCTTTTCGCATTTCGCCATTTTCTATGTTGGGTTTGTGTGTTTTCTATTCGATCAAGACTCTTTTATAACATTTCTTCATTTTACGGTAATTTTGATTAAAAGTGGATTTTTATTGCTCCGGTCGGTCTTCCTGGTTCTTTTTGAATTGTTGTAAATGATGTATGTGAATTTGTGTGTTAATGAGTTTTTTTAGTGCTTAATGGGCTTTGTTGGTATAATTCCAATTTTTCAAGTAATTCCATTCTTTTTATAGTTTTTTTTTATAATACTTTGTTCATGGTACGTGATAGTTTTCTGTGAGATGGATAGGCATTAATTTTCCGTAAACAATCTTAGGTTTTTTGTATTTGTGTTTTACAGTTAGCTTCGTTTTCCAATGTATTTGTATGCGAATTGCATATTATTACGTATATTTCCTGTATTTGTCATGTGGGTTGGTTTTGTCAACGTTTTGCCTTAGTAGTTTTCAGTTTCTGTTCGCTACCTTGAGTGCTACTTTAATGCCTAATTATTTACTTGATTATATAACCATGATAATACCGTTAGTAGCAACCATACGAAAAATTGCATCGAATGGTAGAAAGGCTAGATAAGGGCAATTCCTAATTTATGTTGTGAAAATATTGATAAAATGTACTAATTTGATTAAGTACTGATAAATTAATTTCGAAGACAGTAATTTGAGAAAGTACATTTAAATAATACTTTGAAGGACAATAGTGCAAGATTTGCTACCATTCCTCACCGCTCCCGTTTTATAATTTTACTCTAATTTATTAACTGAACATTTAAATTTTAGGTTTCTAGTTGTCAAACTTAGCTATCATAAGAATTTGAGCTTTTTCTGTGTCAAGTTTGGCCAAAAAAGAAAAACAAGCCTGAACAATAGGAAATAATTAAATACTTATTGAAATTTTAAGCCTGATTGAAATCCTTTAATCGATCTAAATATAAGAAAGCAATCAGACAAAAATTGTTTTAGCTGGTTTCAGTTTAATTTTTGGCATGAAAAATCAAAGGTATCAAAATATAATTAAATCTTGTATCAATGAATTTTGGCCGAGCGGAACCACCTCGACACTGCCTATAACGTCTACTAATAAAACATGGGGGGGGGGCGTCGGTAGACGGAAGGTTTCGTCCTTGACACGGCGCTCATCACTATATGGTAAAGGGCACATACTTACAAGGGCTTTTTTTCAAAAACACCGGCACCCTGAGGGTTTATATGACTTCTGCTGTAGCGAACTCTCGTTAAAACATGAAAAAGAGGATTTCATGAAATGTTTGCCAAGGTTGAAAGTATTTCGCAGCTTTACAGTTAGGTTTATTTTGAACCTGATTCTATTTTTGTTTGTTGGGCTGATCAAAACGTAAAAAAAACCACATATATGCTTTACACGCCAACTTCGAATTCCGTGGGGGATTAAAAAAGGCGGTGGTGCTAATTTCAAAGGATAACATCCCTTCCGTGAACTTTCACCCTTCGTTGGGGTTCGAGTTTTGGGAGGATTTTTGATAATCCAATTGAACCCAATTGAGTCGGGCCCAGGAGGAAGTTTTCAGTTCAGAACCCCTTTGTGACCTTGAGAACGGTTCTGCATTTGACTCAACGAGACAATTAGTGGAGACTTCCTTTGTTTGCTGAAACTTCTCGTGACTGGGGCAAAGGGACGCGTTACAAAGCGTTACATCTCTACTACTACTATATGCTCAAAATGAAATTATAATCTCACAGTACATCCGACTATATACCACCACCGTTCAAAAGTGACAATAAAAATGTTTTTAAAACTTTCTTCGCCATCTAGTTTTATCAAAAACAATTTTTAAATTTAAAGCGTAAGAGACGCGATGCAATTTACGATAAGGAAGGAATGGAAAGGGTGGGGAAATTACCCAGATGCAAACCATATTTTTCAGGTTTGCACCTTGCATTCTTCAATGTTGCTTTGATTTCAGTGCACAATTTACTCAAGAAACGGATAAAAATTGTATATTGAGTTTTTCTTCTGTGATCTGCGGTGTGATAAATTTGTGTTTTGGGCATTTTCAGTTAGGTTAAAATAGCTAGGAACGAGTAATACCTAAGAAATAAATACATTTTATTTGGTGAATTTAAAGAGAAGGCTTTAACGCTTTAACCGAAGAGCAACAATTGAAACAAAAAAATCGTTACAAGACCAGTGTTTTAAGCTTATATATTAGCAATGTATCAACCACTTCTAATCACGTATACCTTGGATCACAGTAAGGTACTAACGAAAAAGCCCATCAACAGTCAAAAATCTTAAATATATTTACTAATTGAAATAATTAAGTTTTTTATAAGTTTGAAATCAATTCAGGCTCAACATTACCGAGGATTCTAACTGTTATAGACCATGAAAAGATTCCAAGGAATCGGAACTAGGAGAATGCCCCCATGGTCCTGGTAGTCCTTCGCGCACCTCCGTGCACCATTCGGCGGTGGATGAGTGGTTGGTTTTTTACCTATTACTGTAACCCGGTCATCCGTACTGTTTCGCAAGATTCGTCGCTTAACGATATTTATGTTCTAAATTTTATCTTAAATAAAAGATTATTTGGAGATCGTGAGACGCAATCTCGTGAGACTTAGGTGTAGAAAAACATTTTCTTTGTCACGCCAACGTTTCGATCTTTATTAAGATCATCTTCATAGCTTGGGATTTATAAGCATTATTTAATACATGTAAGATGTAAAACATGAATTTATACAATGATAAAATTTTTAGACTCAAAGTATTTATACTCATAAAGAAAATATTTTTCAAAACCTACGTCACACCAAACCCCATTTCACGATCTCCAAATAATCATTAATTAAGGGTTACTAAACACCACACATTAAATTAAAGGGTATTAAATTCAGGATTATTTGTACCCAAAATTATTATGCCACAACGTGATCCAAATATTAGTTATCCAAATATTAGATCCTTACATAGCGTGGGAAAAATGGTTTTCAATTCAGGAAAGTTAAAATATTGCGTACTCTCAGGATTTTAAAATTTATTAGCGCATTTGGGTTATGATTTGTTCTTGTGTACGTTAACAGTCGTACTAAAACGCCAAGAGCAAAAGATATTATTTTCAAGTCTCGTTGCAGATGATTTAAATACTTGAGAATTGACAAACCTAATAGAATTTATCCCCAAGAGGATTTATTTAACTAACATTAGGGTAGCTATTTTTTTAAGGAAATTTACAGTAATTAGTTCCAAGAGGATAAATTCAAACTCTACAGTATAGATCATTCGATGTGATCCGATTGTACGATTTATTCAATGAAATTTAAAGTAAGAGAAACGATTTTTGATTTTGACATCAATATTAACCATAAGAAAAGGTTCTTTGAAAGCAGTTGCTTGTTTATAGAAGGGTTATTTTTGTAATTTTATGCATCCTCGCGTCCCTGTCCTACGGGAAAGAGGTCAAAGGGTATGCACAGATATGTGCTGGGTAGGAGCCAGCCCGCTTAAATAGTTTGTTCAAAAATGAACATCAAGGCGTTTTGTTAAACATGAACGTTTTCATTTTTGTGTTTGCAAGAAAAAATATGTAGAAGGAATTATTCGAATAAAACGAATTCAATGCTCGAATATCGATCTCGTGGTGACCCAGTTTTCGCCGTGCATGACGAACACGTAATGCCTACCTGAAGTGAATCAGAGTTCTCTGAATAAGTTTAATAATTCGGCAAGGCTTCTTTATAATCGGATCTCAGATCCGTTGCGTAACCTTATCTTCGAATTGTTTTTTATTCGAATGAAATTCCAAACATGGTGGGCTGTTAACCCGTTGATGTACCAATGACTTATCAACTTGCCAAATGTGTTTTAAACTTGGAACGACTGATATACTCCGAATCGGAACTGGTAAATCCATTGCTCGTTTTGGAATATCTACAGCAGAAAAGTTGAAAAATCAGAATCGTTCGAGTAATAGGCGATTATGAAATAATTAGAAGCGCGAAAATATTTTAAAGGACATTTTAATCGAACAACAAACTCTTGATTATGATCTCTAAGAAAATGATAGATTCAAATCGAATAACAGTACTTTTAATTTAGTAATTTTCTTGTTTCTGATCCGCCGTGATTGCAGAATAAAATTAATCATTCCGGTCACACGTTAATGATTTAATGATGTACTCTGGCCTATTTTTGAAAATTAACTGGTGAAAATGGCTTCTCTTTTACTTGATAACAGATTTTAAATCGACAGAATAGTTGAAAGTTGAAAAATATTTTCCGAATCTAGGGCTGATTATCAACGCATTATTTTTTGCTTTCACCAGATTTCAAAAATAAAAGATCTAGAAGGGAATGCTATTTCAGTTCTACGTTCCATAGTTTCCCGAAATAGGAATGGAAAATTTCAATTAGTTAAGTACCAGGATAATTCACATTTTCCTCATTCTACAGGTATTAGTTAAATGTAAACAATGTTGGTAAATCCCAGGCCCTGAAGATGATGCTAATAAAGATCGAACGTTGGAACGGTACAGATAATGTTTTTCAGAAACCTACATCACACCAGACCGCACCTCACGATATCTGAATAATTATCGACTAACACTCACTACTCACCATACATTTTTTTATGTTTAAATTAATCTTACCAGATTTATTAATATTGTGACGTCCATGCTTTTTAAACAGACATATATGACAAACGATAAAATGCTTATCGTTCTATCCTGGGTTTAGCATCTACGTTATGATGCTTCATCACTTTTACATTTTATCCTTTTAAGAAGATTGTATTATTGTATAATAATTATTAATGTTAATAATAAATAATTAATGTTAATTGTATTATTTGTATTGTGAAGCGATAGAATATAAATGCTAAAAAACTTAATATATTTTTTTTAGGTTTAAAGAAAAAGAAAAACAGTTTTGATATGAATATGTTCAAAATCAAACATAGTTCGCTTAACTTCGTTGTTATTTTGTTGTACAACATGTTTTTGCGTTGAGGAATCCCGTGACTCCCAATTAAAATAAAGCAATACTGTCAAAACAAATCTCTACAGATGACGTTACGTCTGAGATTTAAATTCATCATTGTTCCCATAAACACTGTACTAGTCATTTTTAAGTTTTGGGGAAAAATGGCGATTTGAATAAAGTATAAAAACGATGGCTTTCTCGGATGGAACCCTCGGTCGCGTTAAACTGTATAAATGAGTTACATTGTTTGCTCGGGTCCTTGACACAGTTTCCTCGCCAGGCCAGCTCTATATTCTAGTATCCAGTTTCGATCAGACGGATATGCAATTTGCAACTTAAAATTGTACAACTGCAAATCCGGATTCCGGAACCTGACTTTCCCCGGGTTCGGGCTGAGCCGGAGTGAAAGCGACTCGAGCTAGGAGAAGGCGGAGGTTTGGCTTGCATTTCTTTCCTTCATGGCTATAGACGGCAAATATTCCGACCCATGTGTTTATTTTATTATTAACCAACATCCATCTCGTTTCTTTTCAAAGAAATCAAATACAATTAATATTATAAAAGTGTGGTTTAAAAAAAAAATCCAAATGTTTTATCATTCCAGTTTTAAATGGTCGTGAACTAAACTAACAGGATACTTTATTTTAATGTCCATTAAACAGTCCGATAAAAATTGAAAAACAGATCAGTCATTAATATTATTTAATCTAATGCGGTCTGGTGTGATGTAGGTTTCGGAAAAACATTTTCTTTATCGTTCCAACGTATAAGGAAGGCCAAATCTGAGCATAGAATTTCCGAGAACAACCTAAATGTACTAGAGGAGTGATAGTGGAAAAATGATGGAACCAAAGGATTTTGGTGAAGACAGAAGAAAGAAAGGTTTGGAAACGCCTCACAAACCGACTGGGGCCAGGGTCATCACCAATTTAGGAGAACGAACAAGACATCCAGAAAGAAATGGCAGATGAAACTTGCCCTTCAAGTGCAGAAAACCCTACTGTGGCGTAGGAACCCACATTATTAACGTGTATCTCTGACAGAAGGAAAAAAGAAAATGTAGGAAATATGTAATTCATTCATTGGGCATCCTAACCAATTTTGGAAGAAAAGAAAATGCAGAATGTGGCAAGAGAAGGAGGAACAAATTGCGAATCCTAATGGATTCCTGACGGGATACTGCAAGTTAATGGACACTTAAAGAAGATTGGAATAATCCAAGATGGCACACGCAGACTCTGCAAAGAGACAGAAGAGACACCCACAGATTTACTAACAAACTGCGGAGCTATACTAGCCCGCAAAAGGAAGTTTTGGAATGTATAATGTGATCATAGAAGAGCTTCAACCACCGAAACAGGACCTATTAATCAAGTTTCTTAATCAAATAGGACTCACCGATGTGCTTTAGGCAGAGTACGCGGGATACAATAGCTCTTAAAGGGCGCAGTATACTATACCCTGAAAATTACATCAAATGCGGAAAAAGACGTAGCAAAGACCACAGCAAGAGACTGGGGAGGCAGAGGCTAAGGAATCATCACGAACTAGAACCAATGAAGACAACACCAATGATTCTACGCCCAAGGGAGAAGTTAACCCTACCAATGCGGTATTCACCCTCAAGTTAGTGAAGTGTGGATATATAAACTACATCATAGACAAAATTTATTGTGAGGGGAGATGTACATTGTAACGATGAGATATATCGATTTATATAATACAAGCCTGTATGTAGGTTTTCGAAATCGAAACCGAGTTTTTTTTAAGTTTAATTTTATGTTTATTTTGATAAGAAAATGTTGAAGATAATGATACATTTTTCTCCCACAGGGTGATCGATGTAGCAATAAGCCATCGTATGCAATGGAAAAAATCATTACACCAGGAGGGGTGAGATATCATCGGAAGCCGGAGGCATGAAATGACTGGAAACAATAATAACATGCATGTGTGTTATCTTGTGAGACGAATAGAGAACATTGGCCTCGGCCAAGTATTCCACGTGATTCTCGTAGTAAATATAACTCGGACCGGGAGAACGGCGTAGGCGAACACGAGCCGGTTAAACTATTTAAACGTCATTGTCTAGATATCAAAGGACGCCGACTAGTCTTAATTACACGTTTACGTGAGATTAAACGACACGGAAACAATTGGCTCCTTGAGGGACAAGAGTTACAAAATTTGATTTTTATGCAACGGATCCTGGAGTATAAAAGGTAGCAAAGGCCTGTTTTATGATTTTAACTCTTTTAATGTGGTGTGTTATCAAAATCAAATAGGTCGAATCTCTGAGTTCTAAAAAACACTCACTACCAGCTGCAATCTATATTAAAATCTGGCATGCTTTTAGTATATGGATGCAGTTGAGATGCGAAGAAGGTTTTAACCAGTTTCCTGTTACTTTGGAACGAATAGCAACGTTGCAATTCTAAAATTGCTGTCACAGTAATGCCTGAACTAGTTACAAAACAGGCTTTTTTAAAATAAAAAAAATGAGAGCAAAGGGAAATTTCTAAAATTATAGTTATTGCCAGCAAATTGATTTGTACACTCTATGCTAAACATAACAAAATAATTTTAATACTGTATCTATGCAATCGATTTCCATCGAGATGGGGTCGTTATATCTCTCTCGTGCCAGAGTGCAAGTAAGTAAAAATCCGAGAGGCTGGTCGTTCAGATCTCTTCCTGCTTATAGCTCTTCGATTTTCAAGACCTCCAGGGAACAGGAAAAGCTGACAATATATAAATTTTAAAATAATATCCTACAAGTTACTAAGTTTAAATTTTGTGATAATATGTCACACGAATATTGTTACATCACCTCACTAACTTAAAAAAATAAATTGAAATAACTCGCTCTTATATTAACAACAATTAGTTCAAACGAATCAGGTAAAATCCGACTATGTTCGTTTTTGATATTACTGTAACCAGAGCGTTTTTCTTTTTAAACAACATAATACGGTTCAAAGTTTTATGATGTATTTTTTTAAGTGTGGGCCATCGTACAGTCAACCTACAAGAGCTAATGTATTCTCTTCTTACAGTACACCGGCAACTCACCTAAAATTATGAACTTCTTAGGCCCGTAATCCGTTGGTTTGGTTATATGTTTGTAATTTTCTCCTTACTGACGAGTCTAAAAGTCTTGCGCTTCATCATTTATTTCAATTTCTATCGTTCTAGGAACTTAATGAAAATTGTATCCATCTATGATCAAGATAGTTATTGTTGAGTTCTTTTTCAGATTAAAACGAGTACATACACAATAGTAGTACACCAAAACGCATGAACTTTAAAACAATTGGTTTACTATACACGTCCATGGTTTTGAATTTATACCGAGTACTCATGCCGTAGCACTTTTTAGTTTTTAGATCCAGAGGGGAGAAATTGTACCTTCCAGTTCAAAGGAGTTTTACTTAAGTCCAACGTTTTTTTTCGTTGTGGGGAAAGAAGTTCCGATATTAGTTTACTTATATGTTAAAAATGTATCTGTTATTCTCGTGTGGATAAACATGAATATCATGGAACAGTATGATTATAAAATCAAGGCTGTGGATGAATGGCGTGAGAATTGTTGAACCGCTTGGCCAAATAAACAGCGAGAATTGGCGGAATAGTATGATATGACGAAGGTTATTTTATGAAGTCTGTTCTTCTTAAGTCAATAGTGGAAAAGGCCGTGGAAATTAAACACAATACTATCCACAAAGATAAGATTCCCAAATTTTATATTATACAAATTCTCGTGCATTGACATGCAGGTTAAATTAACGGCCGATGCTAAGAATACCTATGTTTTACATAAGACTTGAAAATAGAGGACGTGGGTAAATAATGTTAATAAGTTGCGATGGATGAACAGACTGCTTTCTAGAATGTTTCTCTGACGAAACAAGATGCAAATGCAAAGTTTCAGACCGAATGCTAAAACGATCAATAATGTACTTAAAACCCTACATCTGTTAGAAATGTAATCGATAAGAAATCTTGAATTTTCATTGAAAAAATTCGAAAAAATTTGTGCCACACATACGCGTAGCAAATGAGTTATTAAACACGGTATCAAAGTGAAGGTCGTGGAGAAAAGAACCATAGGAGCAAATCGAAATGAAAACTAGTTCTGAAACATGTTTGTATTAAGAAAACACTCTACTTTCTCCGTTCATCCGGCGAAAGGATGAGGTTTCATAATTACCTACAGGAAATGCATGAGCTCTAAAAAAAGTTGTACCACAATCATAAACTATTTTCTACTACCTAATCAAAACCGTGAATCTCAACGACGAATGAGAGTCTTGACACCCTTCGCTGACAAAAGGTCTATAGGTCGGCCTCGTTATTGCGACACTCCCTTCTGATAAACAAGGAAAATAATCACGCGATAGCGTAATAATACTCAATAATTTACTTAATAAGAGAACCAACGAACAAAATATTTATTATAATGCATGTCTATATAGATATAAACAAGATCCATACACACAGTCATTTGTCTTTCATTGTTGTTATTGTTATTATCAAAAAAATTGTTACTATTACTAAAGGTACTATTACTAACTAATTACTAAAGGTTTCCCAAGTTTCACATTTTTCTCCACTCCTATTTACCTTTCCATTTATATACGACCTTCCTACCATAAAATACTCTTCTTCTCTCTGCTGATAACTTAAACTTTTCATGCCTACATCTACATATGACTTGGATGCTCTATAACACTGATCTTTAGGGAATCACCTGTTTCCAATATTCACTAATGCTATTCTAAGAGATTTTACCGGACTAAAACTTCTCGCATTAGCCCTAGTGTTATTTTCGACCTAAAATTAAATCTCACTGCACACAATGGCCATATTAAATCTTCCCGCTTAAGAATGCCAAGCTTCTTATCTTGTCTCTCTACTGATCGTAACCCTAACGCCTTTAATATTTGTTATGTACCACTAGCAAGATCAATGCTTGAATACTGTACTCCTGTTTTCAATCCCTCCACGGCCAAATCTAATAATCTATATAAACTTCAATTTGTACTATGTAATTTTTTTAGATTCCTTTTTAATAAAGTAGAAGTAACTTACTTATTATATGCAATTAGTACTTTAACATCCTTTCTCTAGGGAGACGCTTAGACTTAGTACTTTTCTTCACATAAATCACTTAGATAAGATTATATATTATTTTTAATGCAAATCATTAATATAAGTATTTCTTGTTTTCTATGTGAACTATATACCGGTTAACGTAAAAAGTATATTGTATTAGTTTAAACTAATAAATAAATTCAGGAAAAATAGTCATCCAAAAACTTCAACATTGCTGTTTAATTTGTAATCGTAAATGCTTCTGTCAGCAACGAAAACATAAGTAGACAGACAGTTAGGTAAGTTAAAAATAGAAGAACAATTTTATAATTTTTTTTAATTTAGAAGAATTTTTTAGTTGTCATATATTCATTAGATTTTATTATGTATTTATTATTGTTGTTGTTGTTGTAATTTATATTATATCATATTGGTAGTTTTCTCTTTAAACGGGAATTATCTTGTAAATAATCCTAACAATCACAGACAAATATAAAAAATGAGTCAGGTTAAATATTTCTTGAAAACTTGAATAATAGTAATAATTTATGTTCAGCACCCATAACTGATCGTATTAGTTATTTCAATTATTATACTTTCATATCAACAAGGTCCATAATAAAAATATTTCTTCTTCGTTATTAATATACAATCCGTAATTCATGTAAGCAGGTTTGGTTCAATTGGCAAGTTGCTTTACACAATTAATGTCATATTATATTTAGATGGAATAACATATCTAAAATATGGGATGGAAGCCCTGGGAGATCTCTAGGGTAAAAATAACTATAAATTAAGGCTATAAAGAGCATTTCTTTTTAAAAAAAAATTCTTCTATTAGCCAGACCTTGATGAATCTTTTAAGATCCTCGTCCTTTTGTAAGGTATTTTGGGTAGGGTGTTTGTGTGGATGAGGGTGCTGGTTTTAATCCCGAAGGGCTCGGCGGGAGGGATTGTCCCAGTTCCGGAGATGGAGGGGTTGCTCAAGAGGAGGGGGTCGACGACCTCCAGGACGTTAGCCACGTGCCAGAGCCGAATTGCCGCTCCCTCAAAGCCCAACCCCACACCGCTACGAACCTCATCACGCGTCCACCCGCATTCCACTTGATGCTGGGGTGGATTTCCAAGTGCGGCTCCTATGCGGCGAGGGCCCAAGGTAAGCCCTTCCAAATGGAAATCGCCTTTTCACAAATAATCCTTGGAATAAATCAGCAAGTCGTTGCACAGGTGAATCCGCTTTGTATACAACTGCCGGTCCTGTGGCACTTTATTGATCAGAGGCTTGGCATTCTTTCTTCCCGGGCAGTATTCAGCCGTGGGACCTCCACTTTAAGAACATAATAATCGCTACTTGATGAGTTTTCAGTGCAGAGGATAAATTGAATAAAAACTGGACTGGTGTTTACACGCTATGCATATTTCGATGACAGTGAAATTTCAATAAAGTGAAAAATCGTTTAAACAAGCCCGTTGGTTTATGGTTTACCCTAATGACCAAGGCACCCCTTTTTATTTGGACAACGACCATAGAATATGACAGAAAAATTAAATCTATATAATTTGGAAAATTTCGTTCCCATTTATTATGTTTTACACTACTAATATGGTACTAATTGCATGCACACAGATATAATTAATAAAAACTGGTTGTTGCATCGGTTCTGGGGTCGAATCACACGTTAAGACCTCCTGTACACCCGAAATTACTTTTGTTTTACTTTATAAGGCCATTTTTGTTTGCTGAATTTCAACAGTGTTTTTAACAAAAGCAAACGCTTTATTAGCTTCTACTTCTTCGCTTAATTCCAAACTGAAACTGATCAAACCGACAAAAGCTATATGAAATATTTTGAAATACATCACATACTAATTTTCACTAGTTGAAACCAAGCAAGAACCTTAATTTAATCTTCAGTGGTATTCGTTTATTACAAGCTTAATTGACCTGAATATGGTGAGAAGCCAAAATTAGTCGGGCAGACCAACACACCTATGGCTACCTATGAAAACTACCCAATTGTAAATTTTAGTCTAGTTCCTTTCGTCCAAAATACAAATCCACCACTGCGATGCAGAAATGATGAAATTTTTCTGACTGACCAACACAGATAGGCAGACCAGGACGATCGGTAAAGGCCAAGCATCGACAATCTTCTTTAGGAAAAACGTCAAGTGGAGAAAAAATCTACAAGATGAAAATGGTGTTCCGTCATACTAGATGTGCTTCACCAAGATACAACAAAAATATATGATATCCTATTAAATTAAATAAAATTGTATAAATTATCATAAAGGCGATTGTTCTATACTTTGAAATTCAGTCATGAACTTTCTGCCTTGACTGTATTGGTTTGTTAGACGCGTTTCGCCCACTTACGTAAAGTTCGTGTAACAGACCAACTACTAAATGTGGCGACAAGCCATCAGACTAAATCCGTCCTTATTAAACGACCGAAATATCGAGTGCCTTCTTCTAAGTTTTGAAAAATTAAATAGAAAATGATAGGAAGTTTCTACATAATAAACAATCATTCATGGATAATGATCAATGAATCTCCAGTAATAATTCACTGGGGGCGAAATGATTTTTGATTTCCACAAAGTTGAAATTACTCTAGTTTAAACAAGTTTAAAGCTTCTTCTAGTTCTAATATAATCGTCTAATTTTCATTTTATTTTTGTTATAGTGCAAATTTAAACGAGATGAAAAGTAATAACAATATTGATACCCTGCCCTTTATCTTTCCTGTATGTCAAGTATTGACAAGTGGCGACCTGTTGTGTATGGGAAGTGGTACTTATCGAGTGTTGCGACTATAAGTCAGCGAGTATGGCTGATTGGGCTTGTTAATCCTCCAACCCTCTTTGGAATTGCGCGTTTATTTATTGCATCCTTGACTGGAACCATCAACTTTTATACGTACGTACAACTGCGTAATATGACGTTTCCATTACGGTGATTGATTGTGGTATTTGAGAAAAAATCATCTCTAATCTATATATCTATCATCCCGATATTTAAATGTGATAGAAATAATAATACTCTACTACTACGTTGTACTCAGTGTTCACTTTCAAAAGTAAGCAATCTTTATTTTTCAAGAATCTGTCCAGTATGGCAAGTATTAACAAGTGGTAATCTGTTTGATTGTCCATTATCTCTAGGAAGAGGTATTTTCGCATTATCTACTGTTGTGCCTATAAGTCATCAAGTAGGACCGATTGGAGTTATTAATCCTTCAACCGTCTTTGGAAGTGTGCGTTTGTTTATTGCATCCTTGACTGGAACCGGCAGTTTTTGCATTAAGAACAACAACATACAAAAACGTTTCTATTACGGTGGTTGATTAGTTTGAACAAAAATAACTTCCCCCAACCTCTAAATCTAACATAATGATATTTAAATGTGATAGTAAAACCAATAACACCGTTGAACTGTGAGTTGCCTCTAAAATTATGCAACCTTTATTTCAATGCCATTTGACTTGCGTCAATAACTCACAACCAATTGTAATTTCCGGATGGATACTTCATCACATGAGTAACTAATGCGTTTCCAGAATTCTTCCAACAAAGAAGAACACAGATTTCTTTAGTCAAATGTTCTAGGCAACATCCTTTTATTGTTGACCTCACTGATTCTGCAAAATATCAAGTCTTTTTACGACATCTTTACCTTTTTATCTGGGTAAGCATTAGTTGCAAGGTCGTACAACGCGCTCTAAGTAGGTTACCTTACATAATTTCTAGTTTCAACCTTTGTTTCTACATGCCGTTTGGAATTTACGCGTCGAACGATCAAATATTTACACTAACCAGAAATTATACTTTCAAACGCAGTGTTCACTCGCACATTTTGGTCTTTTAACATTACATCAAAAGAAAGAAGATTACATATTGTGAATAGGAAAAAGACCTATTTTAAAAGGATAGTTAAACACTCCCTTGGTAAGAAAATGGAGGGTGGCTAATGTGGAAAAACTTCTTTCTCTCGAACGCTGGTTTTACATTCTTCGTGATGGGATCGTTCCTCAAAATTTATCATCTTTTTACATTCCATATTCTTTACGAACAAAAGAAAGAGGGCTCAGAAACAAGAATTCCTTTTATACATAATAATATCAAAAGCAATATTGCTATTAGAAAATAATTACTTTTCTAATATTTTAGACATATTTTAATTGATAATTTGGTTTGTCTAAGTGTCGAGGAGGACTCTGTGTTGACTGATGACCAAAGAATGCTTATACCAAAGAATTTCTAGGTAATGTTTTCATATTGGATGGAACAAATGCAGTCTTTGTGGTGTATTTTAAAATTGTGTTGTGCTACAGTGTTTTATGTAACATCTTAGGGGTCAAGTCTTACAATGGATACAATGGAATAATATTACATATATTACATGAGGCATATGATAAGGTCTTCCGCTAATACAATTTTAGCGTAACATGGGATATTTGATAAACAATACTCCCCGAAAGACAGAGGATGTTTTGATTACAAGCACGAGACCGGAGTGCTAAAAAGAGTTAAAGTCAGGGCCTCCAAGGCCTTACGATCTCCTTCGCCAAGGACGGGCTGCCGGCGGCGTTTGCGTAATTTTATTGCGTTTTCAACCTGCGATTTCTGGCCTCTTTCATAATCGCAATATTTTCGCCCAATCCGAGTAAACGATGAAGCTGCAAACGGCTTCGGCTTAACTGACCCGAGAGTGATAGACGCGAATTTTCCTTTAGGCCCGATATCGCAACGCTGCGTTAATTCGCGGCCAGGGTTGCGTCAGGTTTGGGCTGAAAGGGTTTTTAGTGACTAAATATCTTCTTTAACCATTATATCGATAATGCATAAGGTGGCAGTTCAAAGTTGAGAACTTTTTGCTTTATCTTAACTTGTACCGAATTCTAATAAAACTTAAGTCAAAAAAAGCCCAATTTTTTGTTTATGATGAAAAAACGAGTATTATCAGTTTTTAATATAAAGTTAAAATTAACTCACTTAGCGTTTTTAATTATTTATTATAATCAAACCCATAACAACTTACGATATTAATTTGCCATAATAACCATTCACTAGATGGGGAACTGTCACCACGGACAAAACATGATGCGGGTAATAAACTGTTGTTCAAAGAAACTAATAAACTAGCTATTTGAACGTAGAAAAATTGATGTTAAAAGCTGGGGATTTATTAACCTACCAACAAACGAGCCCTTGGTTGAATTTCGCATTATTAGACTGTTATGGAGCAAGGAAAAATTTATAATCTAGCCTACTAATGTCCATATAAAACGGAAATTATTTTACCTTATACAAATAACAGAAAGCAAATTTAAAAAAAAATTATGAGAATTGTTACTTTTTTAATGACTTACTGTTCCAGTGTCAATTATGACCGTCTTTGTATTTCGAATTTCTATTGGGACAATTACAATATCGAGGTCCTCCACTAGGAGGTATCTTTCGCTGCTCTAATTAATGTACAAAGTTTGGAAACTTTTTGACAATATAATGTTGGAAATTAAATTTGTTCTTTTTTAACTTTTTAACAAATTGTTTGAAAATCCAGCGGAGAGAGACGTTTTTCGACAAAAGCGTGCGATATGAAAAAAAAAAACTTGGTTGAGTCTAGTGTCATTGCTAGTCGAACTGCTGACTTTCCAACGAAACCTAGAACGTCTGTATTGTAAAGGAATAATGCATTTTGTAATTAAATAAATAACCCAACATTTAAATCTCAACAAAATTTGTTGATTTTTCTTATATTTTTTTCTATATATTTATAGAACACAGATCAGGTAAAGAATTCTCCAATGGTTCAGATAATCTGTTTTCACAGTAATGCTAGGCCTATCTTTACATGCGCTTTCCCTAGGAAATTTTCCGAGCAGATTGTTAAGTATTATTACCAATTAAGTATGGGAGTGCTTAATGGACTTAATACCTTAACAAATCTATCGAATTTCGCAAATCCACTCTCGGATTTACTAAGTATACATTGACTTTCTAAAATATTAGAAGCTAATGTACATGGCCTTTCTTTTTTTCAGGTTTACCTCTTTCGAAGTTACAAAATGTTCACATACGCCCTTCGGCAGGTGATGATTTTTTTTAAATTTGATGAGTAAAGTTGGCTCTCGCCTACACCTGCGATCCAGGTCAATTACGGGCATTTTCAGATTTCTCCAGGGCCCGACTTTTAAAATACGTTGCCACGGGGTTTAATGGGTTGCATGTTAAAAGAAAATAACAGGGGATTTGACGGGAGTATCGATTGACATGGTTTTTTAAGAATCAAAGTGGATGGGATCGTTTGGGGTAATATTTGCCCGGACAACTTGTAAAAAAAATTCAAAACTTCTCAAATTTAACCAGCTTTAAACATAACTGAAATGTACGCATTCTGTTGTTTTTTAGTATGAAAACGTTTGGAAAAAAGTGTTTTAGAGGACTTAAATAAAAATAAGAGTGGCAAATTATTATTCTCTTCGGCTATACTGACCGTTAGACCTTTCTGCAAAGCACTTAGGCGTAAGGGCGAATGGCTAACATAATATCTATTGGCAAATGCATAAATTATATATTTCGAACGTTCCACTATTTAAATCACTCGTATTCGCATGATAAGGGTTCATTAATAACCGAACACTTTAAGATGCAAAGTAAAACCGATGGCAATATAAAGTGGATTAAACAATTCAAAAGAAAATGAAAATAAGAGACAAACGCCTTTTATCTAATCCTATCGTTATTTTTTAATCTTTGTTTTTTAACCGTTGATGAATATTTTGAAAATAATTTGACTGTGAATCAATAAAAAATAATGGCTTCTTTAATGGCACAATATTATCTATGGAATGGGCAAAAGGCTGTTTGTACAAAGATATTTTCTCCATACCGTTTAAATAACTGTAAGTAAAAAAAATAATTTATAGGAATAAAAACCTTTGAGGACATTGTAGTTCTATTTAGATATGTTGTATAAAGCAAAAATGGTAAGTTCATCATAAGTTAAACATGTAAATATTGTTAGATATGAATTTATAATTTTATAAGGAATGAACAGAATTTTTTTACCTCATTTCCCTATGAAACTATTTCCAAGAAGTAACAATAAAAAAAAAGTAAATGACCGATTTGGCACTTGATCAGCGAAATCCTAAACAAGGGTTTACAATGGTTTACCTGATCAATTATCAATATATTTTTAGGACGATTTGCACATAGAATAAATTATAATCGACGTTGTAAATAATTTTACGTTTTGCATGGCTTGGTTTCATGGATCATAGATTGCCCAGCATGACACGAGCAAAGGGAGAAATGTCCAATAACCGACCAAAGTTGCCAATGGTTACAGCCACAGCGATAAATTAAATTGGTTTGTTGAACTATTTCTGCTATTGAAATTCGTCAATTTATCAAAAGTGTTTGACACTAGAAAATTCCTGTGGTTTATGGGAAGTGATCGCATTCTTGTAAAACTTACACACGATTTGAATGGAAAATATAAATACAGATGTCAGGAAGGTTTGTATGATTTCTCAATTTTACGTGCTACAAAATTTATCATACTTTTTATTTATAAAAAATAAACGGACAAAACACATAGAACATTTTATCGTTTTCGTTTTGTATCAATAAACTGTCCTTTTATACAACATGATAATATATTAATATTATCAATCTGAACATAACATTTGCTAATTATCATCATGACAGAAAGAAAAATGTTGGCATTTTACTCAAAAAATTAATAAATAATAATTTACTTGTTTTTCCCCTAATTTTTCTATTAAAACTTTAAAAAGTCAGCCTGAAAATGTGTAGTTGTTATATTCTATGCTAAATTCCAACGTGATTTTAATTTCAAATTAAACAATTCGCACTCAAAGGGTACAATCTTATCTAGAATCGTAGTGTAAATAAATTTACGGATTAAATTCGTAATAACTGTATTATTCCTCTATGACTCCGAGTGAGTATCTAATTCGCTGCGCAATATAAAATTAAAAATATAAAATAAAACTATATGTTTTTATATATATTTATCATTTTTCCTCTTTCGTAAAAGTTTTTTTTTTACTATATTTACTATATTTATTTTACTATATTAGGATATTTCAAGATACTCGTGGTTCGTTAAAAGGAGGTGTTTATCATTTTTCTTGTTTCCCTAATTTTTGACAAAGTTTTTACATTTTTTAAAAAATTATTTAATTTTAAGGAAGAACGATACTTGTGCAGAATGGTTTACTCATTGCAATGATCCGGGTGGGATTTTAAAACCAAATCGATAACCTTTTTAAAACATTATTCTGCGTAGGAATTTAGTCATATGCAAAGGTTGTAGGTACATGCTTTTTTAATTTTATAAAATTATATCCTTCGACGAGATATATTTTTCTCTTAGAGGTAGATTATCTGTAACATTAGACGCCTTGTGTTGAAAAGGAATTGAGGTAAGGCCCGATACCAACATCGGGTTCGTACGCCTTTTCACTTTTTCGTCGTGTCCCACTTATCGGTTGAACCACCGGTTTGAATAATATTAGAAACCTGAGAGTCCTAACTTCTAAAACCTGGGAGGTTGGTAAAAATTCTAAAACTTAATATTAGAAAATAATAGTTGGACCAAAAGAAACACAGCGGAATGAATTTGTTTCGTAATTTCGACAGCCTTTCTCAGATAGGGAGGATTTATCAGAATAAAACTAATTCTCATATATTACTATTATTACCATTTCATCTGTTGTTGTTATTATGGCTGGAGTAAATTAACTCAACTTCGTATAGAAAGTGCAGATGATTCAATGATCGAACCTATTAGCAATTATCCATATTAAAACAGATACTCCATTTGAGCTAATTTGCTACTACGATTTACGCATGTCATTCAGTCTCGTTATTAAATTTCGTTAATTCGAAAAATTTGAAGTTGTTAGATTTTATTTGGTGTCACGTATTTGGTCGGCCTTTCCTCGCCCTCTTCAGTGGTGGTATGTGAATTTTTTTTTCGTTTAGTTAATTGAATTTCGAGTGTTTGATAAAATTTGAACAGTAGAGAATTTTAGCAGGACATTCAACAAAAATAAATGGCTATCAAAGCTTCAACTTCACCGTTTAATTCCATCCGAACAAACATCAAAACTAATAGAAATAAATAGAGATTTGTAGTTCGGTCGGATAAGATCATTCTCGTATGTCTTTCATCGCTGTCAGAGATTGTCAGACGCGTTTTTCTCTTCTCGCTATTTTCAGTGTTAGGGTTTGAAGTACTCAAACCCACAGACCATAAGAACAAATGACAAAACGTACAGTGACATTTTTTTAAATTACATTTTATTTTGAAAACTAGCATATTCTCAAATTAATTTCCTTAAAATCAGGCTAATTAGGGGCGTATTTATAATTGAAACTGATTGAACATACCAAATCCAATGAACTAGTTGGATTGGTGTTTCGCGAGAATTGTTTCCATGATTTCCACGACTAATTGGACCAAGTAAGATCGTTTAATCTTCAGTGGTGCGTTCGTTTATTAAAGTCTATTTGATCTGAAGGTGGCGAGAAGCCAAAAGCGCCTAACAGGCCAAGACACATATGGCAGTTTGGTCCATTGGACAACACAGTGAGGATGGACAGATCACAATGATCGGTAACGTCCCAATAATAGTCTTCTTTAGCAAAACAAAACTAAGTGTACTGAACAAGTACACGCTGTATGGCTAAAATGATGATTGTGATGAAATGCTAGAAGAATCATAACCAACATAAACAACAAAGATCTATGAAGAAACCCCATCAAATTAAATATAGTTATCTACTAATCCATGTATGTATTTAGTAGTCACAATTAAAATTAATATGTGGTGATTAGTGACCGTTAATCGATAATTATTTAGAAATCGTGAGATGCGGTCTGGTGTGATGTAGGTTTCAGAAAAACATTTTCTTTATCGTGCTGCGTTCCGATCTTTATTGCGAACATCTTCAGAGCTCAAAGTGTGTGACAAACAAATGTTTTTCTTCTACCGCTTTTACGATTTCTAAATAATTATTAATTCATTATTTAAATTAATTGTATCTTTTTATCTAAGAGCTTGATTGAGATGAAAAAGCTAGTCACGGTAGTGTCACGAGCGGGACCCAACCATAGATTTTTCATCTTAACCAGGACGTTAGATAAACAGTATAATTAATTTAAATACTTTATTATAAAGAGTACATTAATATACAGGCGGCTCTGTACTTATGAAATTTCCTAGAGGCGTCTGATTGTTTAGGATAAATGGATGTGTAGTTAGGTCGTTTCTCATCATTTTGCTTTGTATTTATTTAAATTGTATTGGTCTGTCGATGCGTTTCTGCAAATTTACACCAATTATTTATGGGCAACACCAAGTACGACAGAATAGGTACTGCGGGTTACGAGAAGCCTAAACGATCAAACTCAATCATCAGATAACAGCTTACGTCGTCGTAATGTTTGGTACATGTAAGTTTGTTCTTTATAGTCATGTATGATTTTGGCCCTTGAAGTCTTCATAGTTGTTGAAAATCTTCCGTATAAATTTTGTTGTATGAGTATTTCTTTGTCTAAACTTGGTTATTTTTTTACCAATTGAAAATCCAGTCCCACCATTATTTTCAGCGTAGAAAATTCTTAAAAATAATGTGTCAGGAAATATAGGGTCGTTCTTGAAATTTCAGTGTTGATCTGGGTCTGAGGTACCTTGTAAAATCTTTCTCCAAAAAAAGGTAAACATTTTAAACTAGACTAAAAAATGTTAAAACGCGTATTTTTTGTTTTTTGATAGCTTCATTGCTTCAAGAGAAATTCAGCCGGGCCATATAACAAGAACACCCTTTATATCGAATTTATTTGCCAATGTAAGAAGCATTAATTATTACATTTCCATTTTGAAATTGCCTCAAACATGACAAGATGTTATCAATAAAAGTTGCAAATTATGGTTTATTCATTATCCAATCTATAATAAATTTTCTTTCGTCTAACATAGTATGCGCGATTTATCTTATGTAAAATACTACCGATAATTATCTTTTATTCATGTTAACTGTAGTTAAATTCATAGCTAATAGTCTACTCCCTTATAATGCACGTGTAGAGTAATATAAACTGTCGACCGAAATTTAAACCACACATATAAGCAAGAATGTATATGTTTACATTTCTTGTATTCTGAATTAATGCAATTTTCCGAAGATTAAATGAATTAAAATTAAAACCAAATTCTGAATTCGAATTTAAACGCTATCAACTTCCAGGCTTTAGTTTGAAACCTCATATTTTTGTCACATTTTGTCATGCTGCTAAGAAATAAACAGAGGCGTTAAATGCAAGAAAGTAGGTCATTGGCAGACGGAGCGGGAAATTTTCAAGAGCTCCAATTCAAGGAGTGGGATTTGGAATGTAAATGACCTGAAAATGATGCCAAAAGCCGTCAAGACTGGGAAAAACAATTGATTCAATATATAACAAGAATATCGCAAATTAAGTATGAAAAAAAGCCCCGATTATTATGGCATTTTCTGTCGTTTGGAATTTTCAAAAGTTTTCCACTTTTATATCTAGAAGGATGATTCCTATTTTTACTACTTATTTAACTTGTTGACATGGCGCTGGCAGTAATAGCATGTTAATTATAAAATCAATGCCTCTCCTAGCTGTGAAAGTTTTTTAGCTGTATAATTGTTTTCCTAATGGCACATAATGAAAATTTACGTAAAATCATCTTTTATTCCGTTTAAGTTAATTAATTCGTTAGTTAATTTGAGTTCCGTATAAGGTACTTGTGGATGTACCCATATTAGAAATCAACAAAAAGGAAGACTTCTTCGTATTTAAACATCACAACGGAAATACACTGTGAAAAAATTATGTAAATTGTAATGCTTCGCGACTTATAATAATTTTCTGCAGAAACAGGAAAAGATTTTATTTTACAATATATTTGAGAATGGTGGGCCAGCTGAAAAATTGACAATTTTGATAACAATGGTTGAGAACGCCCAAGCCATTCTAACTGCTACTATATTTAAAAAAATTCTAATTGGAAATTGTAAGAAATGGTTTGGTTATAATGTGAGTTTGAAAAGTAAAAATAATAAACCTTATTACGTTTATTCGAAAGAAATGATATCCTACCTACGGTACTCAAAAGA
Source organism: Cimex hemipterus (assembly GCA_039619505.1). Classification (NCBI taxonomy): domain Eukaryota; kingdom Metazoa; phylum Arthropoda; class Insecta; order Hemiptera; family Cimicidae; genus Cimex; species Cimex hemipterus. Next base: position 19,354,248 of record CM077104.1, on the reverse strand, counting down.
AAATTTGGCATGAAATGGCTCCCTATGCAATTTTTTTTTTAATACGAGATGTTTTGTGATGTTATTCGGTTAATACAAGAAAAGACTTCCGTCTCGACTTCAACAAATAATTTAAGCACAACTGTTAGTAATAATATTAATATATGCCCAATTAAAACCATACCACTGACGAGTAAAAGCGTTACCGACTTTAAGGAAATAATTTTGCGTTTAGATGTTCGATTTCGTGCAGATAATTTAATAAAAATGATTCGTTTTCAAGACTTGTATTGTATGTTATTGATGTAAAAGAGCTAATGTAAAGTGTAGGAGTCGATCCAGGTGAGATCATCAAACAACCCAAAGACGTTCTCTTTATTTATTGATGTAAATTATGAATGTATATAGCTCGAATTCAAGTGCAAAAGTAGGCCAGAGTCGTTACATAGTGTTCTAACGTTCGAAATTGAATAAAATTATAAGCTAAAACTACGTATTCACGGAAAATAGTATTGCCAACGATAAGAAACATGTACATATTATTTAAATAATATCCATGGTAAAAGATTACATTTAGCCTTTTTGCTAATCTCATTTTAATTATTGTAACGTATTAATTAACAAAATTCACTTTGTAATTTACGATTTTATGTTGATATAATAGTTATCAATTTAAACTAATTGTTTTCAGATGAGCCTTTGCAGTATTATATACTAACAAAATGGACGGTGAGTAAATTGCTGGGATGAAGAAAAGCGTAAGTTATTATCCAAGAAACAAGCAAACATCCTAAATGACGGGAAAATTCCTGGGTTTCCTTTTATTGTTGTTGTAAGAAATTCGAAGTAAGTTTTCAGTTCGATTTGCAATAATCCAATATGAATTAATTAGCTGTTGAATTGTGTAATAACATAAAATTATGATGGAAATAAGTGTTTCCAACGACACAACATAACCCACCAATGAAGACGGGCCCAATAAGTGACCCCCTATCTATGGACCTACAAGAATCACCAAGAAACCACCATAATTGACAAAATAATGTCACAACTTTCTCCAGTACAAACTAACTCAGAAGAAAAACTAATACAAATATAAATAAAAACTAACTAACGACTTAAGTAGCACAAAGGCCATGCTACAGTCATCATGAAAAACATACTACATTATAAAAACTTTCTAATTTACACAAAACAAGATCAACAGAGGTTTTACACAAAAGTATCAAAAATAGATTAAAAATCAATAAACAACTACCCTCTAATCATCAACCACGAAGAAACATACGAATACTTCCATTAGAATCCCAAACCACAAACTTTACTCAATTACAAAAAATATATAAACCTAATATTCCTATCAGATCAACTATAGGCCAGCCCCTGTACACAAAGTATCAGTAGTTTGTTGCACATATTCTTAAATCGGGCCTAAATGAAGAAATTAATTTTTTGATGAGAACACAATAGACCTGATAAACAAAACCAATAATGTAACAATCCCCCAACTGCCACACAAGTTTTCTTTGACAAAATCAACCAGTATCCATCCAACCCAGTCACAGAGTCTATCGACATACTGACAAACACACACACACACACACACACACAAATATATATAAAAAATAAAGAAAAGTATTATAAATTCAACAATGACACACACCCTACAAGACGGTTTCGGGATGGGGAAACATCAGCCATTCTTGGAGGTCTTTCTCCAAACCCCGAAGAGAAGCACATCCCAAAAATTAACGTAATACTCTATCCAGTTAGTCACATCAACAACTAACTCACCATAACAGACAACTTCTCTGTGAACAAACTTGGGGACCGTAACGAAATACACCAAAATATTACATTCAGCATACTTCTTGAAATTTACACCCATCAGAGCCTGAAAGAATTCCAAATGTACAAAACCCCACAGCAACCGACAATCATTGTAAAGAAACTGATACAAAACAAATATCATTTAGAAACTATTAAAAAAACACAATTGAACTTGACATCCTAGTGCCTAAGTGCCGATTCAATACGAGTTGATGATGTTACAGTCAAAAGTATCAGGTGAAATTTGCCTGAAATCTAGGTTAAAACTGGGCTGGATAGTTTGAGCGCGAAACCAAAGTGTTACACTTCGCTTGTTGACTACATCCTTTTAACTATCAAGAGTTTTAGTTTTAAATATCTCAAGTTATATGTTTCTATAGTAATGAATAATCATACTTATTGAATAGATCATAGTCGCGTTTTCGCGTTTGATAATGATATGCAGAAATCACAATTAAAGGTTTATCGGCCGAAGAAAACCAGAAATCAATCAAACATCTTGCTTACAATGACGAGAAAATACCCGAGTTTTCCTTTCACAAAACATTCCACCATTCAGCCTCGATTTCCAAATAATTCTACGATAGCACTTTTCTGATGTAATTTCATAAGATTGTAAATTACTGATGGGAAACAGAGTAGCCAATGTTACAAAATGTGAAACCTTCACCAGGTGTAACAATATAATGTTCTTTTTTTAAATATTGTTCTCTTTTGATAAGAATTAATTTTAAAATCAGACGCGGTGGATATTATTTCAAAACTATTGCGAAAATGCAACAATTTGACAGAAATCTAGGTTAAAGGTAGGATAGTTAGAGCGCGAAAACCAACACTTGTTAAAATCATTTTAATTAATAATATTGAAAAGTTGTAATTTAAAAAAAATCATTGATGTTTCATGATTTTGTACCATTGAATAATCTATCGCAGGTATCATAGACACTTCTTCAATAGATAATAGTAGAGTTCGATAATGACAGAGGAATCACATAGTTAAAGATATATGTTTTGGAGAAAAAACATCAAAACACCATACTGATTATATTACGAAAATTAAATACCTGATCTTTTTTCTTCTGCTAGAATTTCACAATATTTTCTACGTTTCAGCCTCGATTTATGACAATCTTACGGCAATATTTTATTAACTGCAATTGTGAAAGAGTTCACACTACTGATGGAAATCAGTCTTGCCAATTATAGGTAATCTTAACAGTGTACCAATATGCTCTTCCTTTTTTAAATAAGATTATAACTATTGGTATCCAAACAGGTACAATCAATATTATCAAACATGATTGATATTATTATCAATACTATTGCGCGAATACACCAATTTTGACAGAAATTTAGGTCAAAGGTGGGCAGGAGAGTTTGAGCGCGAAAATTTCAACTTTCAGGGGGCGAAGCAGCCCGTTTAAAACTCGTTTTAAACAGCAATTGTCGTTTTCATAATCTGAATCAATGTTTACAATATAGATCAAGAAATTAATTATTAATAATAGATATTTTTTAATAAAAAATATGAGACTTGTTTCTTGTACCTGTAGATCTTTATTTGTGTTATCCTTGTGTGTTGCAGCACGAATAACTCCAGCTTTCCAACACCAATCACTGATTTTCCCCAATTTCACATTATTTTTGTATGCACTCACTGACAGGAACCTTTTCCCGACGAGCTCCTCGCGAATTTTGTAGGCCATCTCGGCTCGGGACGGAGCACAAGCACTGATCCCGGAAGAGCACAGCTAAATAAGCACAAAAGCACAGGAAGAGATTCCCTTCTTTTTTTAAATATTTTTTGTAAGAATAATTTTTTCCCTTTCTCGGCACTGAGTTGCAGACGCGGACGGTTTCCGACCCGTTGCTCGCTCGGACTCCTTCTTCGCGAGCGGCCCGACTC
>CM077104.1:19311587-19350433 GCA_039619505.1 Cimex hemipterus | reverse complement strand
CTCAAGAGCACTGCCCCACCACCCGGCCGCCGAGGGTCACGTGACCAAAACAAAACACGTCACTAGTTGTAACAAAGATGGCTCCGGAGAGAAATTCAGTTTAAGTTTGCACCTCGGCTTCTTAACTCCGGACAGGCTCCCTGGTTGTATTTAGTGACGGATATATCGTGAAAATGTTAACCGCCTTAGTCTCACGCCTTATGATGTAAGTTTTAAATTTATTTTACAACTATTTCAACGTTTTTACAATTGATGTTACATACGGCGCCGAGCGTGGGCTCTGTGCCGAGAATTGCACTCGCAAACCATCCCCAATTTCTCCAATAAACCCTTATCACAAGGTGTAAATAAGGCTATAGTAATAAGTCCAACACGTAACCTCTTAAAAAGAACAAAAACGTGAAAAAATCACACTTCTTCCATTTTATTTTAAACAACGTCAGAAAAAAACCGTTAAAAGTCGCTAAAGGATGAATCGTTAGAGATGGTGCGTTGATGATCCCTTGCCAATGAACAATATGGTATATTTATAGAATCCGGGATCAAGATCTAGCTAGGGAAGAACAAAGTTACGATAGTTTTACCAGGTTAGAAACGGGTTTTAACATGTAAAGAATGTTAAAATCCTAGATGAACAAGATTATACTGCGTTTTCATATGCAGATTTTTGAATGATTTTAATACATTTCTGTTATGCCTATTATGCAGCTGTGTGCTATGATCCAAATGCTAGAGAATATTACATGTGTAATAATTGAGCATTTCATCTGTTAATGGTTGTTTATCTCTATAAGTGAAATTTTTCACATGGAACATTTAAAAGCAAATATATAAAAACGGGTAAAGCGTTTCATTTTAACTTTAGGATGCGATATTGAGTTTTGAATAGATTTGCTTTTTTGGTATTATCGAAACGAATATATATCAATTTAGTTGGGAGAGGAACCAGTTTCCAAGATGGCTGATAAATAATAAATTTGGACAGGTTTGATCAAACCTCAAATTTATACAAAAAATTAAAAAGCAAAACTCAGTCAAATTACCCTAAGTAGTATAACTTAATAGTAGTAATATAAGTAGTATAGTTATAACATAACTTCTAATCATGATGTTCAAGTAGACCAAATTTGCCTCTGCTAATGTTTTTTTCCGTGAAAAAACTAATGAATTGTATATATTTCTGGACGAATAGAAATTGCATTGATAAAAGAACAATGGCCGAATAAAATAATAATAAATTAGGGCAAGATTTAACAAATTATAAAGAGTAAAACTGAAAATAAGATCCACATTAACCACAATTTTTTTTTAATCTTAAATATTTCCAAGTATAACTTTGATGCGTGAATTACAATATTAAAAAATATTTTCATTTGGACTTCATGTGACCAAGATGGCTAATTTAGTATGCTACTTAATAAGTTGTTTCGATAAAAGAAATTTTTTTTTTAATTCTGTAAATGATGTATCAATAAATGATATGCAGGGTGTTCGTTTTGGATGGCCCGGCTGAATTTCTCTTGAACCAATGGCACTGTCAAAAAACAAAAAATACGTGTATAATTATGTTTTAGTCTATTTTCAAATTTTTATCGTTTTTTGAGAAAAATGATACAGGCTCAGTTCGACGTCAAAATTTCAAATAAGACCTTATACATATTGACACATCATTTTAAAGGATTTTTTAGCGTCGTTGGTTCAAGAGAAATTAAGCCAGGCCACCTAAAAAGGACACCCGGACACACTGTATACTACTTCGGCCATAATAGATAAGTGTTTCAATGTAAATCAATTATGGAAAGAATGATAAAAACTTCGAACAACTTGTTTAATTGCAAAGAGGGCCATTATTATTTTTTTTAATCATTAATATTCTTTTATAAACGTATTATTTTAAATGTATTTAACATTTTGAAAAATAATTTTAATTTGAACTTTGCTAAGTGTTTGTAGAAGTAGACCAAAAGTGTAAATTAGATTTCTAATGTAAATATTCAAAAATCATTTTTATTTTGTAATAACAGAAGTGTTGTTTTCATTCTAAGAGCGGGTAGATAATAGACGAGATAAAATAGAAATTAGTTTTTATATTTTTAGCATACAAATGATCGAATAAATCAATAATTAGGGCGATTGATCAAAATTAGAAACATAGTCATTGTTAACAAAGGATAAGACAACAAAAAACAGTCAAATTTACCACAGTTTTTTAATTAAATCATTACTATTCTTTAAATGTAGCTAAGAAGATTGCTATTAAATTAGTCAAAAATATTTTTACTTTTTGGCAAAAATACGGTTTTCTGAAGAACAAATAATAGAAAATATTTAACAATATTAATATAATAAATATTCTAAATTAATGTGTGCATTAATCAGAATCATTTAGCTAAAAATTAATTAAGCAACATAAACTAATTAACAAGTAAAACTAGACAAAATAGGTATTACATTATAAAATTATTATAATTACATTATATTACGTATTACAATATATTATAAAATAGGCATGGTACTCGAACTCTTCCCTCAAGAATATCTTTGATTTTGTTTTCTTCATCATCGCCATCAATATCTTCCAAATCTGATGCAGTAGGGTCGAACTTAATTTGGTAGAAGCTCATGCAGAAGGAGTAAGCTAGGTTCATTTCTTTATTACATAAAACAGTAGTTATTATATTGTTTACACCTCTGTACAAAAATCATGTTTTAATCACACAAATCGTTTTGGTCTGTCTATACTCTTCGCGTTGACGACGTCATTTAATTCAGTTTTGCCAGTTAGGGCATTATTGTACAAAATTACAAAAATATTTATTTTCAATAAGGAGTAAAGATTGTAGAATACATTTGAAGGCGTCATGGTTAACGTTGATATTAAAGTAGTCGAAAACCTTTAGACTTGGAACTTAGAAAGTGTTCTGATTGTTCATCAATTTTGCCGTAAAATTTTTCTAATATTACATGTTTGTATTAACGAAAATTGAATATTCAAAGGATTAATTATAATACTACAATTTGAAGTAATAATATTGTGCTTTGTATTCTCATAATGGAACCAGTATACATTTCAGAGGCTTTGGTAGGTTTAGCTATATATAACAATTATAAATTCTAAAATTATAGCCTATAAAATGATATACATCACAACAAATCAAACAGCATCGAGTTTTTTGACGTACTACAAACATACAAAAGAACACACCCACAGGCAAACCAGGCTGATCGAGAACGAAGTGAAATTTATTTATCATAATTTTGAAGAACTTGTATTTATCTAAACGATTGTACATTATTGTTAACTATCATTATAACTGCGTCTACAACAATCAGAAATGAAATTTCAGTATGGAAGGCATTTAAAAATTTGGTTTATCAGTAGTTTTCAGTTTAGTAGGGTTCAACTTTAATATCGTAAGGGGGCATCGGTGGCCGCAACGGTTTAGGCGTTGACACAGTGCTCATCAACGGTAAAGGTCCAGGGTTCGAATCGTTCGGCCCTGTTTATATGACCTCTGCTGTTGCGAACCCTCGTAAAAAAGTAATATCGAAAAACAAAAACTGTGATTTTCTTCCGGGATAGAAACGTGTTTTAACATGCGTTTAAGGGAAGATGGATGGTAAAATTGTACAGTATAATCAATGTACATATACTTGATATTAACAAAATGTAACAACAAATTGACCATTTAACAATTTCACAATGCGGGCTGAAATCGGAAAAATAACAATTTCTGGATTATAGTAGGGATTGACACATCTGAAATTACTATTATAATTTGATATTATAGTATGATTCATATTGCTGTAAATAAATATATATTCTCAATTGGTAGCAGTGTTCAGTTAAAAATCATTACGGACAAAATAAAACATTCAATGATTTTTCATATAATTCGTGTTTCGTAATTGGAAAGCTAAGTTGTCAAAAAAATGACACCCTTGCCGGGGCAAAGCGTATGCAGTTTATTTATAAGACTATGTATTTATCGATATGATGATTTTAACGCCTTTTATTCTGCGAAGGGAAAAACATATTCAACAATTTTAACCTTGTTAGTTTGCGGAAAACCTTCCATAAATTTAGAAATGTCACTGGGAAACTAGTTTTTTCCTCTATTACCTCTTGTTACTGAGGAAGGAAAATCAATTATTCTTTTCTGTTTTTCCATGGCCGTAGAGTTTTCGATCCTTTACTTTTAATATAATAACGTAAATTATTGCAGTTTTTGACCAATTGAAAATTTAAAAATAGTTGAGTTTGAAATATTTCGAGAAACAAGATTGACGGATCATTCTGGCAAGATGATATTTTGTAATTAAAATAAGTCACAATTTATTTTACAGCCTTTTTGCAATCTATTAATATTTATATTCATGTGTTTATAAATGTGATTTTAACACAAACGGGATTTTTAAAATGGTCGTAATAAGGACGAATGGGCTCTTTTTACAACTATTGATAAAAGATCATCGTTTCTTCTGGTACAAAAACAAGTTGAAAAAAATTATCTTTGGATAACCGCTAGATGATGGATCGCTTCAAACTAGAATTATCCGTTTGCTTGTAAACACCTAAGAAGGCCTGACGTCCATATAGCCAGGATTATAAAAATACCTGTGTAAACGGGTCGAAGTCAGCAAGGAGGACTTATATGGGCAGATTTTAAACTTCAAGGAGATTGGAGAACATTGCCCAACTTTCCAGGCGGGAGGCCTCTATGATGCCTAGACACCAATAAAATATTTTCGCCTTATTAATTATTTCTTTAGTTCGACAAGATCATTGTGCATGGAACATTATATATATAAATGTATTAAAACATGCCGCCAAATCTATAACGAAAAGACCAATAAATTGTAAAGTGTTGTAACAATGAAGTAGAATTTTTATCCACGTGTTTCTAAAATGAATTGTAACATCGTCTCGTTATCCACACGACAAATAAAAATTTATTGCACTGGTTTGATATAATGGTACAATTGACAAGACGATATCACGTTGGCCAGTTTTCCAAGTTTTAAGTACGAAATGCACTTTCATATGTTATGGCAGTCATACTAATGTTTCAGAATAATTATTAATTTGATATACCATGTTAAACGTTTCTTTTGGGTTTAGAGAATATAAATAAAAATTAGCCTTTGCATTGTTTTTAAGTGCGACATACATTGATAATAAATGTATCATATTTTCATATAAAAGGTCGGTTTTAAGGTTGGCCGAAATAAAACTTACTACGTGCATAATATAAAATTGATTAAATTACTAATTTAACTACTTTTATTAGTCATTCATTGGTGACAATCATTTCATTTGGTTTTCTAAATTATTAGACTAGTTAAAGGACCCCATAACCTATGACTATCAGTTTTTACATAATTTTTCACCTAATTATTTATGTCATATTGTTTTAATATTTTTTTTAGATATCTTATTATATTTATATTAGATATCTTTAGATATTTATTTCGTGACATTAAACCCCAACCCATCAAAAGCCATTCACTTTTAACTTTTCATTTTTTCCTACTTACTTCGTCTGACTTCACGCGCGCGTTGGCGGACCCCAAACTCATTAAATATCTGGTTGTTTTGACAATTTGTGCTGGTTTATACCTGAACGTTCAACCCGCACGTTCCTTCAGGATGTATCATCTTTCACTTCATCTTATTCGAATTTGATGCGGTCACGCTATCCAAATAATCATTAACTAACGGTCACTAAATCCCATATATTAAATTAAAGGCAAAACAAAGCAATTTGGCCATATAATGAGATGACAAGACACCCTGGGAAAGGAGCTGATGCTAAGGAAAGTGGAACGCAAAAAGGAAGAGATGCCGACCAAGGGCAAGATGGATGATATTCTGGAAGTGACAGACTCAACTACGTGGGTTGGTCTATAAAGTCAGGAAGAGTCGGAACCGACTGAATATACCAAAAAAATCTAGTATTACAAAATAAATAGGCTGTCTAATTAAATAAACCGTTTTGCAGTTACACGGATTAAGCAAAAAATTATTAAATGCCACGCACCTTTAGCTTCTTCAGCCTTTCTTACTTAAATTATTTTGTTTTAGTTTGTTTCCCGAAGAATGTTCTACTCATACCTTCCCCATGGTGTTCCACGTTTTCTCTTCACCTTAGTCGAATTTGCCCAAATTGCTATGGACAGTTAATTTACTGTCACGGTATTATGATAAAGAAATATTATTTACAACTTGAAACAATTTGATTGTGCTTTTTCTGATTTTCACAATATTCAACTATACGACCCAAGCGTCTAAAAAGGTTTTGCAAATCTGACTTCTCATGTCTACCTGAATATATTACTTCACACACATGTATCCCCTTCATTAAATATTTTTTATGGAAGGGTGTATTACTCGAAAGCTGGTCGAAAGAACTGAGGTTTTTCTTCTCTTTCAAATTGCCTTGAATTATTAAAAAATACTAAATCATACTGTACATATACACTGTGAATACAAATAGCATATGAATCCTTAATTATAATATTTTCAACAAGTATGTTTAACTTTTTACATATTAAATGTCATTCACTTTTCTCTTTTATCTCTTTCTTTCATCGATTAGTGGCTCAAGAGGCAAGACACATATGTCTGACTTCACGCCCACAATGAGCGTGGGCTCTTTACTTTTCACTTTCAGTCTTCTCTGTCCAACGGTTATATTTGTTTAAACGAATTGCATTTGTACATAAGTTGAGCTATGTTGATTTATAATATGATTAAAGATTGCGTTTACCTAACATAGAATTTTAATGATCATGTTAATTAAAAAAATCTGGACAAAATAGGAAACAACGTTTCAGCATTCGGGATTTTGGGATTTTAGAAAATCAATTTTTATTGGACTAATGCCAAACTCTTTTTCTTAAACTCTTTCATATTAGGCTAATCTCCTCCTATGTAAATAGTGATCAACCTTCAACATAATAATTATATATTTAAAAGGCATTTCCTTTCGTCAATCTTCTGAGCAATTTATCCTCCATCAGGACATGATATAGGCTCATCCAGCAGGGAATATTTTTTTTGCGACTGACTGTGCTTAGCATAATGTAAGAAGCGTAAAGTTAGGTAATATTGAATAGTTAATTTTTCCATCACTTGCTCTTGATTTATGGTAGTAAACATTGACCATTCAACGCCTACTTTTCAAGGACAATCCTTAGTGACACACAAAAGCTTTCACTCCTTTTCGTTTGTAACTTAAATTAATAATTTATTTTTTAATTCCGAGTAGAAAAATATTTATCCTTGCTCGGCGGATGCGGCTGATATCTGGGCTGTTTTCTCTCTCCAAACCCCTGTGTCAATAATAATACCTAGTCCATATAAATTCCGACCCCTGGCACCACGCCCTGCGTTCACAGAGCCAAACGCGATGTTGGAAAACGAATGTTTTTTCTACCTATCTACAATTGTGTTTATTCATTTTTTTCTCTCTTTCAACGGTGAATTTATTTATATCAGGAACTGTTTGTGAAATAAATTGCGGTCCGGAATATCCAGCCGTCCATAGCAGGAGGCATCGGAAATGATTCATCTAGGAAAAACGGCGAAGGTCGGTGTCTTTAACCGCAACCGTGAAGTCTTTTTATATCCCGTTTTGTAATTAGTATAGATCGAATCTCGATTTATACCTATACTCCTGTTGATTTAAGTTGTCCAATAAAGACAAAGTACAGATTGCTAATCGTCCATAACAAAAAGATTCTTTGCAATATTTACAAAGCGAATCCAGTCTTTTCCATTTAGATAATAAATTTTGTAGTTCATAGCGTGATTTCATCATTGTTGATAAACCATTGGTCGCTATTTTGTTTAATGAAGAATTTTTCCTCTTTTCCCTTATAAACATAGCGTATTAACCAATGAAGACGTGGGTATCAAACCAACGATCGCGGGGTCTGCGAGTTAAGATAATCATGCTGGTTATAGATTAATTTCTAGTAAATTGTGATACATTTCTTATCAATGAAACCATCTTTTGATGGTTTTAGATTTAACCTGAAGGCTAGTTTCCTCTGTCGTCATGTAAACTTGCCCAGTCTACACAGGTTATCACACAGAACACATATGCATACAAAAATTAGTCAATTCTACTTTTACAAAATAATTAGGGCTATTACAGTGATTTTTAGCTAATACGGATTCGAGATTGAATCGGTTTAGACAGGGAGAAAACAGCAAGATTTTCTTTCTTATCAACTCTCCTTCCGCCTGCGCTCACTGTGGGTGTTAAAGGCATAAGTAATGTAATGTAGGAAGTCTTGAAAAGCTGGAAAGAGAATGGCATTATTATATAACCAATCGAACACGTTTATAAGTTAACTCACATACATGTATATCACAATTGTAACTTGGTATATTAGGCTAGGGAACTCTGGGATCGTCTTGTTTTTTGTAATAACAGTACAACTATTTTTAGAACATAATCAATAATTAATCTAAAGAATGCGAAATGCACCTCACTATTTCTTTCTTTTTTTTATTTAGTTCTTCACGTCGTTTAATTTACGTTTGTCTTTGTACATAATAAAAATAGTTTGAAGCTTTTTAATTACAAGTGATGATGATTAGATTGTTCTTTAGTACCATAAAAACCTTCAATTATTTTGCTAAATGCATGTTCTAAATTGATAAAGTTTATCTACTAAACAATACCGTTTTTGCGAGGTAAAAGTGCAATTTTTTACTTTACATCTATTCAAAAGTTTTCTTCTTCCTACAATCTCACATTGGTTATGGTTATCTCTTTGCTATATTTTATCTCGGGAGGAAAATGAATCCAATTATAAACATAATACAATAATCGGGGCTGATTTTCGACCTTACCGATGTTACCTTTAGCCATTACAGCTGGGAAAGTGCATCATACAATTGAACCTTGCTTTTTGTGTGCCTGCAAAGTAAAGGATTCCATCTAGACCCACCAAATGAAAAGCAAGAACGCCTTTCCGTAAATATCGCCTCGCAAATGGTTGATTCTGGTTAGTTGGACTTTCCCCATGATCGCCTCCCTTATTGTTACACATTATCTGGTTTTCATGCACCGTATCTAATCCTTTTGCAATGGCTCGTTATCTTATAGAGAAAAATTTCTCTTCTAGTAAACATCTCGCGAACTACATCCTTTACACTGCGTGGACTTTGCCGCCTGGTTGACTAACATTATTTCCCCTGCCGAAAATAAAACAGCATTTCGTTCCGAAAATGTTATTCTGATTGATCCTGCCAACAGGCAGAAAGAGTAAAACTCGAGCAATGTAATTATTTACACTACTACGCACAACACTGACTGCAGGAAAAGTCAGAATTATGTTTGACCCAACGTTTACAGTTTCCATTTCGATAGTAAGTTTTCACTTCACATGCATTTTACTCATGTAAACAAAAACAAATATTAATTGCTTTTATCCTTAAATAAAATCCAAATTTCATACTCGTTTATTTTCAAATTTCCTCAACCTTTGAACGACAAAGATCATAGTCTGATAGGAAGTAAGCTGGGAGAAACAATATATAATCCTTCAAGTAAGAACTCAAACATAAATAAGGAAGATTATTAAACAAAATTTTCCTACATGATTTAAAAAATATTAATTTTTGTGCACAAAACTATTTTTAGACAAAAATTAATCGACATGAAGAGCGCTCGGCCTCCATATAAATCACGACTTCATCTATTGGATTGGATGGCTTCTAAGGTCGATCCAGTAATGCAACGATATTCTAACACTCCGTTATGTCATACTTAGTTGTCATTTAGTAACGCCGGAGCATGACAAACGCTCGTTCCACTGTTTGTCAGTTTCTCAGCATCATACCATATGCATAAGAGGCGTTGAGAATCCTCATCGCATGTCTGGACCGTATTCCGCGACGATGATTTTGTCTCAAAAATGGAGTGGACAAATTTTTCCTACATGCATGTTTTCTTTCAAATCACGATACCTTTACAAATATGTGGGATTCTGTTCATCAACTTTCACAAATACATTGCAAACTCGCTTGTGGCTAAAAACCAAATTGTTACTACTGGTCCTTTTTGGACACAAATAGGTTTTTTCTCTTAGAATTTTGTTTTCAGAGTTTCGGCCCAATTACATTAATGAAAATCTCAGTCGGTCAAATGCTGTTAAAAAACGTGTACAGTCAGTTAATTGTCTGAAATTTGAAATTTAAAAGTATTAAGTATAGTACTGGAGGACCGCAGTAGCCGAGTGGGCCACGCCTACACTCTAGAGCACGGCACGTAGACCCTGTGATTGAGGATTCGTTGCCCCTGGACGTGTGATATTTGTAGTTTCTATTGTGGTCATGTAGTGGTACTGTCTTGTATACTCATTTCAATGAAGATTATAACATTCATAATTTAAAAATAAGGTAAATGTGGTCTGCGAGGTGATGGACCTGTAATTTGGTCGTTGCCGATCATTTAAGCTTATCCTCGCCGGTCATCAGACCCGTATCAGCATTTCATCATATTCAGCGTGTCGGTATGGTACAGTGTCTCTTTTATAAAGTCGTGCCTTGACTCATAGAACACAAAGAAATTAGATTTTACAGAATATACACATAAAATGCCGAAACATGACCACCCAAGCGAGGACATGCAGACTAAAATGATCGGTAACGACCCAATGAAACATTTTTGCTTGTGCAGAGTATACCTATACGTTTTCACGAAGTTCAATATTTTGTCTCTTTTTTACTGATGTGTCACCGGCTCTGATTCCATGCGTTTGATCTAAAAATTAATCATACACACAAATGTAATGACAAATTAGATATGAATTGCTCGAAATAATGACTAGGTAAGGTTTCCCAAGGGAAAACGGGTGGAATTCGAGCAGGATCTACACATACTAAAAGCGACAATCGGGCGTGTCATTGAACTCTATTGGCCATCAATCTGTTTTCTCTTACGTTTTTCACCCACCAATGTTCTTTTTTTGGTCCCTTAATCTCTCGATAAATGTTTCTGTTGAAAGTATTCTGTTAAGTTGAGAACCGCAATCCCTACGTGTTTTTAGACCCTTTGAGCCAGAGTTTTAATGCTTTCCACTGAGGAACAGAGCCGCATTCGATAGCGTTTGCACTGGCAAAACGGCTTTTGATTACAGGAAGCAGTTACGTCCAACAAAGGATTGTGCAGTGAGCTCGTCTCGAGAGCTCAGTGTCTGCTTCCATTGAAAAACTTGTCATTGTCGTTGTTTAGTCATACATCCATTAAACCATTTCCATCCAGAGGATTTCTCTTTAACCGATCAAAATCATACGGTCTCGCCTGTTCTGACCTCTTGTGCTTAGTTGTTGCCTTTTAGCTCGCGCACTCCTTAATGAGCGTCTATTAAGTAACGAGAAAAGCGAATCATCTTTGCATTAATTTATATTTGTTGAATGTATTATATAAAAATTTGCCATGTCCTATGGTATAAGGATCCTTCAGAAACTTAGTAGAAAAAAGTTTTTAAAAATGTTTGTAGAAGTATAATTAATTAAAATAATTAATACGGTCAATTATATCTACTGAATACATGTATGGAGTATTATAAAAGTATTCTTGTCGTTTGTGAAAGCATTAAACTAAATTTTGTACTGTTAGATGTTTTTTTACGGATTTTTAAAATTTATTTTTAGGTTTGAACTCCATTTAGTATTTATTTTATATTGTTTGAAAATTTCATTCTCAATCCAGATCTCAACATCACTAGGCCAATAAATTTTCCCCACAAAAATAATAAAACATCAAGGTATTTAATCGACATTTCGCATTGGATTTCCGCTATTTGTTTCCAGGACTTCCTGAATCGCGTGAACGTTTTCAAATGCCAGAGTAAACATGTTTTTACGAGCTCTTTAAGTACTATTTGCGTTAGATCCGATTTGTTTGATCAATAGATTTCGATTTAGATAACAATGCATTACGATTGTTATGACCTAACGAAGTCTCTAGAAATGACTCAGAGGCTACCGAAATTTTGTTTGTTGATATGATCTGAATGTATATGATAGTAAAAAAATTATTGAACGAATATTGTGAATATTCGGCCACTGTAATTGATAAAATCAGAGGTCTAAGAAGAGGTTAACTATTCCCTACATTGTGATCACCAAGACAAGACAACAGTTTACTTTACCTTGCAGCGTTTAATAATGTAATAAGTTTTTTATAATAAAAAATTTTACAATTTATTCACTATGAACCAACCAGTATGTGTAGTATAGTTAGATTTCCTCGTGGGTCTGGGGTACCTGACTACCTGAAGTTAGTCCTTTCCTATCGTTTTAGTCAGTCTGACGCGCTTCACTCTTCCGCTATATTCAGTGGTGTGTTCGTCTACATCAAAATTGAACGGGTAACCAGTATCTGTTGTATCAGGACATTTTATTTTACATTACGGATATCTCCGGTTTTGTTAGAAACACAACTTTTGCCATAAATGCTAAATCTGGTTGAAAACGAATGTTTGATACGATTATTGCCTAGTACAGATAGTCGATGCTTATCTACCTAATAAAACTGAAATATATGTCTGCAGTGCTATTTGTCTCCAGGCGTATTTTACATCTGTTGGGCATACCTTAAAAAGAATTTAATAAATAATCCTTCCCTACATTCATTTGTAGGAACATGTAAGGTGAAAGCTGTTGCAATTTTTCAAGATTTCTAGTGGTGATCTCACCGATTACAACGATATTGTGATATATTAGTATACCGAGTTTCCTACGCGCCAATAATATGGGGTCCAGTTTTATTTAGTGCGTTTTCTGTTTCAATTGGTTATTTGCTATTCTGTGTGATGGCTTGTAGGACTGAGTCATCAGCAAACGGTTATCTACCCACCCTTAATCCGTAAAGTACCTACTTCGGCCAATGCTAAAAAACTTTTATTTTTTTTACCAAAGGCGAACTTATTGCAGCTATTTTTGAACGTAGGTCACCTTGCACGCACTGTTTCAATGCTACTTTACCATTACCCGGTTTGACAGACTGACTGCTCTTGTTTGAACCAGAAGCAGGCCTGTAGCAATCGCTTAAAATTTCTGGACCTTTACTAACGATATTGGAAAGTCAAATAATACCACCAAGGTTTCTTACGGTAAACAATACGTATTCATTAACTTTTACTGAAGGGTGTTGAACATTATACTGCAGCATGGAATTTTCTTTATTAACAGATACCGAATCATGAGTCCTCTTCAGTGCTGACTCACTTTTATATCCTATACGTTTATACAGTGTTTTCTAGTATTAAAATATATTACTAAAATTAAACAAAAAGATATTCAAATACAATTAATACTGCAACAAGTAGTATGTACAATAAAATGATACAATACAAATTATAGGATGTACAAACGTAATTAATATTGGTGTGTGTGGTATTTAGTGACCGTTAATTAATGAATATTTAGAGATCGTGAGATGCGGTCTGGTGTGGTGTACGTTTAGTAAAACCTTAACCTTAAAAAAAATTTCTATATTGTGTACATCATTGTATAGATTTATATTTATATCTTATGTTTTTATAAATTAAACAATTTAAAACAACCCAGGTCCTGAAGATAATCTCAAAAAATATCGAAACGTTGGTTTGATAAAGAAAATGCTTACATAAACCATCACACCAGACCGAATTTCGCGATCTCTAAACAATCAATAATTAACAGTGAAGAAGACTCGTGTCATCATGTCGAAAACGTTCTGTTAATAAAGAAAATTCCATGCTGCAGTATATTGTTAAACAACCTACAGTACATCAGTCATCCAGGGCATACAATCTAACAATCCCGAACCCATTAAGGACCTTTCTTGTACAACGCACTTTTGTTTCAAAAACGGAATCATGTTTTAGCTATTTTTGCACGTGAGTTACCTGTATATATACAAACGCACTTGGACGACACCCGCACCCACTAACAACTTAAATGACAGGACGATCTCAATTGATTTTAGGACACACATTTTAGGGGACATTTGTAAAAATGCTTGCTGTAACCAATTCATATATAGGCACATATAAGTTTAAAATTTCCTCTGGAAAATCCGCGTATGTTTCGACCCAGCAGCAGACCTGTTGCAATTGCTAAAAATTTCTAGTGTGATGTCACCGATTCCACCGATAGCGGGAAGTGGGTCGTCGTGCCGAATGGCCGTTATCGACCGACGCACCAACGATTTGACGCGAGGTCAAGGGCCGCTTGACGGTGAGACCGTCCCATCCCAGTTTCTTACTATCAGGCCGACACCGATATTCCGTTTTTCCGTATTCTCGTGCCGCCCTACGATCCGACTCGTTTAATAAGACGTCCGTGACCGAACTCAAGCACCGAGCGATATCCGGCGCACGTGAAACGGAAAAAATAGGAAAGGCCAAGGAGAGTCATGATTTCCCTCCAAGGTCGTGTTTTCATGTTTGTGCCTATCAAATCATCAATCGGTAGGATTACATTTGATCATGTAGATGCTTTATTTCAGTAAAACGTTTAAAACAAATTGGCATAACATGTACATTTATACCCAATGTACAATATAAACCCATAATAAATCTTGTTTGTACAAAGTAAATTAACATATTATTCTGTTATCTGTATATATAAAACAGTTGCGTGATTGACTGACTCATACTAGTTGATCTAAATGGCTCAGATTTCACAGTTCATTCCTATAATGACATAGATAGCCGCTAAGAAAGAAATTTTTTATAATTCCACCCCTTATCTTCTATGTATACATAATATATACATATCGTCTATATCGCCAATTCCGTGATTGAATGACTAACAACACACAGTCCATACAGCTTGATCTAAATAGCTCAAATTTCAACAGTGCATTTCTATAATGATATAGATAGCCGCTAAGAAAGGATTTTTCAAATTCGATCCCTTATCGTATATATAACCATTCCGTGACTGACTGACAAACGTCGCTCAGATCAAACCACTGGATCTAAAGGGTTGAATTTCGACAGTGCATTACTATAATGACAATGACGCTGCTAAGAAAGGGTTTTTCGAAATTCCTTCCCTAAGAGGATCATATGCACAATTTTTTTACCATGTAAAGACCGAAGTGAATTGAAGACGAGAGAATTTGAGAAACGAGACATTCTATTAGAAAGCCATAATAGCTCTCTACTTCACATTAGAAAGATACGTTAAAATAGAGCCTAGCGTGGAAAAAGTTGAGGGTAAACGCTAGGAACGGATAAAGCATTGTGTGGCAACAAAATTTTTCCATCTTCTCCATAAACTCTCTGCATTGGCTCCGTGTATAAAGTGTGTAGGCTTGGTATCCGATGTGAAAATTGTTTTTGAACTCAACTATCTCCAGGGTCTGCTGTGCGAATGCAGGTATATTTATAGAGTGAGTGAGTTGGTGGCTGAACTAGAGACTTACTTAAGTTCGTTTTATCCTTATTTTTTTTTAATCTCATGCTATGATAAATTACAGTTGAGGCAGATTTAATGCTTAAAATGCAGAATAGTTGTAGCACAGTTTTAAGAACTATTTGTAATTAACAAAGCGTCGACATAAGAACAGTCGATATACTTATGCATTACATTGATTTCTTATAATTGAAAGGTGCAGTTGTTTCCACAAACTAGACTGATATATAAGTATGCTTATCAGCTCAATTTACGGTATCTGCATATTTATACATTTCCAAAAAGTATACAAACACACCTGTTCAAACCACTAAAAGAGATAGGTTTAATTAGTCCGTATGTATTCATGATTCATTAATGAGAAATATAACACACCAATGAGCGCTGTCTGGGTTATACGGGACAGGTTCTCTCTGGACCTTCTCGAGGCAGCGAAAGCCGGTATGTCCACCCTCCAGATCGGACCATCGCGATCAGGCTCCCTGATGCAGTTAAAAATATGATAAAAGAACGATGGTAGTGTCATTGGGCGGGGTCGTCAGAGAGGCTCTTGGGAGTCAAGAGCACGACCGATAGATGGCCCTCAGAGTGATCCCGGCTGAGGATTGGCCATACGCAGTTGACACATGGGCACCTGCGCGGGCTTTGGTCCAAAAGCAGGTGCCCCATATACAGAGAAAGCTCGATGTGTCTCACATAATACAGGCGTGTCACGCCTTGGCTCCATACAGAGAGCGTGCAGGCATGCCGCCGGGTTTAAGAAGAGTTCTCGAGCACGGTAGCGAGTTTCAGAGTCCCCTGTTCCGCTTTTTAGGGGAAATTGTTTTGTTTTTTTAAATTGGATGTAGTATATCTTATGTGTTGTGTGTTTTTTCTGAGTGCATGTATTTATTAGCGTGAAAGGCGAGGGGTGAGGGTGAAATATAACATCATCATCACCCATTTAAAGATGAAAGCCAGTGATTGTGTGTTCGGAGGAATATTTATAAAAGTACTCCATCGACCCCAATCTAGACTAGTTTGAGTGTAGGGTCAGTGGAGGAATATCAAGTACTCCACGGACCAAACAGAAAGAGTGTACTGTATATTTATGTGTATGAATGTAGTCTTCGAAAAAGTAAACAGAATATAAACTTAGTTGGGGTTGAAATGACCTAGATGTCGGAGGGGGGGGGGGAACAAAAACAAAAACAGACCGATGAACGCAGTAAAATTGGTTGAAGAATGACAACACTGTATCCAATAAAAAATTCCTGTACGCCAATTCTGTCAAAGTTTGTTCATTTAATGCATCATCTAAAACGACAAACGGAGTTACGTAAATTTATAAATTCAATACAATAATTATGTAATAGTTGAACTGGACTCTATCTTGCACTCTATATTATATATAGCCTGAATGGCGATATGCTTTCTTGGAGGATTGATTCAGTTGGCAGTAATGAAAGATATATCACTGGATTACAGGCCAATGAACAGATAAATGCAAATTTTTCCTCCAACAACGCCTACACGCACCTTAATACAGGCGTGGGTACTCTTTCACGATTGGGTGGGTGATCGAGCTTCTTAGGGGGGGAAAAAAGTCTGCGAAACCAACTGTAATTTTCTGTAGACTATTGCCTTAGTGTCATATAGTTTATCACGTGACGAATATAAGGATCAGGATTGAAATACATTTTTAAAAAATCCTCTACGCTGCTGTGGCAATTTCATTTTGTTGGGTTGCCGTTTCAGTTTACTTCGCCCATGAAAACTTCCTTTTTTGTTATTGATAGCGTTTTAAATATAATTAAACAGTTTGACGCCTATAGTGTTTAAAAATTACATTTCATTCTGTAATTTTCGTTGTTGATTTCTATACAGTCTTGAGAGAAGTGCTGAACAGTTTTAGCAAACCTATTAAGGAACTGTCCTGGAGTTTTAGCTATCGTGGAGTGTAGCGATTCCTCTTTGAGAGAAATTGAGCCATAGGATTGGTGAAATCCCCGTTTTCGTCTAGATTGATCGATAGTGTTCCAGTTCAGGTCCTTGTCCAGGCTTTGTAAGTTGTGTTTATTAGCTAACGACCCGTTAATTTGTTTCCTTAGCCGTATTTATATCCTGGAGTATTTTAGTGTCTCATGTGCGGATTCCGTTTAAGTTTGCACTTGTGATCAAAACCCGGGGGAGTTAATACTGATGTTGTGGATGGAATATGTTACGGTTGGTTTTTGATGGTAATCCGTTAGGTTTATTGGTCTGATTGACGAAATTACTTCTTTCATTTATTAATCTTTTTATATAGGGTCTTCGTTGAAATGAAAAAGTTAGCGTCATGAGAGGGATTCGAAGCCGAAGAATGTGCCACTAACGTTTTATTTCAACCAAGAACTTAAATAAAAAGAAAATTAATTGAAAAAAGTAATATTTAATAATTATTATACGCCTTGCTTTTCACTAGATTAAGATTCCTATACAGATCGGATCGATGGAATGTTTGTTCCCTGGGTGGGTGCTGAAAGATAGCCTACAGCTAGCTGATGGTATGTCTGAGGGATTATCTGTGAGAATATTGTGTAGGATGGGATCAATGACACTTGCACCTTTTGCCTTTGCACGGTCAAAAAGATATTCAGTTCTTTATAGATCTTTAATATAAATAAAGAGGCAAGGTGAGAAGAAGCTTGAACTTGATCAATACACCAGTATTTTATAGTTTTCAATGACCTGGGCAATGTCGATGAAAGCCTAGGTGCACTAACCTTTGTTCTTAATGTATTAAAAATTGTGTCAACGCCAAGAGGTGAATGATAAAAACAAAGCTCCAATGGAGCGGCACAAATACTGGTCGGCAGTTAGAACAAGTCAATTGTGTGCTATCCTTTCTTTTCTTCATATTTCATAGTTGTTGCAAGGTTTTCGATCTCGGCCCTTCTGATCTGCCCAAGAATCGGCTCAACTGATGCTAATAACGTAGACATAGTTACGTCACCACTAACAATAGAGTATTGGTAAAGTGGAAATGCAAATTGTTGGTAAGGAATGTATGTTAAGGAAAAGCCAAGAGCTCTTCTCTCTAGGACTATTCCTTCTAACATTTTGGACAAACTGGACGATTTGGTTAGGTCGGGTTAAGGATAATGTCAGTAAAGATGCCCGTCCGACCCAGAGTTAACCCAACTTTGGAACTATTCTTTCCAGTTATTACGTTGTATCCTGGTGTTTGGTTCAGCGGGGTTTATTTGACTATTTGGCAAGATTTCGATACTCTAGGACGGCTGAGTTTAATGGGTAAAGATATGGCAACGAATAACATCAAAAATAATTTAATTAAAAACTGATCAAACACGAACTTGGACAAATGGCATTGCGTGCCTACAAAAATAATTTGTCGTGCTGATTCGTTAAAATATGAGCCGGATAGAAGGAGAACTATTGATCGAACTGTTGGATAAGCCATGG
Source organism: Cimex hemipterus (assembly GCA_039619505.1). Classification (NCBI taxonomy): domain Eukaryota; kingdom Metazoa; phylum Arthropoda; class Insecta; order Hemiptera; family Cimicidae; genus Cimex; species Cimex hemipterus. Next base: position 19,331,559 of record CM077104.1, on the reverse strand, counting down.
ACATAAATCATGGCACGCTCATCATCTCTATCGGCTGTGCCAAAAACGATCGGCCATAAATTATCGTGAATTGTTACTTTCCGTCTCTCACTGAGAAGGCCTGATTGCCACCGAATCGCAATTATCGTTTTAAAGAATTTGCAACACAGTGCTAACCAGGTCAAGATTAGCAAGTCGCACAAAACGCGTCGGCAAGTCGATGCGGTAGCCCAAGGGCGAGATTGCTGCTTGCCAAAGTATTGCCACCTGCAAACGGCCGTCGGAATAGTGAGAAATACATTTGATTTTATAATTTTTAGTGAGTCCAAGGTTTTCTCAAACCTAGTGACGCCATCCATGATATACATTTTCAGATGTAAACTCTTAAAGTATGACAAGAAGATTATAAGAAGACTTTTGACACCTAATATAAAATTCATCTTTCGAGTTAAACTATTCATATATTTTATAGTAAAATGAAAACTGGCCAGTTGTTAAAATCAGCCTTCCTTGATTATTAGTGAATGATTCAATACCGTCTAAACTTCATGTGCGTCGTTAGAATAGTTGCATTCAGAGTCAATGGCATTTTACATATCAATACACACCCCTCCACGTTTAATTGGCATTTAAATATACAACAGGTTGATTGTAGTAAAAGCTGGCTGAAGATGCGAGCGCTCGTACTCGTAAAATTTTTTGTAAGGCTGCCAAGATCAAAGTTTCCATTTTAAGAACTTCCACCGTTGTAAATATCGGCTAAAGGGGTCTCTTCTGCCTGGTCGGAGCGTTTAAAACCTCTTCAACGTTTATAACACCAGTTTAGTATAAAAAAATCAAAATTATTTTGAAATAATGTAATTTTTATTAAATTGATAAATTATATAAATATATGATAATGATTAAATATGTCATCAGTCACCATAAGTCAAACAAGCTGAAAATATGAGTTAATATATGAGATTTTCGGTTTGACAAAGCTACTTTCTTTCTACACCAAAATTGTACTGATGATTTTGTCTGGCCAGAAAGGACCAAGTACCTTCTTACTTACCTTCTTACTTACTACTTTCAACACCCAAACACAGTTCAATGTTAAACACAAAAACCTTAAAATCCACACTAAGATCCACTGTTAAACAATTACAGCCTAGAAAAGCTCGAGGAACAACTCAAACAACAGAAATATATTCTACCCGAGATTAGGTGGTTTACGTGACTTAACAGTAATCAAAACCAATCGTCCCAGTCTCTCCCAACCAAATGTATGTCAAGAAATTGAATTATCATGATAAATCCCTTGTATCAGGGCAGGTGTTCCTCAAGGTGGCGCGTCCCATATTCCTTTTCACGATTAACGATATTTCCGCATATTTTACAAATGGAATATGAAGGTGTCTGGAGGTGCTGTTGGTCCTTTCTGGCCAGACAAAACCATCGGTACAATTTTGGAAGCAATTTGGAAGCTAAATCATTTTTATAGGCTTAACAGTATATTGAAATTTATAAGCGATTCTCAAATGATTCAACTTTCTTAAAGAATCGATAGGATGTTTCTAGTTTTCCACGTAAATGAAATATCAATATTAGACTCAAGGATACGCCACAACTACACGCAAGGTCGTGAGGAAGTAATTTGAGAAAATTATTTCTCGATTTCCCCCAGTAAGTTCTTCACGATGGTCGGCTTTTTGATGAACTTCTGCGGTATAATTGGGCCCAGTACCACTGGCCTTTTATATATTCTGTTTGCTCGTCTGCCCGGTGAAGGGAGGATTAAAGAAAAATCAACTTTGTTGAAAAGCGTGATAATCCTTAATAATTAACTATTATGTGAACTTTCCTCTTTAGTATTCAAGCGTTGAATGTGATCTTTTGGGTTGGTATGTACGATGATCAAAGATGTAGTTCGATTGGAATTCAAGAAGCGGGGTACAGACTAATAGACCAATTTCGATTCTGGAGTTACGGGCTCACGCTCATGCTTTTATGATTATTAGTTAATCCTGAAAGTTTTCAAAAGCGAACTTTCAAGCCGAAGGGAACTCGGGGTCAAAGGAATATATTCTTGTACGCCAAGAAAATAGATAGGTTGAAGAGCAGAATTTTTTTTGAGAAAAAAAATTGTCCGTTCATTAATTATCACTACAAATGGAAAATGTCGTGTAATTATTGTTTATATTATAAAATTAATTAATTTTAACATTATAAAGATGAAAAAGTAAAGATTTTGTCAAATCCTGATTTAAAAATTCAGCAAAAAATTTGCCGTTGCCTATTTTGATTGACGAGTTGTTGACCTTGTCAAACTGATGATATACATTTTAAAGTTGATCACGAAAGTCTTTTAAAAGGAGCAAAATCCCCCACCGTGACATCATAGATTTGACCTTAAACTCATAATTAACCCTTTTGGAATCAAGGGTCGGTGATATCTTCTTTATCCGAGGTCAAAATTCTTTTAGCATTTGCTAGGCTTGCCAAGTCCGTCTCGAATCATTCCGCACAGAGGAACTTCCTTAACATAAAAGAAAGCAGTGTTTGCATAAAATTTGATTTTTGAACGAAGAATGAACGATTTTGGACATAACGTGCTCCTTGTAATAACTGAACCTCCCTAAAGTGAGTCCCCATTTTTAATTTATTCCTAAATGTTGACTACCCACACTTTAAAAGTTCAACTATCTATTAAGGATATCTGAGTAATAGTTGTTGATTTTATTATTTTTTAAAATTTAATTAGAATGATCGTTTGTTAGTTATCGTCCACTGCAAATATAATTCTTAATATAAATTTAAAAAAAAAATCTCATTACCATAGGTCTAACGATTTAATTTTGTGGAATAAGGCAAGGCATAACTTCACTTGTTAGAAATTTGATAATCAAAACTGCGGGCTTATAAGATTTAGACGATGAAGGCCCCATTCAGTAAAAGAACAATTTATTCGAAGTGTGCAGAACGACAAAAAATACAAAATGTAAAGTTGACAAAGAATATGATGCTGGCAATTTTTCAATAATTAGCTTAATGCGATAGTACAAAAATTTTAAGTTAATTCACTATTTTCGTGGTCCGCTTGACCAATTAATACATTGAATTTAATTAAGGTTTTTAGTTGAGGTGAAAAAAAGGTGAATGGCACAAGCGGGATTCGAACCCACGATCTTCGGCTAGATACGTCGCTGCTGTACCACTTGAGCCATCGAGACCTCGATCCACTCTAACTGGTCTAGCAGACCATGAAAATGGTGAATTAATTAATTAAAAATGAAGTACACTTACGTAAGTATTACAAAGCCCTCCGTCGCCATTTCAATTATCGTCGAGAATCCAAACCGATTACACGACATTTGGAAAATGGCAAAAAGAGAGAAAACCCATAAGGTGTGGTTGAGATAGGAAGTTCATGTCCGAGTGGATCGAGGTCACGTTAGCTCAAGTGGTAGAGCAGCGGCATATCTAGCCGAAGATCGTGGGTTCGAATCCCCCTCGTGCCATTGACTTTTTTTCATCTCAGCTATAAACCTTAATAAAATGTAAAAAATTTAAGAAGGAACGGCCAAATAAAAACGTCTTTTGGCCCCCTGAGGCAGATCAAAGCATATTATTTCAATAATTTTTCCATGTTTTTTTACATATCTCGATTGATCGTTTACCGCTAATTAAAGAAAGTATGTTCATGGAAGCATCTTATAAATCAGTAAAGTTTATTCTAAGAGGCGTTTGGCAATCCGCCTATATCTACAACCATTTCACGGCCTATTAGAGCACAAATGTTCAATAATTGTGTTGGGTAATATAGAATAAATAAACATATTGGAGAAAGAAACATGAATTTAGTAGAAATTCAAGACTATTCTGACATTGATTTGTTGATAGTAGAACAAACCTCAAATAATCAAAAAATTTGGCAAGCTTCATCATCTTTCTTGATCAGCTTTCAAAATATTCGAGGAAAATGGGAGGTTTTTTGGATGGGGGCAATCGTACATAGGCCTAGGCACCGGTTTCCTCATTACAAATTTTGGATTGTTTTACTGTTGATCAAGGCCTAACAGTTCAATAAATTCGTACTATTTCATCATAATCCGTTAGCTGTAAATGTGTTTTAGGATTCCTCACAAAGCGGTTGACATTTACACCACAGTTGTCCAATCCCCAGTGCCGATTTCATTAATATTTTACAGTTTATTCCTACACAAATTTTCAGTAGATGTTATATTTTACAAATATTGATTGATCAAGTAAAAGAATTGATTTTATATTTTTGTATTTTTTTTTCGGGGGGGGGAGGTTGAAGGTTCACGAAGCAATAAGTATTTAGTACCTAGAAATTATTGTATTTAAATTTGATTGCTAGTTTAAAAAAAGATAACAATGTTCAAATTAAACAATTTCGGTTGAGTCATCCATTAAATAAAATTGGTTAAGGTTTCACCATAGAACAAAAATCAGTATTTTGTTCAACACGTTTTCAAAGAAATGAGTGCTTCTCATATTTCTGAAATAGATGATATAATTAAAATATGAAAGGTTTTTAAATGTTTGCTCCGAAGATTCTGCTCGGTTGGATAGAACGCATATTGATTTTGTGAGTGCACCACTAAATACAATATTTAAGTATGTTGTAAACCAGCCAATCAATTTTATGTATTTGTGTTTTAAAAGTCGAAGTCGAACAACGATTAAAAGTTGTTCCACTCCTATTTTTCCCATCTAAAAGTAATGCAAATATTAGCGTGTGTATTTGAGTGAATGAGTGGTTTGTGGCAGAATATACAGACCCCTCCCCCCAAACTACTTGATTAGATATCTTATCGCCCTGAAAAAATGTATTTATTAGCGTGATCGGTTGAATGAGTTAATAAATGTGTGTGTGACTGGTTCGGCGGATCAAATTAGGCTAGCTTTTTACGGCAAAATTGGTTTTTTGTTTTTATGAATGCATTTCTTAAGAGGGCCATCGGCGGATCTAGTACTCTCAGTCTCAGACCCGCCAAACTTAGGTTAGAGCACAATGTACGTAGGTACATACGTGTGTACGCGAGTTCCAGAGACATTACACCACCTCTGGTCCCAGAAGTTCAATCAAAATACAAGATCGCCAGCCCTCCTACAGGATTTCGTCAATAAAAAACGCGACGTGCCGGCCAGAAAAATGAAAAAGAGGCATTTTCACGATCTTAAAACTGCCAAAGTTTTTGCCAAAAGGTGCATTCCTCTGTGAGGAGGTCGTTAAAACGTGTTTTCTTAAGTGTAACGCCTGATATATTTTTAAAATTTTATGTATGGTGCAACTATTAGAAAATAATATCAAAATCTACTGATTAAATTTTGCACAAGTATGTATGAAAACGGATTCGCCTCCAAAGCCCTGAATGTGTAATGCATCACACATTCAATCAACCTTTACAATCTAACCTTCAAGAAAAACTATTTTTCATAAATATCCCGATAACTCCTAATTTTTTGTAAAGAATCAACAGAATAAGTGAAAAGATTGGTATAAAATTCAAAGTTTTGTCCAAATTTATATTGGGTATTCTTCTAAGAGGCCTAGGCGTGCATTTATTTTCTGCCCTCTGAACGTATTTTCTTTAATATCACGCTAACGGATCAATAGACCTTTAGAAACAAGGCACAATTATTGAACCTTTAGACCTTGATGTATCGTCATATTACGTGTTTATCCTTCTCCCTGCAATATATTGTTCACAGCAGACCGGCCGTAGTGGGAAATGTTGCTCTGTATCCCTTCATCCTCCTTTCCTCTCCCCGATGGCAGAATCAGCATATTGTGATCTTCTTCAAATAACCATTGACGCTGCAGCTTTTTGTCGAGAATCATGTCAATTCTAGGCAATTTACGCTTACGCTTGTACTAATGGATTTTTTAAGCTCTTCATAGGCCATGGTGACGGCGTTGCCTCAGTAGTTTTTCTTTGTTTTTCAGTTCAGAATATTCGACCAGATTGTGTATACGTTGTGCGTTGTGATTGACTCTTGGCTATCAAGACTTGATAGCTATGTTGGCCTATACTTTATTCAGATTGTACTGAAAATATATTTCAATCTAACCTTGAAATATTGTTGTCCAGTTTCATTTATTTTGAACGAAATACTCCAGGTCCATTCTTACATTTTAAACATTTACTTCATTCATAGGTGGAATTTTTCCCAATTAGGTTTATAAATAAATGGGCAAGTTGGCGCATCCGACAACACACACACACACACACACCAATAAATACATTCATACCTGTTTACATTGATCGATCGCACTCATATTGTTTGGTAGATGGAGTACTCGATAATTCTCCATCTACCTGCTCCCTATAATGGATTTCTCTAATTTGGGGTTGATGGGATGGTTAAAGTTTTCCGCCGTAGAGGCGATCGAGATGCTACTTCACCATTAGCCCTTCCATTCACACCAATAAATACATTCACACCAACATAAATTGTTCTCAAAAAAACTGTTTGGTAAAAGGAGTACTCGATACCATCCACCAGTTCACCACAATTTATTTTTATTGTTTGAAGTATGTTATTATTACTATAATATAATTGGCTGTAGGATTTCATGTGTGTAATTTTTGCTGGTAATCCTGACGGATTTATTCAAAACATCGCCTAAAATGTATGTCATGAAATGTATGGCTGAAATAAAAATAATACTGATGAATATAAGAACGAATCAATACACGGTAAATTACCCTAAATATTCTCCAAGTCGACGAACTCTTGACAATAGTTCAAAACAGTTTATCTTCGGTCCGTATACTCTCGCTGTACATCGCCCGTTGTACTCAAGAAATAAATCGTTGACAGTCGAACAAAAGATAAGTTAAGGCCAAATTAACGTACGGCTATTATCGATTATTCCAGTTTATATTCGGGTCGGTCGTTGAATAAACTTATCTGGCTTTCTTCTTTTCCCCACCTTTCTTCGAAACGCATCTTATTTAGGGCCCAGGACGAGGACAGGCGGTCTAGACGTCATCAATTTGGCTTTTTCTTTTAACGGATCAATACATGTTTGACCTTTAACGTTAAAACTTGGAAATTTTAGATAAGTTAAGCTAATACTGTTAAAAATATAAGACAAACGTTCAACAAAAAATGGGCCGAAACTAAAATTTTATTTTTAAAGGGTAGATTTTTTTTTTTTTTAATTATTCGTTGCAACCTCTACGGAGATTTTTTTTCCTGTCTGCCCTGGTCTGTCTGTCTATCTGTCTATATACAAGTGACGCTATTTAAATCCAAAGACCGAGCTATTGTAAACAGTAGTAAGACAAGGTATTTTGCCAGATGGACTGCCTAACATAGCCCCACTCGGGGACGGAAATAGACGAAATTTGTGCTCAGTCGTGGTTTGATGTAGAAATGTCCGCCTTGCACCTAGCAGCAAGAACTTGACCGTCATGTCGTACCCGAGAGAGCAGACTGTAAGGTTTACGATTTTTTTCGAAAACGAAGTTGTCGTACTTTATTTGTCTATATGAGCGAATAAGGCGTAGGATATACAAATTGCGCAGCGACGCCATGTACGCTTTGGGCGAAAAATAAGTTTTATCTATCAAACATGTGAAAACATTTTACAACAAAATGTGTGCAGAAATATTTTGTTATATTACATTAAATGATTTTTATTAGAATTTTGTAAAATATCAATGATTTGGTCTGAATATAAATAAATATAATCTGTTATATTTGTCTCATTTTATCCCAATGACCTGCTTTTGTAAAAGATTGTGCGTACAGCGTGTATCGTTTGTTTATTCGTCCTAAGGATTAAATGTGTATTGATTAGTGACCGTTAGTATATGATTATTCGGAAATCATGAGATGTGGTCTGGTGTGATGTGGGTTTCAGAAAAATATTTTCTTTATCGTGCCAACGTTTCGATCTTCATTGAGATCATCATCTGGCTCAAAGTGTTCGTTTTCTGCGAAATTGTGCCATTCTTGAGTGTCGTGGGCACTCTCAACACGACACGCAAGAATGGCACAATTACACAGAAGACAAACACTTTGGGCGCTGATGATGATCTCAATGAAGACCAAACGTGCACGATAAAGAAAATATTTTTTGGAAATATAAGAATTCAAAAAACCTAAGGATTGAAAATTAAGGATTGAATACAAATTCCATTTTCCTGTTTGATGGTACCCACAACGTAGCCAACCCAAAAATCCTAAATCCTCAAAACTATTAGCAATTTGTTGACTCGTCATCACAAGACTCATTTGTTATTGATGCTTTAGTTTAGATAATTCTGTAAAATCATTTTTTCTGGATGTATTTAATTGATTCAATTTTGTTTATGGACATTTTTATTGATTGCACACACGATTTGTCATAGCAGGAGTCTCTTTGTTCTATGAATTTTCCTCTGTATTTATATATAAGTTTACTATACGCTTTCAATGATTATATGACTATTGCCTAAGGTTGTACAAATCCATATTAATTTATATTTGTTTTTTAATTGACTTTTTTGTACAATATTAGTTTAATATGCCACGAGTAAAATTGTCGATTTGTACTTATTTAAAAACAAATCTGATATTTTAAAAAGTTTAATAAACAATCTGGCACTACAGTATGAATATGAAGGATCACCTTTCTAAATTAAGTCTCACTGCCCAATAGGTCACAAAGCCACTGCCACTCTAACTTTCTAATTGTCTTCAGTACGGCATTCCATTTGCTGTAGAACTCCATAAATATTAGGACAATGAAATAAGCCTTTAATTATAGCAAGACATTTTATTCCAGAAAAATTTCCGGGGCTAAAGGCTTATTTCATTGTCATAGCAATGAAAACCACCTGGGATGATCATTGGTAATAGCCTTAGTTCCAGCAATACAATTATTTATTCCAGAAATATTGATGGAATTAAAAGCTTATTTCCTTGACTCGTCAATTAACCTACTGGGACGATTATTGAGAATAATATGGAATGTTAAGCTTAAGGAGGATAAGAGATTGTGGTAGTATGAAATGATTTATTGAATTTAGTGTACCAGATTTTTTATTTTTTTATTTTTTGTTATTTTTTTTTTTTTCATTTATTTTTTTTTTTTTTTTGAGGATTTTGGATTGGGAAACTTGGACTGCATTGACAGTTGGAAAGTTTTGTTGAACCAAGTTTAATGCTGTATTCAAATTGGTCTTCATATTGTCTTGTATATAAGTAGTTTCGAAGTGTCAGTGTTGATCGTTTGTCTAAATTTTGTGAGCTGTTTTGTAATATCCAGTGATTATTGACAATTTTATTAGCACCTTAATCAGCTAAGGTTCTAGGTTGATGATATGAGTCTATAGAGAGTGATGTGAGGTCTTGGCATATAGAAGAGTAGTACTATGTTGCAAAGTGTGAATGAATGTGTTGGGGTAGGTCAGCCTGCCACCAATTTGTATGCCACCGTAACAGGATAGTAGTCAGAGATGGATGTTCCATGACTGATCTGAAAGAAGAGGTCATTCAGGTGTGATTGGAGAATCAGGAAGCAGGTAAAGGGAAGGAAACTTGAGTTTCCACAGCACACCCAGATGCCAGACCATATCAAAGACTTATGCCACTTCAAGGAAAGCACTTGGGCAGTACCCCTTCAGCTCAAGAGGGATTGTCATCGTAAAACTCAGTGGCATTGTTGAATGGTGGAGTGGTGCTGGGGGGAGGTGTTTGATTCTTCTAGGATGGGAAGGATTCTTTTCAGAAGCTTATCAGGAGTAGGTGGTTAGATTTATGGAACTTTAATATTTGCAATGGAAAATTTGCATTGTGGAAAGAGAGTAGTTCTTAGGATGGCATGGAAGTATAGTAGGAGTTGGTTTATTTAGGCGTGAAAAAATCAGTTCAAAATTGTATTTACTTGTCCAACAAACAAAAACTCCTCAGAATCATTTCACCATTAAAAAATGATACAGTTTGATCATATTTGATGACCTTCCTATTCTCGCTGGTTCCATTTAATAGATTTTTTTTACAGAATTTCCCCATCTTTTTCATTATTGATCAGGTAGACCCAGATGGCCTAAAAACAATATTCATAATTAAAAAATAAAAATAAATTTTAAACTTGTTTCTTATAATTATAAATACAATTATCAATTAATCGCTATAAAACATAAGTTCTTTACAATCAAATTTTTATATGATTTATAGTATTTCAAAACATTTTACTAATTTTATATCAAACAAGGCAAATTTGTGCAAAGTATGTCTCACGAATTTATTTTACTTTTTGCAGACTTGCTTTTGGAACACTATACCCTGCATATGCATCGTACAAAGCTGTTAGGACAAAAGATGTAAAAGAATATGTGAGTATTGACTACAGTCATGCATACTTTTAATTAAAATATGAAAATATTCGTGAACGCTTTGAATGTCACTGCGGCGATCTTAAGCAATTTCAGTTAAATTAGAATGGCATTGAGGGCCAGTTAGTAATGTTAAACTTGTCAATGCCCTTCTATTCTATTTTCTTTCTTTAAGACGAAAAACAACGCCTTGAACTTTTGTGATTTAAAATGTTTTGATTTCAGGTAAAATGGATGATGTATTGGATAGTGTTTGCACTTTTCACATGCGCCGAAACATTCACAGATGTTCTGTTTAGTTTCTGGTGGGTATTTATGATAGGTTTTTCATAAGACGTAGGATAATTGAAATTTTCAATTGTTCCATGTCCAGGTTTCCTTTCTATTACGAGATAAAAGTCGCAATTGTGTTTTGGCTCCTTTCACCTGCGACAAAAGGGTCCAGCTTCCTATACAGAAATTTCGTCCACCCTGCTTTTCAAAAAAGAGAATCGGTAATATCGGCGATAGATTGAAAATCGGATGTCAAGTACAACTGTTTTTATTGGTTATAGGAAATTGATGAAATGTTACACAAAGCAAAGGAAAGGGGATACAACACAGTTCTGAACATAGGGAGTAAGGGCATGTCATACGCTACAAACGTCATCCTCCAAACGGCCATAAAGGTAAGGATATTTTGTATAAAATTGTAAAACTCGTCACTGCATGTGTTAAACATTTAATAAATAACCGACATCACGCTAAATTTTGGTGTTTGCTGTAGTGAATGAATCAAAATGTTTCATAATAGAGCATCCATTTTTTTTCTTAATTTAATTATAATTTTACTTGATTATTGAAATCAATTTGGGTTGTTATACTCCTGAAAATTCTCACAAATAAATTTACATATTTAAATTTAGATATTTAACTTTACAAATATATTGCCATAGAATTCAAATATTGTTTAATAATCAATTAAAAAAATATTTATCATATCAAGTAAAATGGAGCTTTTTTTGTTAATTTTATGAATTTTTCAATTCATATAAAATGTCTGGTCTTACTTAATCTGTAAAAGTATATAATAGTTTTTGTTAATATGAGTAATTAATTTTGAAACGTGTTGATCCAGCTACACCGTATATTGGTGTAATTCTTTTGAAGCATTTTATATTGGATTTTTATTATATTTTTGTTGTGGGAACCTCAGTATAACCAAATGCCTATAAGGGCAATTTAAAAACTGATTTTTATTTCAATGTTTTATGCTAGCAGAGGAGTAGGGGCAACTAAAGGTATGTCATTGATAATTATACCATGGTTGAGTTAACTTTTTCTATGAGTAAAGAGGAATGTCCTAAAACAAGTCAAAATTAAATTTTTTTAAGAGGGTTTTCATCTGACCCTGAAAACACAAGAAAATATTAGCTATTAAATAGAGTAAATAAAAACATTTCTTAGTTTTAATTACTATGGAGTCAGTCGTTGTATTATACTCTGCAGATATCGCCAAATTCACTCGATTTGGGAAGGGTGGCAACACGTACTAGAGCCGATGACGAGGACACTTTTGCTCTGCCGGATGAATTGTCAGAAGAAGTACGACCCAAATTACAAAAACGATCAAGGGCAGCCTCAAAAAAATAAACTCAAGAAAACAATTAGAACAAATAATTTATTTTTCAAAATGGCTCGCATAAAAGAGATCTGAGTTACTTTTTTACTTTCTGTTACTATACTTGTCCATTACACTAAATACAATCATAAAATTTATAAATTTTTGTATTATATTTCTTAGAGTATATTTTCAGATGAGTGGTTATTGTATAAGATTAAATTTACCTCTATTAACTTTTAAAAATACTCATTTTTAGAAAATTTGGGTTCCCTCTATTTTTACGTCAAGTTATTTTAGGTTGCTAGTAGTTTAAATGTTGATTGCACAGAACAGTAACGGAGTATTGGACAGCTTGATTCAACGGACCGGTGAGCAGGGCCAACTTCAGAACTATGGCGACGGAATGTTAGAAGAGGAAAGTTCATCAGAGACAGAGGAAATCTCCCGCCCTACTCCTCGTGCTAGTAAAAGAAAAGCGATGTAAAACGATCTGTTAAAAAAAAAAAAAAAAAAAAATTACAGTAAATTGACAACTATAACCATCACTATTTGGCATGTTTGTGTTTTATCTTTTGCATTAATTGTTTGCTGTTATAAGTTAAAAGACTGACAATGTGATATTGTACTTCGTGATATAAAATAAATTAATTTTTTTGTGTGCAATTTGTTCTTTACCTTTGCATGAGCATGGCCCTTTTACAATTAGGCTTTTTATTATTTATTTGTTCTAATTTTACTTAACTAGTAACAACTTCATAAAAACTCACTGTTAATGCAATAACAATTCGGCGGCCATATTAGTATTATTTTTTAAAAATTCAAAATTGTAACTTGCAACTTAGAACAAAAGACTGTCGTGTCTTGGTGATCAATAATATATTTAAAAAAATCCTGACTTGAAAAATTACACACGGGGACAAAGGAAAACTGAAAAAATTCTCAAAGCAAATTAAAAGTTAGGATTTTTGGAAACGATACATTTAAAAATTTATTCTATTTATAAAAATGTTTCAACTCTTTCTTGATCTTTTAGCACCAAAAGGCTAAAGTAATGATAAAAATAATTTAATGCTTTTAGTTTAATTATGCTTCTTTCAAGTTCGATATGAAGTACTTAGAAACTTGCAAGATTTTGGATATGGTTAATTAAACAGATGAAATTGCATTGCTATTAGTGTATTCTATAAAACATTAAAACTGTTTTTTTTTTCCTTCATCTCATTAAAACTATGCAACATTTCAATGCGATAGCCCAAGATTTTTAAGAATATCAATTCCACCTCTTTACAGGGAGGGGGTGGGATAATGGAACAGTTAAGAAAGAGCTACAGTTTAACCGACCTCTCCCCCCAGATATCTAAGGACAATACTGATGGATCTGAAGGTAAGTTGTACTTGTCTACAACTTCACGGAAAATTCTGTATAAATTAAAATAAATAAATAAAAAGAAAAAAGAAAAGTAATATGCAAAATTATGCTGCTTTTATTTTACTAAACTAGTTCAGGCTCTAATTAAGCTTTCAGAAAAAACATAACGATGCACATAACCAATTTCACTGTGATTAACTCTTTCTTGTTAATTTATTATTTATACTTAACTCCAATTTATTACAATCAAACAAATAATATTTACAATTGTGAGCTTTCCTCCTAATAATGGGGTAATAAACGTATAATTTGAAAGTTACCGATCATCTTGGTTTGCCTCATGATGGCTGACAAACGGAGAGGATAGGCAGGCTAAGATGATAGGAAACTATCATACTAAAAATAATTGCAACATTTATTCAGGCATGGGGTAGTTTGGTTACCTAAGGAAAAAAAAATCCATTGTTTAAAAAGTTATCAGAGACACAATGCTTAAAATTGCCAACTGAAACTTTTAGATAGAATGAGACCACCGACTCAGAGAAGAGCAAGACAAATGGAGTCGACGGTTGAAATGAACTTTCCCGAAGTTGAGACGAACCTAAGGGGCGTCAACCATCATAACAATATGATTGGGTAAGCTTTTATTTAACACGCAACTCGGCACAGACTACTGAAACAAAAATTTTTTTCCAGCGATATTAGGTCTACTGAAGATATCAGCTCGGGTTTTTCGAGTACGGATCAGCTCAATACAGAAGGAGTATTGACAAGATCATCATCTGTTGCATCAACAAGAATGAGACCAAGAGGTCGAGGAGCTGCAGCAAGAAGAGCCCCTGTATCCGAAGTAAGTTAATTTTGTATAATTATATATTACTCAACTGTGCTATGCCAAATATAGTTTAAACTTACTATTAAAATAAATAATAACGAACTTATATTATGTAAGTACACCGACATAATGTATATTCCTTACACATATAAAAATTAGTATGTTTTTTGAGAAAGCAAATTTCTACAATGCACCAAGTTTGAGTGAGTGAATGTGTGTGTGTGTGCGTGTGCGCTTGTTAATTATATGAAGATACGTAAAATACCAAATTATCTTTGAAACTTTTATAACTTTTATTTTCTCGTAAAGCAATTCCTTTACTGAATTAATTTCAGATTAGTAAAACGAGAATGTAATGTGCAATTGGGTTGACATTTCATACAGCCAACACTAATCTTAATTACTATATTAAAATATGGTTGGTTGTTTTTTATTTAATGTGAGTTCAACATTGGTCAGAATATTACAATTAATTAAAGTTTTTAGTTGAGATAAGAAAGTCAATGGGACGAGTGGGATCCGAACCAACGATCTTCAGCTAGTATGCCGCTGCTCTACCATTTGAGCTATCGTGACCTCGATCCACTCGAACATCAACTTCTTATCTCACCATTTGCGTTTTCCCTCCTTTTTGACATTTTTCAAATGTTGTGTAATCCACTTGATTCTCAGCGACAAATGAACTGGCCATGGAGAGCTTTAGTGAAGTGTATTTCATTTAATTCATTAAATTCACAAATTTAGTGGTCCGCTTGACCAATTGATACATTACAATTAATTAAGGTTTTTAGTGAGATGAAAAAATCCAAGCGGATTACATGACATTTGAAAAATGGCAAAAAACGAGGGAAAACTCATAAGGTGAGATGGGAAGTTGGTGTCCGAGTGGATCGAGGTCACGATAGCTGAATAGGCAATATCTGTGCATGTCTGACTGTCAGTCCATAGAAACATCCAATCACAAACCAGGTTTGAGAATGTGATGGAACATCTGACTGATTGTTTTCTGATGGTTTGGAGGCATGAAGGAACAGACCAATAAGAGACCAAGCATAATGTTTTGTAATTTATATTAAAGACAGTTTGAACAACTGAAAGCATAGATAGATAACAAAAGTTATGAATATATTTATTTTTCAGTAGATTGTGAATATAATAAATACTTTATATTCTGCTATTACACTCCAACATTATCTTAAATAGTATAAGGGAGTTTTTCTCTTATGTTTTCTGTATTCTCATAGTTGTCTTTGCTTTAAAGGATGCTGAAGAATCTGATACCGAACTTTGGACAGATTGCTCTGCCGGTAACACAGGTGCTTCCCAGGTACCCACTCCTCAATCCATTCCTTCCGGGGCAAATCTTGAATTTATTGTGTCTCAAACGTCAGCCACTGTGAGCAGATATGCAAGTGAGCCTTATGTCGCGCCGCCAGTAGAAATTCCGGGGGTCGAAGTAGAAAAGTTAGTAGAAACGGATGTAACTTCGGGTTCGGATAAAAACAAAACCTTTACAGACGATACGAATAAAATCACTGATAATAAAGAAGCTCCGGTTGATTCTGTAGAAATAAAAGATAGCGCTAACTTTGTTACGGTTGATAGTTCATTCTGTGACAAATTAGAATCACCCGTTGATCAGCTCGATCCGGAAATTCTTGACATTAGTAAGTCCACCTCTCAGTGTTCAGTAAACAGTGATGGTTCAGATGCTGAGAGGAAGGGAAAATATAAAAAACTTCCCGCTCCCAAACCTCCTTCAAAAGAGCCTTCGAAGGAAGAGTTAACAACCAAACCAGAAGTAGATGCCAAAATTTCCGGGGTTAATGAAACGAATGCCGACCTCAAAGAGAAAAACAGCAACACAAACCTTCTGAGGGAAGAGATGCGATGCTTGAAATTTATTGACTTCGATTGAATGTGTTGCCTAATTGAAGTAAAGGAGCCAATCAATGTGTAAATAAAAAACTTTCAAAACCATCAGAACTTTATTTTAATTTGGTAGTGTGCAAAAGTAGGAAATTTAGTCTTCCTGCCTTTCCCCATTCCCTAGGGCCTTTGGAAAGTTATTGTGATTGTGACAATGAGCTGCAAAGAAAACCAAAAGTGAGGCATTTAGTTATTTTCTGTTTTCCTCTTTTTAACAAGGCTTTCGGCTGAGTTTTTAATTGCCTGGTTTTCACCATAATTAATCTTTTTGTGAGCTTTCTAAGGCTGAATCATAGTAACATGGACAAGAGAGAAAAAAAAGCATATTTAAATAAAGCCCGCCAAATTATACTATTCTGGATTAGAAACATAGACTTACGATAGTTAAAATTAAACAAATTAGAAATCACTACCATAAAGTTCACGCATGCTTTTTTAACTAATCCTCTTTCAAATCAAGCAAAATTAAAAAAAAAAATCAATTCTCAAATAATTGGCAAACCGTCACAACTCTAATGTTATTTTATCAATTGTAAATCATTTGAACAATATTAAAAATATGAAGTAAAACATAAGTATTGGTTTTTGTATAGTTGGTAACATTTAAAGAAAGAAGAATTTTTGTTCTTTTGCGTATATTTTAACAATTAAGATAGAGTCGTTGTTATAAATTTATATCTTGTGTTCTGAGAATTTTTATTTTCAGTAAACAATCGGCCGTCCAAGCAAACAAGACTCTAATACCGATCAGGTAAAGATTGTTGATAAGAAATTAGCATTAAGTGTATGAGTCTTGGTTAGAACTAACAGAAAATTTATCGAATCGCAACGCAATTAACATCAAAACGCTTTTAACCAGCCCGGCAATTTAACAGACTAACAAAACTCTACATAAAAACATATTTAAGGATTTTTAAATATTTTTTTATTTTAGAAAAAAAAAAGGGTGAAAATATTTTTGATACTCTTTCACACTAATTTATATATATTTTCTATAATAAAAATAAAGAAAAGTTTTTTATTTTTTCCAATAGACTTACTATAATTGAACAGAATTAAATGTGTAAACCAAAAATTGGTGGTTTAACTGATGCAGATGGTAGACAACATAAAAATCAACAAATATGTTTTTATTTTCATACAGATTAGTCCAATGGTTTGTCCCTCAGCACAGTAATACACTAGATGCCTGACGTTTGATTTTACAACCATCGGCTTTGCTGTGTTCGTATTGTTATAGTTTTGACATTATCATAAAATATTAAAATTATAATCTGTGAAAAGTTGGAGGAGTTCCTTCCACAAAATCCTTGAATGTAAACATTGTCAAAATGTCTACTTACTCGTTTGCAACGTTTAAAGTTATTACCAATCCGATGAATAGTTGGGGATTTTTTTTTATTGCGATGATCTACACTCCATTTGGCAAGTGATTGATGATTTAAAGCATGTAAAAATAACTTTTTGATTTGAATTTTTTGGTGTTTCTACAGCTAAAAAACACTATATACAAAAACATTTTGCAACTGATATTGGCGAGAATTTAATTTAATTTGTGCTTTTCATAACTATTCGCTGTTTTTTTGTTTTTCCAGGTGGATTCAAGTTCATCAACCCTGCCTAGGACCAGCAAGCGGACGACAAGAAAGCGGACTCAGTAGATATTAATTTTCAACTTGCAACTCGTTTTTCCCTTTGTTTTAATTTGTTGAGTGATACTATTTATTTATGTACGCGCAAAAGAGTTTTTTCCATTTTTTTGGTTTGTCTCCTTTGATTATGTTGTTTTAAAATTTTGTTTAGCGACTTGTTCTAAGGTTCCTAAATATACGTTTGGAAAGAAAAGCGAATAAATCGATTAAAAGCTATTGCTCAATATAAACATGTGTTATATTTGCAGCAGTCGGGCGAATAATTATATGTCAATAGGTGATAGTATTGTGATTAAAATTAAATAAAACTCTCATATCAAAGAGAAATTTTTCTAATAATTAAATTTTCTTAGGTAATATAAATTTGAATATCTTGTTGTAAAATCAGTTTTCTAGTTTTTAATAATGTTGATCCTTCAATATTTTATGAGACAATAAGACATCGTTTGTTTGCAAATTTTATTAGTGCCTCGGTACCTTGTCTAGCAGGATTTTGCCCGTTGGTTTTAGAAATACATTTTATGAGGGTGAAAATCTTGCCAAGTCAGACTGGGTACATTACCATTTTTTGTATTACGGATGCTTCATTAATGAAATAAAATGATACTAATATTAAGGAAATGCTTACGAATTGAAATGAAATGTTAACGGTTTAGGCAGGCCTGTCAGTCTTATTAGTCTGCCATTGTTATCAAAAATTTCACTAGTCATGCTAGTTAAAAGTTACCTGCAGCTTGTCTAAGCCATTTCTTATTCGGCGATTTCTCCTCTGAAAGACATTGTAACGTTTAATGCGTTAAGTGGTGCTATTTTTCATTTAGAAAATCAATTATAGAAAAATATGTAGAAGCAACAGCAAATTTTTATAACTAAAGGCAACTAATTTTATCTCTAGTGATATTTGGTATTGTAACATTTGCTTTAAGGATGGAGATAAATTATCAGGCCTTTCCGTGTTAATTATAAGTTCTTTTTTCTTTTCAATTGTTAATTAAATATTCAGAGGTAACCACTCTGGAATTGTATCGAAGACTCATTTTCTGTACTTTTTCAAGTTTGTTTTGTATCTTTTGTTCACAATTGTGTGCACCTTTTTGTTTGGTTTGTATTGAGTATTTTTACTGGCAAATAATTTTTAAAAAAGTAAAGCTTTGCGTTTTATTTTATAGAACCTCCACCATCATAAGCAAAAGCTTGGTTTTGACCACCTTGCTCAGATATTTCGCAGTATTTAAGTATGTATTTTAGTGTGTGGTGATTAAAGTGACCATTAGTCGATGATTATTCGGAAATCGTGAGATGCGGTCTGGTGTGGTGTAGGTTTCAGAAAAACATTTTCTTCACCATGCCAATGTATCAATCTTTACTGAGATAATCTTCAGCGCCTGGGATTTACAAGCATTGTTTAATTTTAACAAATACATGTAGGGGATGGGAAAAAGTGAATTTATGCAATGAAAAAAAAAAGAAGTATTTTAGTCCAATCTTGTAAAGACAGATTGATGTGATTTTTTGCGAAACTTAACGTAGCTGTTCTGTGCCTAGTCAGAAGTTTTGGACCAGTGGCAGGCACTCTCGCACATAATACAGCTTCCTTATAGTGTAAACTGGACCAGCTTGATCTCAACATCGGCAGAATGTCGATTATGGAATAAATTCAAAACAATAAAAATGATCATCTCTCTGAGCCACGATGGCAACCTGAACCATGCCTTCTTGAGAAACTTGTTTATCTTGGTAGCAACGGAAGACCCTTCGGACAGTTGTTCTGGGAATGTTAAGCACCCTGGCCACATATGATTGACTTCTTCAATCTTACAACAATGCTATGATCAAAAATGATTTAAATCATTAAAAACCATCACTCAAACAAATTTGAAACTAGATCGCAAAGGAAAATGCACGGCATGGCGAACAATGGCCCTATTGCCAGGTAGCAGATCACTGCCAAAAGCACATCGTCCTACCCATAACTTTTCACCATTGACCGTAAATCCAAACACTGCTTGAGCGGCTTTACCATTAGCCCTTTACCAGTCACACAAATTATTTAAAAAAAAACTTTTTTATTAGCATTTTTTGTGTACGTATATCTTCTATTCAAGAGAATACACCTGCTGCATATAGTGTAGTTTTTTTGTGTCTTACCGTAGGTATTAGTCATCAGCCAGATAGTTTGTTGCTTATTTGAGCTATACATATTTACATGTGTGGGCGCGCGCACGCACGCACGCACACACACACACACACACACACACACACACA
>CM077104.1:19292448-19307930 GCA_039619505.1 Cimex hemipterus | reverse complement strand
ATACATACATACATACATACATACATACATACATACATACATACATACATACATACATACATACACAGCTATTGCAGCTAAAAAATATAATTTATATAATATATAAATACGTAATTCTACACATATTTTCACATATATACAGATTATTCCCAGATTTTTTTTTCATTAAAAGAAAAAATGCTAGATGCCTATCACTTTTTCCTAAAGGTGAGCCAGAAGAACAATGAGAAAAGCTCCACAGAAATCCACATCGATTTTACAATAAAACGAGGAAATGTTTAATTGAAGAAGACTGTCAAGAGAAAGATTAATGACATCTGGCCAACGACATGTCCTGCGACACAGAATGGCTTAATGTCCAACTACCCAGTGGGTATCACGGACAGGGAGCAAAACAATTTTACGTTTTTCATTTTATTTTAAATTAAAAAGCAATAGGCTATGCTGGGATTCGAACCCAGGACCGCTAGTGTGCCAAATATGAATCGATGCCTAACTACTAGGCCACCGCAGTCCCCAAGAGCCAATATTTATAGGAAGATTTTCCATTATGGCGTTTGAGAAGATCCAATTAATTTCTGGGAGCACTCTTTTTGAAGTTTTTGGCTGCGACAATGAGTTTTTGAGGATGCTTGTGAGAAAATTGAGGCGAAGAGTCATATTTATTTTCATTCGTATTTTTACAAGGGTATTAAAAAAATACATGTTCTTCTAACCCAAAGGTGAAACTGGAATTGGCACACATGTAAGTCGAAGAAGTTAATAGATCTTCCATAACTTCAGTATGAGGACTCCAAGTATCATCTGTATCGGGTAAGTACCTATTTTGTAAACAGTAAGCGGATCTCTCAGACCCACACTTGAACGCACACTCTATTTCAAAGGTGTTCTCAGACCCATAATGAATGAATGAAAAACATAACGGATTGAAAAATCCATCTACCATAGGTCGCTTTGTTATTAAATAATAATTAGAATTCTTTATGAATTAAAAAAAAAAGAAAGGAGAAAAATAAAAACATACATTATTTAAGTAATAAAATGAAAAATTAAATTCTTCTGCCAGCTCGTATCTCTAGCAACAAGCCAAAAACCTATCACGGCTCAACCAAAGAGTAACTTTCATCTGACCCACTCTGGAATAAACCAATTTTTTTTTTAAATTTAAATTTTATTTATTTATTTTTTTTAGTTCTATTTTAGTTTTCTAAATTGGTCCTTCAAGAGCACCAGCAAGACTTTTACTCCTTGTTAGAGAAAAGTTCCTGATTTTTCCAAACAAATTTTAAAATTGCTGAATGAACTCTGTAAGGAAGAAGCTGATTTTGATATTTCTAATGAAGAGACCAACCTATCTATACCGACCTGCCTTTGATTTAGAGATATGTGTGGTTAAAGGAAAACTGTAAAAGACTCAGAGGTATCATTACAGGTGTAAGGTATAATTTTAGTGGTCAAAGGCTGGCAATTAAGCATATGTACATGATAAACGGAAAAAATATATTGAAGATTTATTTTCATGTCAACAAAAGTATTTTTCTGGAATATTTTAACCTTTAATTCTTCATCAGACCCTCTAAATACTTCAAAAAATAAACATAAAATTAAATTACACACAAAACTGAAAAATAGTGGTTAGAAAGAGAAAAAAACAGGTAATGGGTCTGTCAGATGGAGATGCCAGGGGCAAACCAATAAGTACCTGAACTTTTTGATGAGTCTTACATTGTTTGCTTGCTTATATTTTTAAAGAAGGCTGGGACAGGTGCACTGGATGGATGAAACTAGATGTCCCAAACTCACACGTATGGACACCCTGGAAGGAACAGACCAGAAGGTAGACAACTTGGTTAACTGACTTGAAAAATAATTTAGAAGTTTTACGGCAGTGGCCAGACGCAGTGAGGAGAAACCTGTGGTGGTGAAGGTTTAGACCCTTCATGGGCTGTGAAAGGTAAGTAGTAATTCTTGTAGACTGCAAATTTTGGCCACCACTATGGCCAGGAGTTTGACCGATATGCCATCTATTCCATAGTTTTTGCTGCATAATCTCTGGCCATTGCTTAATAACGTCTTTCACTCATGGCGTTTCATAACATAACTATACGGCCGACTTTAAGTTTATTACACTGATGGAAAAATTTAATGCACCACAGAATTTATTTATTTTATGTACAAGTTCAAAATGTTTCAATTTCCTCTAGGACTGTTAGACGAAGGCTCAACGAAAATAACCTCAGAGCTCAGCACCTGGCTTTTGGATCTCTTCTTACCAATGGTCAGAATATAGCCAAGCTTCAATGTGAACTGATTATTAGAAGATTGAGGACGAGTTCACTTTACGGAGGTGAGAGTTCGCCTCAAAGACTTCATATGGCTAGAATTTAGTATTGAGATGCTGAGGAGAAAAGTATGACCAGCATTGAAGAATTCCTCGTGACAATCCATGATGGGTCTGGCTGTTCTGGGTGGCATTGGCAGTGGTGAACGCCCGCACCAAATTGGTTGTTGTGTGAGGATGATCAGAATTTCACAGTTTCTACATAACCAATGAACATGTGCCATTTGCCCCTCCCCTACCTTGGTGAAAGATTTTTGCTAATGCAGCATAATTCCAGGCCCATTGTGGATGGCTACCTGAATGAGGTTGAAATCGAGTGCTATGCGTGACCAGCTCGAAGTCCGTATTTTAAATTTGGGACCAACTTAAGCTATGATATGCCGCCGAAGCCCAGGTCCTAACACCCTTGAAGGGTTGGAAATGGGTGTTTCTTGATGAATGGAAAAGAATTCCCCAGGATTTCACCAGAATTCAAAGACGCTTACACATGATATTCACACGGAAAGTGGAAATATTCCATATTATAGGGAAAGTAAATCGACCCTCAGAGTTGGAAATCATATTTATTTGTGAAACAGGAAAGAGGATTTTTTAACTCACCATTTTCCGTGATTGCAGTTTTGTCAGCGGCCCGAACGGCATTAAGCCAATTCATTTTTTTCAAATTATTCTTTTACAAAGAAAACTGAAAGTTATCGTATCTATAACGACGAATACACAGTTAACAGTACAAGAACCTTATATATTCTTATCAGTTATCACCGGAACACGAGAATCGATTATTGTTCGACGCCGCGCCGTCTGTTTTTCCTCAATCACTTCCAAAGTATCAAGTGACAAGTTCCACTTCCATTATTCAGTTCATGTGGGACGGTTCGTTAAATTGTACAAGTGAAAGTTCGTCTTATTCAAATCCGTTGTTCCGTCAAAATGGTAAAACTGCCTGAAAGGTAAGACGGCTATTTTAATCGAATAAGCATTTTTTCAATAGGGTCTGGTTCGTTTCTCATAAATTTTATAAGTTAAATTTGACATTAAAAGAACGGCTCTCGGCATTAGCACGTGCTTAACATGTCAAGAAGTTTGACGTTGATGAACTTAGAGTTTATGAAAAAAGTGATAATTTTTGTCGGTTTAAAGTTAAAATAAAACCCTTTACCACAAAAAACAAAGATAAATGATCTATAGTCCAATTTTATTCTGTAGACGTTCTAACACACTTCCCGCCATTTTTTTCCAGTCGTTAATTTATAGCAAATATATGAAATTTGAATTAAATGAACTCTTACAAAAGAAAGTACAGTCTCGTGGACATCAGTCAGGAATTAAAAGTGCAGCAAAGTCTGCTGGAAAGTGGGACAATGGATAATCAGACTTGAACAATAAAAGGGGCTGTGTTAAACAAATGTATAGTATTTTACAATTTTCAGTTTATAATTGTTGTTTATTTTTTTTTCAACTATTTCAACTACGAGGTTATACGAATCCTCGAGGGTGACTTGAAAAATAAAAGTATGTTGTGTTCCAATGCAAGGCCGATGGATTAACCCGGGATCTTTACCTTACAGTGATGAGTGCCGTGTCAACGCCTGCCATCTCTCGTGTTTTGAAGTAATGTTTATTTACTCAGTATTGTTTACACACTCTGAACGGGATTAGTAGTAATGTTTTTGTCATTCAGAGAGTCGAGTCACGTCGCGATTCAGAATCTACTTTGAATAGATGCAATGTTCGGACTCTCCCTCCCAAAGAAAAAGTTTCTACACAAGATTCAATTCTAAAACGAAAAATTATGGACGAAGTTGCTGTCATGAATTTCGCTTGGCATATTTGATTAAATAATTAACAATCGTAATAAATAAATTAAAAAACGGTGGGTAAAAAAACTGTATCAAGATTGCAAAAATAAAGGTTCATAGACGAGCCCAGGTTGGTGAAGCACCCCTTTCTAAAAACTAGCTGACCTAAACTAACGACCTCTCCCCAGTGTGTATTCATGGGCAAATTGGCCCCATGCTGCGCAACATTAGTCAGAGATTGCATTTAGGTCGGGATGCAGAAAATACTAACCAGAAACACACCTGATTGATGATGGTGGAATGAACCACCGAAAGCTCGACACAGCGCAAAAAATTGTTTTTGCTCTATATGATCGGTAAAGGTCTTATCACCCAAGCCTACGCCAGATTCACTGCGACAATGAGTCGTGGCTGCCGGACGCACGCTGGGTTCAGATTCCAGTCCCAGCGTAGACAAGGTTTCATACTTGTTGATCCCATGTCCCCCCATTCAGATTTGACACAAAAAATCAATTTAATTTTTTATTGTGATATTTACATCGGTGTGTGTCCGTGTGTGTGATGGGAATATCGAGCACAACAATCGGCCGATATTTCTGTCAAACACCGGTATCATCACAATTATATCAACGGTCGTCAAACATTAATTTTTTTTACGAGGGTTCGCAACAGCCGAGGTCATATAAACCCTCAGGGGCCGGCGTTTTTGAAAAAAAAAAAAAAAAAAAAATTGTAAGTATATCTGGTACGAATGCAGGGTCGCTGGATTCGAACCCGGGGCCTTTACCTTACAGTGATAAGCCCCGTGTCAAAGGCTAAACCTTGTGGCCACCGACGCACCATTTTAGCTTATTATCCACTGTATTCCACAATTGGAGGGAACCAACAACACGCTATCATTAAAAAATTAATTTTTATTTACGTAAATCGATGTCGAGGTGCTATTTAGCTGTTTTGATTTAAAACTATCTAGTTTCATGGGACATAGTATTGACCGTTCATGAAATTGCGTATTTTGAAGTTTAGTGTTTCTTTTAAAACATTTTTAAAAAAATCTGAAGAGAACGAACTGGTATTCCCTTTAATTGATGACAAATATTTCTTTACAATAATTTTCGGTTTCTGAATATCGTTGCAATGGGCCCATCTTGTATTGAACCGGCCAGTTTTACCTACAGAAAAAAAAAATCGCTACAAACTTTGTGATATATTTATATATATCACAAAAAAGAGAAGAAAGATATAAAATCGGAATTTTATTTTTGTAACTCACCATTTTCCGTGATTGCTGTTTTATCAGCGGCCCGTATTGAATTAAGCCAGTTCATTTTTTCACAGTTCCAGTTCAAATTTTCCCAAATAGTCCTGAAAAGAGAAATTGCACACTGCGACTTACCAGTAGCTATAACAACGAATAAACACTCCGCAGCCTTATCGATTCTTATCAGTTATCAGTGACGACGCGGGAATCGATTGTCGTTCGCCATCTTCCTTTCTTGGTACTCAGATCAGTTTGTTTGATTTTTTATTGACTGTTCACTAGTGGAAGCTGTTTTTACGTAGAAATGGGAAAACTGCCTGAAGGGTAAGTCGGATAATTTATTTGAATAAGCGTTTGACGTGTTATTTTCATCTGTGGTCGGTCGATTTTACAACCTGTGTTCAATTGTGACCTGTAAACTTGTTTTTAAGTTTCTAGTTGATCTATCTCGCCCATCTCTGCCTTTTAGTATCCAACCAACTAAAATAAAATCTTTGTTATTTATAAGTCCGAGTTGGAAAAACTTTTCTACTTATTATAAAGCATCATCTAATGTGTAAATCATGTATGGTTTAGAAAAGGTGCTAATAATTCCCGGCTGAACAGGTTCATTCTTCACTACTTTGCAAGTTAATTTAATTAAATGAAGAGACGATTGCCGAGTTACTTTTATATACATATTTTTTTACAATCGACACAAATTTGCATGTCTCTTCTGTTGTGCCATCAAAATGATCTGTTTCTCCATCAAATCCACGTGCAATGAGAAATGGATTTTGTACGATAACAAAAGGCCTAAAGGTCAGTGGTTGGACAAGGATGAAGTGCCAAAATACTTTCCGAAACCAAATGCGCACACAAAAAAGCTTATGGTGACAGTTTGGGGGTGTACTGCTGGGCTATTTACTATAATTTCTTGAATTATGTTGAAACTATCAGAACAGAGAAATATTGCAAATATATTGATGAAATGCAAGGGAAACTGCGGTGTCTTTGTCCACCATTGGTAAACAGTAAGGGGTTGATTCTTCTTTGTGGTAATGCCAAGCCACATGCAGCACGGCCAATCCTGTAGAAACTTAAGGATTTAGGATATGAAACTTTATCTTACCTTCCATATTTATTTGACCTCTCGCCTACAGGCATTTTTAAGGCATTTTGACAACTTATCGAGGGATAAAATGTTTAGAGAATATGGTGAAGCCAAAAACACCTTCCAAGAATATATTGTAAGTCGAAATAAAGATTTCCATGTCAGCGAAAAGCGCTTATTACAAGTTAGCAAAGATGTATACATTGTGATGAAAAACATTTCAAATGAATTTTATTTGTTTTATAAAAACTAAAACTAGTGCCTTTTCTTTTTTGTAACCTGCCTTTTCAAAACCTAGCCCAATATATCTCAGTATTTTCTTGGTTGTGCCCAACGATTTTAGGTACCAGGGCTACCTACTAAAATTAATATGACATAGCTTTTAACATACAAAAGAGAACATTTGTTTACTGTATATGAACTATTTTAATTTATTTATATTGCTAATATTATTTAATATTTATTTTAGATGGGAGAATTATTCTGCAATGGGCAGTCGAATTCCTGGGACAAGGATTATTGCATTCAAAGTCCCATTGAAAGAGGTATGTCATTTTTTCACACAACAAATGTTTGTAATTTTAAATCACACCTATGAAAAAGTAAATTATATCTGCCAAATTTCTGTTGTACATTTAAAAAAGCCTAGAATTGTTACTTATAATACAAACCACTACTATAATAACTAACAATAACTAACTAGTACTATAATAAGTGAAATACTTTTGAGATTATAAATTGGTCGTATAACAAATAATCGGCATAAGATTTACAAAAAAGAGAAATAACACATTTTATTATTTCCTGGCAACACCGAGTTATAAAGCTAAAACTTAATAAATGGTAAGGTATTGGTATGAGGTATGGTGGAAAGTAACTAGGAAACAGGGTTTTGTATTCCCCAGGCACTGAAGCCTTCTGGCTTATTGGACTCAATCCTTTTTCTTATAAGTATCAGGTCATTGACTGTTAAGTTGGTTTCCTCAGTCTTTTTCGTACATTAGGTTGAACCTCCATTGAGCTGTTGCTTCGCATTCGAAGATTATATGAGTGGCTGTTACCTCCTCCTCATTACATAGTCTGCAAATGGGATCATCATTGTCAATGCCCATGTTGTGCAGATGTTTCAGATACCAGTGACTGGTTAGTAGTCCCACCACTCCTCTGAGTTTTGCCCACTCCAATTGCAGCAGTGTTTGTGCTAATTTTGGTGAGGGTTGTTTCATCATAAGTTTAATGTCTAGCACTTCTAGAGTTTATCCACTTCTCTCTTTGTTTTGTTTGGCTCCATTCTGCGATGGTATTATTGTATTGGCCTATGTATGGTCTTGAAGATCCTCCTCTGGCCAGTTTGTCTGCTTCTTCGTTACCCAGAATTCCCCTGTGTCCTGGCACCCAAGATTGCATCAGGTTGGTGTGTTTTGTCAGGTTTTAGAGATTTTGGATACATTCACTGACTAGTTTTGATGTAATTCTTTTGCATGCCAATGCTTTGATAGCTGCTTGGCTGTCTGATCTTATGAGGATTTTTTATCAGTGTAACCTCTTTTAAGATTTTCCAGGGCACAAGCGTTGATGGCATATATTTCTGATTGAAAGACCGAAGTATACTTCCCTAATGAGTTTGATTGCTCATGTTTCGGGCTTGTACAGACAATGCCTAATCCGGTGCCTTCATTTGTTTTGGAGCCATCCATATACCATATCATTGTATCTGATGCTCTCCTCTGTTCTTCCTCTACTTTATAGTCTGTTGAGACTTTATAGGAAGTTGTGAAGATAGTTTCCGGAATCATGTAGTCAGTCCCCATTTCCAATAATGGGTGTCTGATTTTATTAATTATGGCTGTATGCCCGAATTGTTTGGTTCCTTTCCAATTTAATTGTTTTTGGAGCCTAAATGAGCTTTTCCTAGCCTCTAGTATAAATATTTCTAGTGGAAGTAAGTTTAGCAAGGTTTCTAATGCATTTGCTGGGGTTGTTCTTATCGCTCCTGTGATACTTAGGTTTACTAGTCTTTGTAAGCTGCCTAATTTTTGGGTAGCTACTTTTTGTTGAGCTTTGTTCCACCAGATTAGTGATCCGTATGTTATTCTGGGTCTTATTTTCGGTTTCAGTCCCCAGGATTTTGCCTAAGGTTCTTCTTAAGGTCATTAGCGATATTTTACTTTTTGCTACTTTATGTTGCAGGTGAGGATTCCAGGTTAATTTCTTGTCAAAGATTATTCCTAGATATTTGATCTAATTTTTTAAAAACAGCATTTCTTTATAGAAGTGCAATCCTTGTATTTCTATATTTATTTTCTTGGTGAAAGCAATTAAGGTGGTTTTTGAGGGGGTTACTTGAAGTCCCCGTTTTAAATACCATTGTTCCACCAGGTTTAGTGCTCTTTGGGTGAGCTCTTTTATTCTTGAGTCAAATTTTCCCCTGACTAGTACGATAATGTCATCTGCATAGCCTTTGGTGTAAATTCCACTTTCATTTAGTTCGCATATGAGGCTGTCCACTACCACATTCCACAGCAGAGGCGAGAGTATTGCTCCTTGTGGGCACCCCCTCACCACCACTGCTTCTACTATTTCATGGAATATGGATGCTTTTTAGCATTGATTCTATCCATCTACAGCAGGTTTTGTCTGTTCCTCGCTTGCTTCAAAAGGAGTGCTGTCAAATGCTCCTTCAATGTCCAATTTTTTCACACAACAAATGTTTGTAATTTTAAATCACACGTATGAAAAAGTAAATTATATCTGCCAAATTTCTGTTGTACATTTAAAAAAGTCTAGAATTGTAACTTATAGTACGAACCACTACTGTAATAACTAATAATATTAACTAGTACTATAATAAGTGCAATACTTTTGAGACTATAAATTGGTCGTATAACAAATAATCGGCATAAGATTTACAAAAAAGAGAGATAACACATTTTATTATCCCCTGGCAACACCGGGTTATAGAGCTAAAACTTAAATTATAATAAGTAATTATTTTTTAAGAAATAAGTTTTTCCAAAATTCATAATTAAAGACTAAATGAATAATAAATAAGATGTACAACAAGTAATTTACAAAACGTGCAGTTAGAGTTATTTTAAAGTTTAAAGATTAATTACATTTTTAACCAACAAGTAATCGTAAAGCTTTCAAGAAGAGAAAATTTATTGTTTGAACTTTTAAAAATTTACTCACAACATCCAATTACCCTTTTTTAATGTGGCATTTTCAAACAGCATAAAAAAATTAACAAAATGATAATGTTGGCAGTTATCTGGTCAAGAAAATCAATATGATAACGACTTGTCTGTCCTCAATGCTCCTCAAAGGCAAGAAAAAATTATATACGGACACTTAAGGCCTCATAAAAAGAGACCCTTCGGATGCAAAATTTGGACCTGTGCTTGATGGGATAGATTTGATTTATGAACGCCAGCATGCCCCATATGGCTGCAGAGTCTGTCGTAAATGTCATACGGAGTTTTATTACGTGTAAACAATAGGGTGGCCCTCCTGCGGTAAGGGGTTGTTGAAATAAATCCATAGGGATTGTATCGAGGGTAATAAAAGGATCCTTTACATGGTTTGGGCTGTAAATGCAAGGATCTCAATCAACGAACATCTTTGGTGGTATGTAATGAGATGGGGCCACATGGCTGTTTGTTTTCCTGAAGGATATGAACAAATTTATCACTTGCTTATCCATTTTTTGATCACTCGATTTAACTATTTATTGGTTTAGTAATTGATTATTAAGTTTTTCATCATATAGTTGAAAAACTTAATAATCAATTACTAAACCAATAAATAGTTAAATCACGTGATCAAAAAATGGATAAGCAAGTGATAAATTTGTTCATATCCTTCAGGAAAACAAACAGCCATGTGGCATATGTAATATCATTAAATGATATAAAATAATGGTATTTCATTTTGAAAATCTGGTTTTAATAAAAAAAAATTAGTTGTCCCTGTTGGTAAAAATATGTATTACAGCATCAACTCTTGTTTACAAACACATTTTTTCAAATTACCTTTAAAGTGCCTAAAGCTATTCATATGTTAGTTATTCTTTCATTAATGCATTTATGAACGTATAGTTATTATATTTCCTTAAATCATATAAAGTATATAAAATACTTAAATACACTATATAATGCTATTAATGTTAAGGTCAACAATAAACGTCAAAAGTATGAACTACTTTTTTACTCACGAATAATCTGCATTTAGGTATGGTCTGGAAGAAAAAAAATAAATTCAGTTATTTTCACTTAAATATTCAGGTGTTAAAGTCCTTGGCAATGTTGGGACTAAGTCTAACCTAACTATCCCTTAAAGAAAATTTTAACCATTTATTAAATATGTAATTAAGTCAATTTGTAGACATCTTTAAGATTGATTTGCCCTGATGATGGCCTTAAAATAGGTCGAAAGCTTAACAGATAACAGTTAGATTTAGCAAATATCGATTTAAAGAATCTTGAAATTGAAATCACCTTGCCATAATCACCTTTGATTGATTGATTATTTTGTTTACTGAAATCAAATGTGCAGTGGCCCGTGATCTTTTGTACATACCTTCTTTAAAGAGAATTTTGTGGAAAGCTGTAAAAATTTTCTCATTTCATTTTTATATATTAGACTCTCTGTTTCATAATCCTATCTTTCTTTACTTAATTTAGTGGAAAAACAAATACATTAAATAAAGAAGCAGTACGAATACCTATATGTAATAATTTATGAATTATTTAGTAAATTGGTTACTTGATGTTCTTCAGGGTTGTTAGTTACTGAGCGCTCTACTAGATTGTGCACAGTGCCTGTTTTATCCCATCAGATCTTATCTGCTATATCTATATATACATAAGAATGAAATCGTAATAAAATCTATATATTTTTAAAAATTATATTTACTCGAATCGAACAAAACGAAATAATTCTACCTAATTATACGTTCCATTTTTATGCTTACAGTTGACAACCTTCAATTTTTTTAAAACAATTTTCTTCTCAGATACCATGTGCCTTTTTGATTATTCTAGAAACACTTATGGTCGGTATGTACTTTAGGTGTAAGTACAACGAGGTAGGGCGGACCCGTTAACGCAGGAAAATTTTTTTATTTAGGAATTATATATGGCAGATATCAGGCAGGCCTACACTTTACAGTCAGTAACATTATCGTCTTAACATGTAATTGGAAGTCCGTTGAGAACACTATTTCATTAATTTAAATTTTTTTTGGGTTAAATAGTAGGGGTGTGAATTACCCTGCGCCATTTAAAGCTGCGTTTAAATCTAACATTTTTGTCCGGAAATATACCTCTAGTTCAGGCAGAAAATCGCTTTGATCCTTTGCACTGATAGAAATTATGGAAAATTTCTTTCATTGATATGTACTCGACAGTTCTCAAAATGTATAACTTGGAGTAAATAAAATACAACCCGTTTATACGATAGATTTTTGTGTACACTTATATCCCGTGTACTTGTATATCTCTTTCATTGTGCACACTTCTTATCTTGGCAGGATGAAACCCTCAAAACGTAAAATTGGGATCTGTTAGATTCTTCTAAAAGTGGTCAGGAAGGAAAAACGTTCTGTATGGGTTCCAGAGAGGGTTTTTAGCCGTGAAAATGTTGGTGCCTTCAATCAGTATTGAGGAGCCATTTCAGTTTTCGAATTATTTAATAATGAAACCTGCTAATTTTGCAAAGCTTTCTTGTAAAATTGGTCCCGTTATTGCAAACAAAGATAGTCAATTTTAAAAAGCTACTAGTGTACCAGACTTGTTGTAACCTTTTTTTGCTTCTGGTAAGCAGGTACTATTAAATAAAAATTGAAATTTTAAATTCTTTTTCATTAGATTTCATCAATTCTTTTTGTCATTCTTGTTTAGCCTACATTTATTCCTTATTGCAATGGGAAATAGTAGACGAATGGACAACTTTTGCGACAAGTGCCAAACAAGGTTGAACTTGCAAACTCTTGCAACAAACCAGTGCTTACATCTATTGATACAGAAGTGTCGACTCAAATAGCTTATGGTTGAAATATTGATCTGTATTCATAAATTCTTCAGTTTACATTAGCTACGATTTTTGTCTGACATAAATATAATGCAGTCAGATGTAAACGTACCTTCAGGGCTATTACATCTCCCTTTTTGGGCTTAAAGCACACCGGTAAATCCAGGAACCTGTGGGGAACACATCGACCCAACGCGAATCGACGTTTTGTATGTAATGTTGGTAGTAAGTGTACGACGCAAGTACCCGTCACGCGACAGACGACACATTTGTATTCGCGAAATCGATAGTTCTGAGGGAGTCTGTGAGGAAGGCGTGGAAGTAATGACAGCAGCAGTGATCTGCTTGCTTTAAACGGCGCCCAGAAAAGACCTGGGTTATTAAGCGAAAATGCACTTGAGTTGAGCGAATATCATACTTCGATTTCTATTTTAGAAAAAGAACAAAATACTGATCTTTTGAGCATTTTGTATTTTCGGATGACGAAACTATTTGATTATCTGTATGAATCAATAAAGGAACGGATTAGGAAAACTAATACCAATTGTTCGAACTGTGTATTTTTATCGATATGTTAATTACTACTAAGTAAAGTATTAATATCTACTTACTTTAATATAAGCCAAATTAAACAATATCAGAAATTCATTAATACAAAATATGTGATTATCATGATTTAAAAAAAAAATTCGCGAAAAGAACGGAAAATCATTTAGCGAATGAGTAAAATTTAACAATTTTTCGTCTAGTTTTGCTCTAAATACATTATTGTGAACAAAAGCAGGTAGTAAATTGTTTAATTCATTCTTATCACTAAATGGCATTCTGGCGTTTTGATAAATTTTCTTGCAAACCATCGTAATTAAATAATTTCTATTAAAACTTATTATCTCGTTTTGATTTCGTTTAATTTGGATTACATTAAAATGATCATGTTTTAATTAATATATCGACAAATAAATAAATAAATAAATGAGCGTCCACTTCTTTTGTCTTTGAGTGTATTCGACTCTACTCGTCGAAAATCTGGTCAGTTTGGAACTTGGTTGCATCGCGTAGCTAGAGTAGTGGCGTTGCGTCATGTTAGGCAAATGTGCACGGTGGTATTACAGTCTTATGGAAAATCAGAAAATCAAAGAAAAAAGAAAATCGACATCAGATCGTTCCCTGCTTTAACCCGTGTGGCGAATGAAACCTTTTGGGACGAAATAATGACATATCTCCCACGATGCCATGCCCATTTTTTGGGTTGGCCGGTGTATCCTTCACCGTATCATTACCATATTGATTTTAAGGAAAGATAGGGAGTTTTACATTGTAGTGGAACATGTAATAAATCTTGCTAAGCCACCAGTTTAATAAAAGTTTTATTTTTTACGGTAAAAAAATGCAGCTAGTTGATAAAAATAGTACAATGCCATTTGTTAAATAATTCTCGAAGAAAGTCCATTTCGAATATTCGAATAGTAATTTTCATTTGGTCTAATGAAGATTTCTAATGACCTGTTGCACAATGGCCCCTCATATTATCTCCAATCCCACTCGCACCAAAAATATCCAATGCCCCACCTATGTGTGATTGTTCTTTTGCTTACCAGTGTGAAATTAGCATTTTCTTTTTCTTACCACACCCGTTTTTTTAGTTTTATCCCGTTTCATTGATTAAGCGAGGCTGGACGGAAAGCACCTGTTGGAGTAACATATTCCAGAAAGACGATGGTTTCGGACGTTCTATAAGTCTGATGCTTTATGCAGGGATTCATGATTTGTAAAGAGAATCTTCAATTATTTGTTTCCTATTTTCCAGGAATTCAATTCCTCTATTTAGATGATCAATGAAATTCTGCAGGATCTAACTTTATATTGAAAAGCCGGTGGATTTTCTTCACTTTGCTTTCTAGTTTTGACGTCGTAAAAAAACGAATCGGCGCCGGCGGTTTCCCAGGATGAGGTTTTATTCGTTCCGGGAGACTGGATGAATCACATTCGAGTTTGACAATTCTATTCGGGTCGCGAAATTTTATGTTAATTTATTTAAATTTTGACGAAGAAGAACACGTGCGTTTTCGGAATTGACCGATCGATGATGCCTGGGGGGGGGGGCTTTGTCCGTCCCAGAAGTAAACATATTATCTTAGTCTTCCGCACACAAAACTCAGTTGATTGAAGAACCCCGAACCAATATTGGCGGTCCCTGCACGCTGTCGTCCCAATAACAATTCGCTTCCATGACAATCAAATATTTGACTATAGCTTTTCCACGAAAGTGTGTTGATACTTGTCCGGAGCTTGATAGTCCATGCCCGTCTGAGAATGATGTTTAGGCTAGTCTTATGCGTTTTGGAAGCCGAGAAATCAAAAACAAGGTGGTTCAATTTGTTTTATTTTCGGTACATCCTTTTAGCACCATAAAAGTAAAACAAGGATAAGATCGATTACTTTGGACATAGACGATATCAGGTTTTGGCCTTTCTAACATCGAAGAAATTAATAACTTGAGAGATTTTGCTTTTTCATCTCAACCAAAAACCTTCGATAAAAAGAATAATTAATTTGAATTATTAACATGATCAATTATGACCACTAAGCAAACTATTACTGTTTGTGACCACCCGGACGCTCAAAAGCTTCTTACAATTCGAGTATGAAGAAATAAAGGTATATTAGAAATAAAATTGGGCTGTACTTTACTGCAAACACTTCATTGGCTGAGTCTGTTGCCTGCTGTTTTCCTACTCCTGTTTTGAGTCCTATCAAGTATGCGACTTGTTCCTTTCGGCAATTGCTCCCCTTTTGTTATACTTTGAAATTCCACTGGACGTTTCCTGATCTTATTTTCTCATCGGACGTCACGCAATGGGCTGGATCGCGATATTTTAGGAAATAGATAAAATAATCGAATCCTTTTTAAATTGTCATAAGCTTTTTTGAGTTTTGAGTATATATATATATATATAT
>CM077104.1:19275377-19292048 GCA_039619505.1 Cimex hemipterus | reverse complement strand
CTGAATAATTATCTATTAACGGTCACTAATCTTGTGTTATTAGTTCATTGTGTAAAAATTATGAATTATTAGTTCTATGAAAACGATTTCGTTAAATGATATGTTATTACTTTGTGGGAGCAGATCGAGATACTGTTGTTGGGGGGAAAAAGACTCTAGGGTCAGCACATCTGGGAGTGACAATCTTTCAGTCCGTCCTTAATTTCAGCTCTTTAAGCTCTGATAAAACGCCAAGTGATACGAGTTAAAGCCAACACTGCCATGATTTTCTTGTTTGTTTCAGTGATTATGACCATGTTTTCGACCTGATAAGGGAGAATATCCTGATTTTTGAATGAAATTAATAACTCGGCAATTACTAACGACTAATGAGATATATTATAAGAATAGTGCTATAGTAAATGGGGATTATAATATAAATTCGTGACCTTAATTTTTTTACTGTCAGATGCATGATTTGAGTACCACACTACAGCCATTATCCCACGACTTCCCTTGGATACAAACTTTTCATGTTATTACATTAAGTAGTACTACAAATGACAGATACGTTATTTTGAGAGTAGTTTCGACATGACAATTTGACCAAACGGGCCTTTTAAATGGGACATAATACGACATGACAGACAACCCTTTAGAACAAAATGTTTATTTGTCAAGCGTTGTATGGTTTGCGCGTTGCACATGGCACAACCGTAATGCATTTGGCCGACTCGTACAGCAAGTACGGGCCAGGAGAGGTATGATTGACAGAAAATTATTTGAAGGATGGCCATCTCAGCTGATGTCTTAGTAGGCTGCTTTTCGTGTATTACATGTGACAACCGGCATATTAATTTCGTTATCTATCATAATTTAGTAAATTTTTCAAATGAGGAATCTTAAGATTCTTGTGAGATGCGAATTAAAAACTAAAAAAGTAAAAGAATTACTGTTATACTCGATAGTTTAACATCCAACGGGTAGTTGGATGTACTTGAAGAGGGCTCAAACCTGTTTACAATACATTTTATTTATTGCTACCAATTAAAATTACATGTACTGTTATGGGATTCGTACTCAGGACCTGTAGCGTAGCAAACACATGTCATATTCCTTAACGATTCAGAGATTTCACTCACTTCTTATAGGATAATCGTAAGTTTAAAAAATCCATTTATAAGGAATATAGTAAGATTACACTGTAATTTGTTATGTTAGGGTAAAATTAATTAAGGGTAAAAACTTTTTAGTAGGAGTTTAACGCATCTAAGAAGCAATTTTTTTTAAACAACTGAACAATTATGTACTTTAGTTTATATGATTTTATCTTCCTTTCACTCAAATTGTTCTCATTCTATTTCATCCTGTTACATTAATTACATAAATATAATTTGAACATCAAGCAATTTAAAAACAATTGTATTATTTTCATGAAGAAACATACTAAATTACTTATTAATATATCCCGACCTCTTTGATTGTTTCTGAATGTGCAGAATGCAAATGTTACATACTGTTCGTTAGGATTGGAATAACGTTAAGCTCATTAGAAGTCTAGTCGAAAAGGAAGAGGAAATATTGTAATGTAATTACCAGCAAGTTAATCATTGAATGATTGATGCTTACCATCCACGCATAAAGAAAACGCTGGTTGACACATGGACTATGAATGTCATTAATGCCAGTGGAAAAGAAACTCAATGACAGTTTTCATTTTTTCATTTCCGTTGTGCTTTTTAGATAAAATTTGTGCTTTCATCGTATGGGTTTTTTTTAAATCGCTAAAATTTTAATTTTTTTTTAAATTGAAAAATTTACATTGTGCTTGACCCTGATCGATAAGTCAGTCTAAAACATTCACGCATTTGTGTGCTTTTATTTATTTATTATTTTTTTAATTGAAAAAAGTAAAAAAAAAGTTTCTTTGTTCCTTGTTGTCGAGCTAACAAGAGCTATGGGGCGCGGGCTTCGGCTCCAAACACAGGGATTACAGTGAGACAGGAAAAAAAAGAGCCGGTGATTAAAAGAAGGACCGTTGTTTTTCCCATGACAAAGAGGGTGTATGAGATAGGAGAGGATCTGTGAGTGAGAGGTGTGACCCTTGACCCGTGTACACGATCTCTTATTATGTACACCCACAGCGCGGCTATTGAACGCCATAAGGGCCCAAAAGTTCCAAGCCCTCCGGACAGGTACAATAACACCTGGATGTCGTTTCAAACAAAATAAAAAACGGAGTTTTTATTGATTTCACCGGTCATTCTATCCCAACGCTACAGTAGACATCAACGCGTCTGGCGGTTTTGAGACATGGTGAAGGCAATTACATCATGCAGTGACTACTGTATGTTTATAAATTAATAGCTCTACATCTATGTTAGGCGGTTTGTGCAGGAAGAATTTTTCATTTATTAAATCATAAATTATTAGAAGCTACTCAGTCGGTTCTATTATTCTTATTCACTATCCTTCCTAAAAAATGGATAAATAATTTACTGACATATTGTCCTGTTTAACGACTTATTGTTGTTTATTCTGGTAAGAGCGATTGTCGAATGACTTATGTTCGCTACTTAAAGTGTATAAGTTGTTTCATGCGCATTTATATCAAGGGGAGACAAAAAGAACTACAAATTATTTGTTCAAACTGTCAACAGATTTGTAAATAGCCTTACAGCTCTCTCTAATTGTAGTGGTCAGAAAAACATTACTCGTATTTTGATTTACAGCAATGGAAAATCAACATTGTCGCTAGCTGCTACATTGTTGAAATGCTATAAATTTCAAATAACCTCAGGTGGTCTCGGTATCGACATGGAAAAAAAAGTCCACTAACCGTTGAGAAAAACTATAAACAAGTCAGACGTCCCAAAAATATAAAACGGGTGGAAGTTCGCGCCGTAAAACCGATTTGTACCTCCACTAATTCGAGAAAGAGTTATAAAATTCCTTCGCCGTCAATCCGTTTGGTCACACCGCGGGTGTCCCTTTTCGGCGCCTCATAAAAAAGCAATATAAACTACAATGAAACTATTTTTATCGGATCGGAGGGGGGCGGGTTTACGAGACGCCCGGGGGTTGTTTTCAGGGGGTGAACACCCCCGCGCGGAAGCGTCGCCCACAGGAGAAAGATTTATGGCCGACACCTCACTCCACTTCCCAAATCCGCCCCTTTCCCAACACACTCACACTCACGCCGCACTTGTTTACAAGCCAACTGCAGAAATATGTGTCAATAGAGAAATATCACTGTGCCGGAGAAATAAAGATTTTCATGTCAAACGCGTCTGCTGCTCGTTTGTCTTCTTTAATTTGGCACATCTTTGCCATGGAAACTTGATGCCTCGCTCGACGGTTCGACGACCTCTTATCCCTATATGAAATCGTATAACCATTACTGATTGAGGGTGTTGAGTAAAGAATCTGCAAAAGAAATCGTGGGGTTGACTTACAGTTTTACTGGCCAATCTTACGGATAAATAACGTACTGATACTGCTTCACGCAAATTTAGATTAGTTTGAACTATATAAAGTAAAAATATTCATTTCAATACACTCTTTTTACTTCCATTTTGTCATTTTGAATTGTTATAGTCAAATATGAAATTTCGAGAATTTTTCATATTCCATTGGAACTCCGAACTCCTCTAAGTACAAAAGACACACGAACTATTATTGTATCCATTAGGATTTATTTAAATAAATAATTCAAATCTCGGAACTTTCTAAAAATTCTTACACTACAGTTGGTGTTATAAACAAATAAATATAGTTTGTGTGAGTTACATGTCAGACACACCCAGAATTGTTTAACACTTTAACAGAGAATTGATAAGATATCAAACCTAATAAGAATTTGTCAAACACGTTGACCCATAATAAAATGTCAGGCTTATTAAAAAAGGAAAAAAAAGCCATCAAACATTTTTTTCCCCAAGACGTTATATTGTCGTCTAAATGTTAGATTAAATATATGGATTCAAAGTAAAGTATTTTCACAATGTTAGGTCGAGGTTTTTGGTTTGCTTTATTGGCCCAAATCGTACATTAAAGCTACCTAAATTAAGTTAATTTTAAAAATCTATTCTAAATTAGAAAACTAATCGATCCGATTTTAAATAAATTTTCCCACTTTGTCATGAAGTGTATTCGCGACGAGTATAATCATATTTCAACTAGCAACTAACACTTGTACAATGTAATACGTACATACCAACGATTTTCGATCGTATTTAATTGTATGCAATCAAGAAGATTCTTATGGTCTGTTAGAAGTAGGCACCTTTAGATAGAGAAACGTCAGTACCAAGGTGCTTTTATGCTGTTAATAAGATATTTGGTTTTTGTGTGTTGATCATCTTGAATGGCACATAGTTGACTAACAGTCATTCCACGTTCCGAGGCAATGACACATATGGCTGTTCTCGGTTTCACGGCGTTCATTGCGATTTGTGTCCTTTGAATTTTAACAACAGGCGCCAAGTATCCAAACCGGTCTATACGTGAAAGCGTATGAACAGGTCAGTGGTCGTTTAATCACCCCTTTAATGCAAAATTGTTTTGGGCGAAATGTAAAACCTTCGATTTCTCGTTCGAAGTGCGCAATTGAAACTTCATTTACTTCTTCAATTTTTGTCGATGATTATTACATTATTAAATTTCTTTTTCTCTTTATTGTACGAATATTTGAATAATTGTAGGTAGGCTAGGCTACTTGATTAGGCCAGTTGAATTGGTCGACTTCTTAAAGCCAAGTCAGAGAATTCATCAAATAAGCAAGAAAATATTTAGCCCTGTAAAGTAGGTTAAACTTATAGATACTGCTTATGTTGGTATTTCCCACATTTTGAATAAATTGAACATTGATTAATTTGCGTTAATCACCTCTAAACGGATTATTACCTTTTGTTTTCTATATACAAATTAGAAATAAAAAAAGCGTTATCCCGTTGGCGCGCTCGCATCGCCGGATTCTTCAGAGCCGGGCTGGTTATTAGCCGGTTCAGCCCCCTTTAATCCCCCTCACTTCTAATTAATCTCACCCTGATCATTAATGGGTAGATTTATACCGGGCCGGGGGCTTGTTATTACGACGTCAGCCCCCTTCGTCCTTCCTATTCTTAATTTATAAAGTGTACGCGGGACAAGGAGTGCTTTCACAGACCGTTCCTCCGAGCTGGAAACGTGTGAATTCCATTGAACAACTGCTTCCAATAACAGTTTATGGTCATCAAAAAATTGACTATTTTCAATTTGGACTCGTCCATTGATCACATGCAACACTTCACATTATACTTTATACACATGAAAAATAAAATAAGTTGCA
Organism: Cimex hemipterus; assembly: GCA_039619505.1. NCBI lineage: Eukaryota > Metazoa > Arthropoda > Insecta > Hemiptera > Cimicidae > Cimex > Cimex hemipterus. The sequence goes on along the minus strand of CM077104.1, from coordinate 19,286,740 downwards.
ATTTAAAAAAAAAAAAGATTGTAGTGATTCTTGTCCAAAGTTTATAAACACGTTTGCCCGTGATCAGTTCGCAACCGAGGTCCTTTTGTTAACCATATGAATTCCTAGATCTTTTGAAAAAAAAAGATCATTGCATTTAAGAACCCTGAAGAAATATGTAGAGAGCTGTTTATTTTAATTGCTATAATCACAATAATTTTCAGGATTTTCTTTTTAGCGTAATCACTAAACTATTATATAGTTCGTTCCAAATTGGCAAAAAAATGATTCTACCATTTTAACTTTTATGTCAATTTTCCCCTTATCTAAGCTTCCTTCTGACTGCTATAATGCTCTGACTCCAAACATTCACTTGAAAACTAATTTATCCTGTTGCCATCCAAGCTTTAATTTGTCCTTTTAAAATTCTTAATTTGGAAGGCTAAATGTATGCAAAAATCCCATTTCAAATCACGTATAAAATTTATTTATTTATTTTTTTAAATTAAAATTTTAAATTATTCCCCATAATTTAAACATTTCCCACAGGCTTGTATGGCTTATAATAATGATGCGGCCCTGCATTCAAACCCGACCTACAAATAGGTTTTTTTTTTCAAAACCACCGGCACTCTGAGGGTTTATTTCACCTCTGTTCTTGCGAACCCTCGTTAAAAAAATGGAATCAGACTAGCAACAGTCCCAGCAGCATGAGTTTAGGCTCATCCTTCTCCTTTTATTCTTCCATTCAAATATGAAAATATAATAAATAAACTAATTCTACATAACAATATTAAGAAACAAAACAGAATTTTTTTTTTGATTGGGATTTTTGAAGATTTTGGCTTGCTGCGATTTTGGGCATTGTAGTTTATTATCTCGCCATTTGTATTTTCTTCCATTTCATTTTTCCGCTCCGGCAGGCTCAAATATTTTTGCAAATAAGAAATCTTGCGCGCACAACTCTCATTCAAACATTGGCAGCCAAACATTCAATGGTATAACAACAATTTGGGAAATGGTCCTAATATCATTATAAATTTCAATAAATTTGGGAGAGCTGAAAAGTCCTTTTCGAAAGAAACCCTGGGGCCCAGTAACTCCTGTAATTTTTGATTTTCTCAATTTATCAAATTTTGCCAACATATACTTCCGAACAACCACGCAGACTGCCTTAGCGAGGATAGGCAGACCGGAAGCCAAGTACAAAATGTATGTTTATGTGGGCAAAACGTGCCACTAAAAAGTTGAATTTAATTTTTGCACTATTTGATACCGAATAAAGTACGTTCTAGATTTCTTCTCTTTAAATTCGGAATCGACTAAAACACATAAAATAATTGCTTCAGATCCAACGCTTACAAAGGTTAAAAAGGTACAAAGATGTATGTAACAATGCAAAATTGGGTTTATAAATCTCGGTTTTCCCACAAATAAAAATTTTATGTCCTAATTTTTTCAAAATGTTTTAAAAACAACAAGGTGCTTTCCGGTCCAGCCGGTTACGCTGCGTTTTTTGTCAAACGGGATCCATATGTCTGGCCCACCCATGTTACACATATAAACCTTGACGAAGTAACAAAACTCAGACATTTTTATTAATGATTGAATTTGATTTAGTATGAAATCTAAATATCACTTCGTGAAAATATTCGATTTTATGAACTATTTTTGATGATTGAGCATTATTATGCAACATTATTTAATAAAAAAACCTCGACTAAAATTTTTTAAACGAAACAGTTGAGGTTAAAAACTAAAAAAAGAAATTGTTGAATTGAAAAATGTATAAACTTGAACGTTAGGCTTTCAAAAGGTGAAATCCGGTTTGGAAAAATTGGAATTTGGTTTAGAATAAATTGAAATTCTGATATCTTTTTCACTGGGATTGCCCAATTATTTTTGATCAATATAAACTACACGAATGGCAGGCCTGTTCAGCTTAAGTGCAGATCGTTTTTGCTCGTATTGCATGTGTGAACTCAATAAAATAAGGCAATTTTCCAATTTGGTTCATTCTTGGTATCCCTTTACTTGTTAAAACGTATTACCATGTACAATTCGGGTTATTGGTAGGGGGAGGGTACAAAATAAGTTATCAGATTAGTTAGTAATAGTCAGTTCCTTGCAAAATAATTCTATCCAACGGCGATTTTTCCTAGAATGTTATTTTTGAGTTTGAGCTAGATTTTATTGTTCTATGTCTGGTCTTTTATTTTGTCGGTTGTCTCTAACTTGGCGACCTGTCTCAACAATTTTTCAACTACTTCCAACTGGGACAAACAAATCCGTTTAATAGTGTTGTCAAAAAGTTTTAACGGCAGGGAGACTTGAAAGTGGGCGGAGTATTACGGTTAGGGATTCAGAAAAGTAACTTGAAAGTAGGAAAAATAAAAGTATACAAGGTAATTCGACTAGGGAGGAAATACCAGTCCCTTTTGATTTTACCATACCAATAAATCTGTTTTCTATTTTGTACAAGATTTGTTAAAGTTTGTGAAAAATACTTTAAAAGTAACAATATTCTTGTTTGTGATTCGAAAATATCTCTTATATTTTTTCATAAAATAAATTCATGATATATCGACGATTTTCATTTTCCGTTTAGAAAAACGGCTCAAAAAAAAAAAAAATGAATTACATTCAATTGCGCGGCAGTTGTGAACTAATGATGGCCATGCAAACAATAATTTGGTTAACTTATAGTTGTTAATTCAAGCAAGGTCTCATCGTTATACATTAAAAATAATGAATCAGTTTATTCGATAAACAGCCCCTAACTTGGACGTAGAAAGAAAGAAAACGAACTCATAGTCGGAGATGTTAAGATGAGTCATTATTATATTTTGTTCATGTTTTGTGCAGGTTTTATGTCAATTTATTCTAGGTTAGTAAACCCTGGTCTGTGTTTTAAGTTACGTGTATTGTCTCGAGAACAATTTTTGAAATTTTTATATATTTATATTTTTGTGGGGGCCATTTCATTGTTGCTGGCTCATAAACTTCTTAAACACCGTTCTGTTTTCGATGAGTGAAATTCGTATCGCCGATAAATCAAATGGCATAGCAGCCTAACTTCAAACTGACATTAAAAACGCCCGACGACTTCAAAAGCCATCGATTCCCTCTGGTGAGATAATTCGTGAGAACGCAACCAGACAACTGTATTTACAATGAAACGTCTGGAAAATAACAAGCCCGAATCGAAAAGGTGTGAGGAATGGAGAGAAAGGGTTCTTTTAACAGGGGCTAAGTGATATCCAGAGTCCATAAATCCATGGCATATAGGCGGTAATGTGACGCGATAACCACCGACCACGGGATCCCCATCTAATTGATTAGGCGTTTGCAACCTCACAAATTACAGGCCAGCCTCAATTTATACATCTTAAATAATTTCTACACTTGTTTGTGGCAATTACTGGGGGACTGTGAGTTACACCGGGCGTAGCATAAACTTACTAATTCCCGGCTGCGTTCTCATTGCTTTCCCCTTATTCAATTTCCTTCCTGGGCGCATTATCCCATTTTCTTTCTTTTACAAGGTAGGGTGTTGTAAATAGGCGGTAGTCGTACTTTCTGTATATAGCGTACTTTCTGTACATCCTTCGGACGGCAGTTAGTGTAGCGATTTACAATTTTCGTTTTGATAATTGTAAGCTAGAAAAGTTTGTTGTTCCTTATCGAGATAATACCCACCGTTCAATCGTAGCTCAGTTTATACGAAATGCTTCAAATAGTATTACGAAATAAATATTAAACCAAGAACATTAATTTCCCACCAATTAAAAAATTCAGTTCTATAATTGATCTAATCGAGGCACAGATCATTTCACTGTGTAAGTCACCGTTACGCTTAACTCTTACTTAAACGAAGACTATACGGGCCTCAGTATAATGGTCAGTGGTTTGCTACCAACACTACCATTTTATAATTGGTAAAAAAATCAACTTTTCCTTTCAAATTCTGAAACACTAAAAAAACTCAATATAATGAAAACCATGGAATTCTCTTTCAACCAATCTGCGCAAAAATGAATAACTATATTTGTAAGTTAACGTTATTTTTATTAATATTAATTAAATTAACCGATATATTCTTGTCAGTTGGATAAAACAAAATTGAAAATAGAAAACTACAATAAATTTTTTGGTTAAAACTCTTGTTTAATAACGGATTTACTTAAAATTTACTTAAACGTGAAAATTAATCATTTTGATTAAAAAACCCCACCCTTTTGCCGTTTTTCTACATTTTAATTCAGTTATATCTCTTTAATAATAAGTTCTCTTTAATCGTGGAACCACATCAACTTGAACCTGAAGTGAGCCCAGTATTATTGTGAGAATAACAGATCATGGAGATCTCCAGCAAGTAAATATCGCAGTGGCAGTTGTCTTTTTTCAGGCTTTTCCATTTTGTTTCCATAGTGACCGCCAGATCGTAAACGAAGTTTTGGGCAAAGCTTTGACAACACGATTCGTAATCGTTTGAGGTGCCTCAAATCGTAGGCCCCTTTGAGACGACCTGCTGCATTAGCCCGCCACGATAAACTGTGGAGAATATGGTGCAGCGAGGGCCTGGAAGAGAATTCCAATTGGATTGTTAGGTTTACTGATTAGAAGCGTTTCTGCTTTCATAGTAATAGGAGAAGAAACTGGAATCCAGTCTCAAAGTGGTGACATACGATGACATATAGCTATATGACGTATAGCTTGCCTCCGATAAAACAATATAAATTGGGTTTCTAATGTACATTAACTTTTTAATCAATTCGAAGAAACAAACAGATAAATAAATTCAAATTGTAAAGGATAAGAATGACGTGTTCCAGTCTTCTGCTCAAGTTTTCATTTCTGGTTGCGAAAATGCCCGGTAATTACACGTCATCAGAGGTTCCTCTCAGCTTTGGCTGTCCAGATCATAGGACTTATTCTCTACACAGTATACACCGCTAACCTTTCTGAACGTCTGCTTACCATTGTATAAGGTCTATGCCTATAATGCCATCTTTTTTACCATGTCATATCCCTTGAACAGTGTCTTAATATGACAATAACGCACAAAAATGTAAATTTGTCATTTTCACTCTGGGAAGAATAATCACTACCCCCAGCTATTACGGTAGTAAACATATAGTGTAGTATTCAAATCAGAAGAACTCATAGCTTCAGGCTAAATACTATTGGACAAACATTCAAAACAGACTTTACAAAAGAACTGACACGTGTAACTGTAAGAGTGATTAACGCTAATATATATATATATATATATTTGTATAACTACCTTTTTTTAGCTCTTCCATTTAATAAAATACAAGGTATATGATCAAAATCCAATTAAATTTTTTAAATATTCAATACCTTTTACGAAAGATTCATACCGAGTTGGCTTAGCCTCAATTTTTGTATTGGGGTCCGTAGGAGAATTTAGACAAGATTAGTCTTAGGGCTGTAAAAATCTTCTATTTGATAAATTATCTTGTGTTTCTATTGTAAAAATGGTGGCTTTAGGCAATTTTAAGATACTATAGTATTACAAATTCTTCCTAAGAGCCTTTCTTCTTAAGATATACCGGACCATCAATATTCACCTCCCAGAGGCTGATTTGTCAACCCTTCTGCCGATGCCTGGACAAAACGGTCGACAGTTTTGAAAAATCACGTCACCCTTCCCTGTCAATACAAACATCCCTCACTCGCCAGCTATTAATCATGGCTGGATCATTTGCGCCCCCTTGTCTAATTCTATTAGACACCGGTGCTAAACATCCCCTGCGCCCGGTTCAACCCCGGACTTATTTTTTTCCTTTAAACCCAGGCCCCGCTTTGTGGATAATTATCAGTTTTCAGTTCCACCTCGTCTAGCCCTATTAAAAAGGGCGGCTGCCTTTGAGTCTCCCCGTGCAAGGAGGAAAGATGAATTAATGGGCCGCTAATGGGTTTTTGATTCTCGATAAATACCAAAGCTGACAATTCATTAATACTGTCAGTGTCATGTCATACCTTTTTTTTACTATATGAGCGGCAGTGCGGAAATTATAGACCCCGTTTATTTTTTTATTTGAAAATTTTCCTTTTCTTAAAATTATTGCCATCTTCAAAGTTGTGCTGTATGAAAAATGCAATTAATCACATTTTGAAATATTAATTATTAAAAGCACATTGCTAGAAATATGCAGTAGCACAAATCAAATATGGATGATTTTTTTCGAATTTTGAACTAACACAAGCACCCGTTTTGTGTTGTTTAATGAATTTCGTAATATTTTTGATAGTGAAACATTCATAATTTTACACAATAACACATTATTTTGAAGTAACCATCTTTATGATTTTCCTATCCTCTTGACATTTTATATTTAGAAATAGCGAGGATATACGACGAGAATTCACTTCACACAGGACTTTAATTCGTTTTGTTCTGTTCCTTACTTGAAGTAGAAGATAGTTTGACTTTGATTTTATCAATATTGCTTGCAAAAAATGTGATTTCAACAAAAGTTTTAAGACTACTAGACTTTCTAGGGAAACACCTTGTAATAAAAGTTCTAAAAAAACCCATCACTATGTAAGATCGTACATTTTTATTGTTCTCTTTGAGCCAGAACTTCAATGCTAAGTACGTTGCCTTCGGTTTTACGATTTCGTACGTAAGAAGTTTTTGTTCAGACATTTTTATTTTTCGCCACCTCATGTCCAGGCAGTTACTTCAAAATCCCCTTCGCCAAATTAACTGAATGTAAATTTGATTTACAAATATTTACATCGAATTACCTATTTGAGAGTAACTGGGAAATAAATAGTGTTATCCGCCAATAGTGAATCAAACCACAAAATATTGGGCTGATCCAGACTGATTTGTAGAAATCTTGAGTAGGATTTCTTTGTACTTTATATCTTTATTTGTCTCAGATGTGTTGAATTTTACAGATAATAGATAAGATTAAATGATAAAATAAATAGATAAGTTTCTTGAACATAATTGTAGTAATTAAAAGCATTTCATTACTTTTGAAAAATTTATTGCTTGCTCATCTTATATGCAGGTTAATCTTTAGAAGAGTAGTAAAAAAGTCATGATAAATAATTTAAAAAGATTGATAAAAATCAACTAAATTTTCATAACATTTTCTGTACGTTTGCGATGCTAGTTTTAGTTGGTTTTGTAAATCTCATCTGCGGCTAAATCATGAAGGAAGGTTACTCGTGATCCTGTACCTGTTCACAGAAAGGCTGGGTTTTGTGGCGGGAACCGTCTCGACGAACTAATCGTAGATCAACTCTTCTGTCACAGCACGATCATGAAATATTTGTAGAAAATTCAAATCGCCCCCGAGCACAACCTCCCTCAATCCTCCGGGGTCTTTTATTTACGATCGTCCCGTGCCGTTCCCGTGCGCCCTCTTGAAATGCGGATCCAACGGGCCACTCGACGAAATGACCCTTTCGTGTCTCGACGATGGATAAAAAGTACAAAACTATGGAAAAGTTACTGTCGGTATGCGCTCATGAATATTTACAACGAATGTTGGAGTTTTCAGCTCATGATGGGCCGCAACCGTCATATGCGTTAACATTCTTTGCATATGTAAAAGAAAAAAGCAAATTATCCATACATTTTCGCGACCCGGACCTGAATCCTTCAACGACAAACTGTGTTCAGACACCTGGCATTTCCATAAAGCGTCACTTTCTATCTGCAGTTTTAAAACATGAGTCACATTATGGATTTGAAGGTACTTCAGGAGGCGTCGAAGGCTCGGCGTTTAAGATGTTGACAAGGTCCTCCATAACTGTAAGGTAAAGGTCTCGGGCTCGAATTCAGGGCTTCTGGATTGACAATATTGGACATGTTTGCAAATGGTTCTTTTTTAACCTCGTAGGTGAAAACCATCGTAAAAATTACCTAAATCAGGTTTGCTGTTAGCGTATTCCAAAAATCCGCTCCCATCATCCATTCTCATTTTTGCCAATTATTAGTTTTTGTTTATTAGATTATTTATTATTATTATTTTCACCTATTCCGAGCATCTTACATATTTTTAAATTTATAATTTAGTAATTTTGGCCATGCTGCTTGTGGATGCGAGATGGTCCTATCTTTTAATATATAATTCATAATAAATCATCAAAATACAATATAAGATGTTGTTGATGTGAATTCCCTCAACTTCCAAATAAATGTAAATAAATCATGTATTTGCTTTTACATTTAAAAAAAACCACATTGAAATGTTTTTCTAACATTAACCTAAAAATTTAAATGAGACGAATTACTCTTAAACATTTCATGTTAATTAAAATACCTTTATATGAAAGAAACATGTTCAAAATTCGAAAAGTATTGATACTGCCGAAAACAAAATTACTGCGTTCTTGTCTATCAACCATCTGGAGTGTAATCTAAATATGAACAAAACTATTCTTAAAATTATAAATAGTTTTAATTATCTGAAACATTTTCTGTTTTAGTAATTCAATCCAGTGAATGTCTCTAGGCAAATAATTTAACATTATCACCTTTTAGTTATGTTTCCCCAACAAAAAGTGAGCCCGTGACCGATAGATATTAAACAGAGGGTGTTAAGTTGGGTTGTATCTTACTCGAATGCAGGAAAAATTGTACTCTGCTAGCCTAAGATTTTTCAGGATTTACACATTTTTTTCAGCAAGGGTGTATCGTGTGGGGGTATCTTTTTCTAAAATCATTTTGACCCACTTTTGTTTTGACGTTTGCCAAGGCATAATAGATAATAATAGTTTTATTTAACTCAATTTAATTTTTATTTGCAAGTAACGATTCGTTTGTTGTGATTGAAGTTTACCCGTTGAAAAGCCTCATCATATAGTGTTAAATTATTTTTTTTTATGATGTATGTTGTTCCATTTCATGATACATCCCTCAATGATTGGAAATGAACAAGCAATAAGTTCAACCCGAAGACAAAAAAATTTTGCAAGTTAAATTTATAAAATACAAGTCAAATGTGGTTTTGCTTACACGTTCAATAATAATGCAAATTAAACATCTGTTTGCGTTTGATTGAAAGTTATATCAACCGGCCTATCCGGATTAATTTTATGTGAATAAACTGGGTTTTAGCAAATAAACAGGCCCGAAAAATAAAATTACGTTTAATCTCCTAACGTGTTCAATTTATGTCAAGCCTGTTCTTCAGTCGGGCAACTTATTAAAACTTGCGGTTCTCCATTCGAAATCCAATTTTTTTCGCAGACGTTCCCATGAGAAAATCCCTTTTCGGAAATTCGCAAATAAACCCCACCGAGCCGCGGTGGTAAAACACGTCTAAAAACGAGCCCATAACCCTCTGAAGTGAAAATAAATTCGTAAGGTTTATGCAACGTTTCCGATGATGAATGCTTATATGCTCGATTGAACGAACAAGTGCTCATCTTTTGGCCGACGTATTTTTACGGCATGGTCTTTTATTACTTCAGACTCCGATATTGGTCGTGTTTATTTTATTATACGCAGTTATTGGACTGACGTTTATTTTCTCGTAAAACGCCTGGCAACAATTTAAATAAAGATTGAAATTTCTTCAATTTATAACCAATTTTGTGACATTTCGTTGTAGTTTTTTTTTCGACCTTGGGTCACAGCCTTGATTCAACCGTTGATTTATCTATTTATTATTATTAGTTTATTTTGTACTTTTATAACGACGAAACGCCATCGCCAGAAAGAACAGAACCCCCCCAATCTGCTTAAGGGCCGCGATCCTTTGCCGCAATGTTCTACATAATACAATTTCTTCGATCACGGCCTCCACAAAAAACATCTGGATAGGACAATACCTACACGTAGTGTCCCATCCCCATCTTTACAGACGTCTGGGGGTTCTCAGTATTGTTCTATAATTAAAAGGCAGGGAAAGATCCTTCGTCATGGAATGAAACACCAATGAAACTTCGCTAGCTGTATGCTGGACAGCTCGTGATTAGATGCAAAAAAAAAACAATCGTACTTATCCGCTCCGTCGTACTTATCATATTATTCTTGGTCAATTATTTATTACAGCTACTACGACAGCTTAGATCTCGTTTTTGCTATTGATATTGATCTTATTCACAACGTGCTTACGGTACCAGTTAAAAAAATTATCTTTCTTTTGATTCTGCACATCTCTTCTGCCACCCGTTTATATACGTATTCTTAGATTTTCTGAATGTTTTCGTATAATGAAACAGTGAATTCTTCTCACGGGGGGAAGATGGCTTTGCCAATTTATCCACTCACTCATTTTCTTTGATCCCCCCCCATATGAACCCTAATCTTTAACAACGTTATATCTACCTTTCTCTGTTTAATGTACCGTAATTTATGCATGATTTCATATAATAGGGGACTGTTGGAAGCTTTAAATGTATGATCTTTTAACTTATGGACTATGTTTTTACTATCGATTTAGCTAATCATTAAACTAACTTAATGGGTAACTGGATGCTCCGTAGCTAATGGCACGATATTACATATAGCTCTGCTGGAGTATATGCTACATTCGTCCGGTAGTTCGATTAAACACTTCATTTTTGGGGAGAAAATGAGTTGTTTTCTTTGACCTCATTGATGTTGCTATTTTAACCTATTTAATCTTTTTTCCACACGGTGATGTTTGTATAAATTGTGTTGTTTGGCCTGGTCGGTTATTGGCCTCATGCCATCTGCTCAGTCATCTACAGATCCGCCTATTCACTCACAATGTTTATGTGTTATGACGCGTTTTACTTTCACGCCTTGACGAGTGTGATTAGCTTTTTATTAATCCATATAATATTAATATAATTATTATATTATATATTATATCCTTATGTAAATTAATAAATTATAACTTTCCAGTTAGTACAAAGTGTCAACAGTTAAAACTAGAATTTAGAATACAAAAACAAATTTTTGTTTCCTTGCCATGCTGGTTTCGGCAGACACCCACCCAACACACAGTTCAGTTATGAATTTCACGGGGCGGTATCATTCAAATAAAATATTGCAACCGGTATAACAATTATCACTCCCTGGCGTATAACTTCCCCTCGGGAATAAATCCCGATTCAATTGGTGGTAAACATGTTGCGGTTGTCCTATTGTACTCACCACCTGGTAAAGTGGACGGCCACTTTAGGGTGTGATGCGTGCCACCGTGGGGGAGAAGCCATTGTGTCCTCTTAGCACCTGGTTTGTGCAGTTACTTAGGCACGTGCAGCCCCATGAAAAGAAATAACCATTGGAGAATTAACTACTTAAATTCCTTTTGACGCGTAATCTAGGGATTTCGACTTTTTTTAGTGTTTCCCCTTTGTCCCCTGGCACATCATACGAACGATGTAGTCAACGCTTGATTACCATTTAAAGCACACGTCAA
>CM077104.1:19252667-19274977 GCA_039619505.1 Cimex hemipterus | reverse complement strand
ATATTGCATTTTTTTATTTTTAGTTTATTTTATTTTATTTTTTAAATTAATTAATTTTTTTTGGGAAAGAGTACTTCAAGCTCCGGTTCAACTTCAAAATTACATCCTTACATATCATTTTAAATTATTTTTTGCGCTGAAAACAATGGTGCAATTGGATTTTAAATTGGTTAGATAATGATAAAGTTAAGGCAAAAAAATTTTGAAAACCAAAACGAAACACAACAGTCATTTGGTTTGCTGTTTTTAGCATACATCTATTCAGAGACAGACTTTTCCAAGATTATCAATCCCAGTCCTGGAGAAAGAAATAGTCTTAATTAATATTAAATACCCCTTAAGACTTTTATTTAAAATAAATTAACTTGTGATATTTTCTTTAAGGTAAAAAATGTATTTATGCTCATTTCACTTTGCTTAAGTTTGGTTCATATAAAAAAAGCGGTTTTAACTACATATAATCCCTTTATAGAATAAAACTTTTTTTTGTAGTGAAGCGTAAGGATTGCTTTAAAATTTTTTGAAAGAAAGTTTGGCTAAAGAGTTGTGCCACAAGAGACTGCATGTTTTGCGAGAATTGACATGTTGACTTAAATTGGAAAACGTCTCGGCCTCAGGAACGACCCTTGTGGTACTCTGATTAAATAAACGAATTACTTTTGTAGATTCAACAAGTCTTTTTAATCAATTTTTTTTATTTATAAATTTTTCTAGTGATGAAATGAATTATCTTTTGTAGGCATTCGTGCAACTTTTTACTAGAAATCTCAAAACAAATTATCAATTTTACTATTCTTAATTCTACTATTTAACTTAATAATTTACAAAAGGCCTTTACGGTTTTGTGCATGCTTCGTTATTTGAGATGCCTGTCAATCTATGGTCATTCCAGAAGTTCATCATTTCATCATCAAAAATGCACTGAGTTTGCTACATAAAAACGAGAATGTAACGCTTTATTTAAATAATTAATAACGAAAATAGGATGCAATTATAGCCATTTTATCAGGTCTATATAATGAAATCCAATTTAAAATTAGCTTTATTTAGATATGTGTGAAGATTACTGATCGTTAATAACCGTTAATTATTCAGAAATCGTGAGATGCGGCCTGGTGTGTGTTGTAGGTTCACTGGTTCTCTCAACAAGACACGCAAGAATGCCACAATTGCACAGAAGACAAACACTTTGAGTGAATAGAAATACGTTTTGATTGAACCTAAAAAAAATATATTTTGCATTGTATAAAATCACTTTTCCAAATCCTAAATGTATTTGTTAAATGTAAACAATGTTTGTAAATCCCATGCCCTGAAGATGATCTCAATAAAGATCGAAACGTTGGCAAGATAAAGAAAATGTTTTTCTGACACCTGCAACACACCAGACCGCATCTCACGATTTCTGATTAATTATTTATTTAGATAATTTTCTGGTTACATTTATTTATTTTTAAGAAATATTAATGAAACACCACTCCCTTTGTTGTTGAGTATTCTATTGGTACTTTATTTATTCTGTCGTACATGTCCGTAGCTTTGTATTGGAACATCTGGTACAACCACTGCGGTAGAGTGGTCGACATTTTAATGTATTATTCATTAATTATTATTCCTTAGGAAACGAAGATTTTGATTTTTGATTAATAATTATTTTTTATGGTTTTTATGAAACAAGCATTACGTTGCTTTTTATACGTGGACCATGCCACCTAACGATGACCAACGTTAGGAAGCTCCAGTGAATGTTTGGAGTGGTTCCAATAATAAAACGGGGAATATTGGTCATAGTTTCACGACCATATTTCCATTTGAGCCCCATTTTTTGCCCTAGGGAGAGATTCTTAGTCATTTAAATAAAGCAGTTAGCTAAACAAACAGTAATGTATACACTCATACATAACGGTTGTATGGCCTATGTTTTGTCACAGATTGTTATCGTCGGTTTCCGAATTATGACATAAAAGGGACTCGCGACCATAAACCACCCGGGGTCACAATGGAGGGTGATTGCGTCCGTTCAGGGAGGATCGGAGTTATTCGAGCCCAGAGAGAAAAAATCGTTTTGAATTGTCCTACTCGGGGGCCCAAGGCGACACCTGCTGAGAGCTACCTCAGCCCGGCATTAATTGATATCAAACTGTTCAGAACTAACGAGCATTGTGAAGGGAGGAATCGGTCATAAATTCCACTTCCTTGCCTCTTTAGAGTCAGAAAAATTGATTCAGGGCTTTACCCGGCGACCACAAATTTGTAAAAGGGTGAACCTAGATTCCATAGGGGTTTGGACTACCCTTGACGTCTGTTCATTTTTTTAAAACTTGTAATATTAAATAATTGTCTGTTTAAATTTTGACTTTATTGAACGTTAGTTGTCATGAGGTATGACATAATAAACATTAGAAAATATGGTTATTCACGTCAGTATATTTCATAATTTATGCGACAATATTGCTACTGCAGTTCGGCGATATTAGTTGAGCGAAATTATAAATATGTTGTGTAAGCATGGTCGGAAGGTTGATCCAGTCTGTTCTGGTACAAACCAGTGTCAAAGATTAGAGTATGTCTAGCTGCTTTTTCGTTGTAAGTTGCTCAAAAGCCGTTTTAGAAATATGTCATTGGTAAAGTCAGTCTAATAAAGGACTTTTTCAAATACATTCTTCCTAAATTCTCAAACTGCTTTATTAAACGTCATGAGAACAGATTAATTAAAGGATGGATTGTAGGCTATGAGCTGTTTTGAGTTGTAGGTACTTAGACATCTGGCAGAAGTTTCACCTTCACAGTTATAAAATTGTCAAAATACTCATTGGAATTTTGGCCTAGACTAGAATACATTAATATCGTATAATATTAATCGAAAATCACTTTATTTAAGAAAGTCGGGGCTTTTCAAGTACTCAAATTTTTGTCTTATTTAGTTCTGTGAAAATGTAAAATATGTATAATAATATTTATATATACATAATAATAATGCTTATAAACCTATTTGTGTTTATGCGACATTCTGGCCACCACAGAGTTTAAGCATTCTCCTCAAGGATTTAAGAGCTCTAAAACTGTCTACATTTACGGCCAGACTTGCAGTTATTTGCTTGATTCTGTGATTTGCATGATGGACACTGTCCAATTAAAAATGTCAACGACGACAGGTTTTCGAGGACGTCTAGACATCTTATGACATCTTTTTTGACATTATGAATTTTGTACGTTTGTTTAAATTTATGTTGACAGTAATTTGAATTTGTCATGCTGGAATTACCGTTTTAAGGCTCGTTCTCACGATACATGTTGAAAGTGACACGAATCAGTTTTTCCTCATACGCTTCAATAGGAATGAATAAACTTGTCATTCGCAGACCATTGAATGTTCTTTCTCTGCTGGGATGCTCTAACCATCTAAATTTTGTTCCTCAAATTAACAATTTCGTGTAAATTAATCGATCAACCGCGCAGGTTGCCGGCCTTAATAGTGAGATAAAGTGGGAGGTGAAAAACGAAAATGGTTTTGGATCGTTTATCCTCGCTGGTTTTGTCTTTAGAAGTATTAGTCGTCAGAGAGGCTTTTACAATTTTACTGCTGTAGGCCATCTTGAATGAAAAATCGGCCGTATTGCCTTTTTCTGACGGTTTTTTTCCAAATTAGTCCGTGGAGTTTCCTTCGTTTGCTCCGGTCGGTTATTCTGTTCGTCAGTTCTCTTTTCTTATGATGCCATCTAGGATTTTAATGGACTAAACAAACGATCTGCTTGAATTATTGGATTTGTCTACCCATAAGCTTTTTTGAAGTTAAATGTTTGATAAACCTTACCTAGGGGGGCGTTGTGGCCGCAACGGTTTAGGCGTTGACACGTTGTAAGGTAAAGGTCTTGGGTTCGAATCCAGCGGCCCTGCATTCCATCCCGACATATTTACAAATGGGCTTTTTTTCAAAAACATCGCCCTCCCCCGAAGGTTATCATATTGGTCTGGCTGTAGTTCATGTTTTCATCTGGCAAACTCAGTGGCAGTGGGTTGGTGTGACTGTCAGGCGCAAACGTCAAAGATGCTCAGATAAAACGATCTAAAACGACCATAACTTATTTAAATTGAGTTGACCACGGCATCCCGTCTCGTATTTGCGGTGCTAGAGGTTATAAATGGTTTGTAAAAACATTGTTTAGTAGATCTGACCCTTCGTCTCCGAAAAAAAAACAACTCGTATTATTTATTACATTGCAACGATTGTTCAAAAGGTGGGGATGTCGGTTCCCGCAACGGCTTAGGCGTTGAAACGGTGCTTGTCGCTGTAAGGTAAAGGCCTCGGGTTCGAATTCAGCGACCCTGCATTCCATCCCGACATACGGCTTACAAATGTATTATATATATATTGTATATTACAAATATTTTTTTCCCAAAAAATATTGGCACCCCGAGGGTTTATTATTAACCTCTGCTGTTCCGAACCTCACCTAAACCGCCATCACTATATCTTCATTTTTAAGAACTATTGCGAAAAACTATAACTGAATAATTATCGATTGACGGTCACTAATCACCACACATTCCTGTAGTTCAATGTTTTCTCTATTCGTTATATAATTCCACGTTTATTCTTACCGTTTACAAAAAATGCTCATCTCGTCAAAACAGGTTGAAAATCTTGTTCTTTTTATGACTTGATTAATCATTATGTTGTAGGAAAGACCAGCTTGATTTTGGTACACCTTTCCAGCTTTGTACTTTGCGTTCTACTCAGTGAAAAACTAAATATTAAGAATATATTGTAAATCGAGTTTGGTAGAACAAATTCGCCTTGAAAAGGGTCACGAGAATGGGATTGACACTAAGCCCCTGTTGGAGGTTGATTGATACTGCCCCGAGGAACTGTGATACTTGATACCTCATCCGCCTTTATAGGTGTTAACCAATGTTATTGTTGGGATGAAGATATCCCGAGATAGCATCTGAGGCCACCCTCGACTCGTTCCCCGGGCGTATAATTCAAGTGACAAGGTTGTTTGATAACGAGCCGGAGCTACCTTCTTAAAAAATATATATACATCTAATATTATTACCGCGACGTGCTGGCGGGATTTCGGGTTCGTTGATCCTTCTCATTTTGGACTGGATAAAAACAAAAAGTTTGATTGCTAGCCGGGCAAGAAGTAGTAGTTCACGGGTGCGCATTTGAGTAATGTGTGTAGCCAGAGGCGGCACCCTGGGCCGGCCAAATCACAAGCGCCACTTGATTTACCGCATCGTCCAGCCCTTTCAAAGTAAGTCCGATAATCTGTGAGATGGGTCAATTTCCGTGTACCGAGGGCCGTGTTATATGGCCCGGGGCCGTATTTCCATTAAGCCCTTCTCTTTTCAGTAATCTAAGACCGGTGAGAGTACTCTCCGCGTATAAACACCTAGTATAAATTATTTTCTAGACTTACGCATTTTAACACGCTACGTTCATAATATTCTTAAGAAAATTTAAATCATGGATTTATAGTCATAACTTCCCCATAAACACATCTAAGTACATGTCAAACTCGTGAATCAATGATTTATCAATTTTTTGTTTGGAACGTGTTGGAATCAAGTAAAATCACGTATTATTAAGACTACAATTAAACATTTAAATGTAACATCAATCGGTAATCAACCTACTAAGATTGTATAACAAACAAAAATCGAAAGTGCCAATTTATGGTGAAAAATTAAAATCATTGTTCATCATCAGCAAGTGATTCAATGAGTTTCCAGTAATCTCTCTATTATATATATCTGGTGAAAGGAATTTACTCATTTTATATAACCATACCAGAGATAGTCATATTCATAATCGAGGATAAATAAAGAGTTATACTACAAAATGTTTTACTCAGTCGTTTTTGTTTGCGATTGTTTATAGTGGGCTAATGCAAAAGCAGGTTTTCAAAAGACAGACAAAAATATTTTTAATTTTCATAAAATACATTTGAATTATTTTCCATCATAATCTATACATATTTGCCAACGAGTGATAAGCCCGTTTATTCCCCTGCATTGAAATCTTTATTTCGTCTCACAATAAAGTCATGGAAGGCGTTTTCGGCTTCTACCAGTTTATCCCTCAAGAAGTTATAAAAATACCTAAAAAAGTGGAAGTCTTGGCGAGACGCTCCTAAGTTCTTTAGTTTCGCGGCTTGATATTCCAGAAGAAGTATGGGCCTCTTGCGGTTTACCAATTCTGAGCAGGCGTTGCAGTTTTCCATGCAATTTATATTAATTTCCCTGCTGCGATAATTTCACCATAATTCAGTAAATTGTAATGAACAATCCCAGCTGTACACCATCAAACAGTCACAATAACATTTTTTGTGCAGATTTGGTTTCGGGAAGTGTTTTGGCCCTTCATCCTTGTCCAATCACTGACGTATACGTTCAGAATCCATTTCTCATCATCGCACGTGCTGATTCAATCGAAAAATCCGCGCATGGTATTGGCCAACGATCCGCCTTTAACGTCTTCAGCTAAAAGAAGCAGCGATTTGCCTGCCTGATTTTGATATGGATTCATGCACTGTGACCATTTCGCAGATATTGGATATTTTTTGTCGCAAGCAGAACATACGGTAGCTCAAACTCAAACTTGTAGAAAAATACGGGGAGAGGCAGTGACGATCGAATTTCATCCCTTAGTCTATATCCAGTTCTTAACAACGGAGCTTTCTTTCTCATCATTTTGGTGAGATGTGGTGGCATCCACTTGTGCTTCTTTACCAATGTGGACCTAAAGGCGAACAACGGTTCATTGGTCGACACTAAGCTTTTCCGCAATTTCGCTTGTTGTCTTACGTGAAATTTCTTCAACGAGCGTTTTGAGTTGGGTTTGCCAAGAACGGAAGGCCTACAGCGACATTCTCTGAAACCATCGCGGCATTCGTTAATGTTTCCCTTCCCCCAAACGAACTGTTGTTACGCACGGTCGAGCTGCACTTTGCCGAAGTTTGACTTCGTATAAATAAATTTCACGAACATCTAGTTTGGACAAATTTAATTTCGTAGGTCCTCACTGTTGTAGAATTCAATACAACACTAAATTATTAATCCAGTTACATTTTAGCGGTCAATTGACCAAGTCACTTTTTTCAAGTAATTAATCTTTCTATGTAAGGTTTTTTCCCTGGCTTTATGATCTGAGCATATTAGGAAATGAATTCGTTTTTTGGGGGATGGGTAGCGTGAAAAAAAGGCGAGGCGACGGTGGGAATCGAACCCACGATCACAGGATCTTCGAGCCGAGAGTCTCCACGCTAACCTCTCGACTACCTCGGCTATGTAAGGTCTTGGTTGAAATAAAATATTTAGTGTCACGAGCTGGATTCGAACCTACGACCTTAGGCTAAATAGGCCGCTATTCAACCACTCAAGCTGTGACTTTTTATCTCAACCTTACGTATAAAAAATAATTAATTGAAATAAACTAAAATTTTCTGCAACTAACAGTTAAAGTACTTATTATAATTTATAAATTGACTTTGACGATTTAGCTTTGTTTCGCAAGGACTTGTGAAGATAGAACAAATTTTCAAAATCTGCATAATTTGGCACCTACCTAATACTAATCTTAATCGTCGATGTAGATAAAATTTATATTTTGTTAAATACAAAAAAATCTCTTCTTCAAACAGTTTACCGAAATATTAATTATAAACTATTATATTACAATCAGGTCGAACACATGCAAAATTTCATGCGTATAATGTTTCCCCTTTCAAAAAAAAAAAAAAAAAAAAAAAAAAAATTCAAGCGTTAAGAATCGTTCGATTCGTGTGATTTAAGAGTGAAAAATTTTCCGGTGCCCGGGGTAAATTCAGCGACACCCGACTAAAATCACATTTATCAACAGGTTTTTTCTCTTTCAAAAAGTTCATAAAACCGACTATATTCAGAGGTTACGGCTCTGTTTTCTAGTTTCGAAGTAGGTTACGAACTTTACCTTATTCCCGAGCGGTAAGTTAATAGGGTATATACGAATGAGTTTCCGCACGATATATCTTTTAGGAACTCGGATAACGTTATACATAAATCTAGTAGAGCCGACTTACCGTGATATCTATGTTGTTAAAAACGAAAAAGATACTAGAAGAGAAAGGGAGAAGAGAAAAAAAAATGGCCTGGGGAGGGGAAGGAAAATTGAACTAAGTTTTAATGAATTTTGAAACAAAAAAGTTTCTTAAGGGGGAAAGGAATGTTCAAGTTTTATAATTAGATTTTAGCGCGTGGGTTAAATAGGGTGCGGATTAAACTTATGTTTCATAAACTAGGTCTTTCTGCGACTGGAAGCATCTGAGATAGGACAACATGCTATTTCCTTTTGTCTTTAAACTAGGGTGGTGTTTGGCATGAAATCCAAAACCGCTGGGCGAAGAACGAAAATCAAATACGACCCCGTTCCGATTCCTGGCTATTTTCCCTGACGGTTTGTAAGCGTTACTTATCGAAGAATGAAGTTTGAGCGATAAACAGACCTCCCCCTTTCCCTTTGGCATTATTTCCCCGACAATCGTTGTTAACAGCATCTGTATTTGGGGTAAATAAGAATGGGGTGTAAATCCACTTAGGTCGGGATTTGTGCCTGTCAATTTAACATTTGAGGTCGACTGAATTGGGGAGGATAATAACGGCGTTTGTCCGATCCCTTCGACTACACACAATTATAACAAATGACTACTAACTATTAACTGTTGGCCACAAATATATCGTTAACAATTGCTTATTGCACATAACCCCGTTTTTAATAGGATTGACATAAAAAAATACTCCACAAAACATAAAGTTACAAAGAGCCTGCTTATCTAACCTTAGCCTTTTATGTATGCCAGTAGAAATTGAACGTTCGTTATGAAACTCGACTTCCAACATCACGAAGTTTCTGAAGAAAGCTAAACTAGACCAGACTACATACTTTCGAATCACTAAAGTAGGAAGGGCAAAATAAATTTTTTCGTGTAGATAACATAAAAAAAAAAATTATCCACTAGTGACAAATCTGGAGGAAGAGGAGGCAACTCTTAGCCCAGCTCGACGGCCAGGAAATCTCGTAATTAGTGGAGGACAGCTACATCAATTTGTTCTCCCCGTTTTCAAGTCACTGAAATATCGGTCCGAATTTCCACGGGGGTCCAGTGTCTAATAATTCGCCAAGAATTTTTAACTTCTTCGAATTCTTAAGTAAATTCGAATTCGAACTAATTTTGTCCCACTAACATTGTTCTCTGTTGCAATAAGAAATAGATAGTTGAGGGTTGATGTGGCTTTGCGGTGAAACCTCATAATCAGTAATATCTTGATGGATCAGAAAATAAAGCCAAAGAATTGCGTATTATACTTGTGCAGATATTTGTATGATTTCTAAAATTGTTCAACGAAGGGATTCACAGTTTCGTTAAATGCATTTTAAACTGATCAAGCACACAAAAATCAGCTCAACCCACAGAAGCATTTTAAATTATTGCTATGTTTAACGGCAGAGGTACTAAATTAACCTTAAAACAACAGTTGAAGAAAGATATCGAATGTTATTTTCATCATCATGAGTTTCACGAGATCAGCATGTCCACTGCTGGAAGTTAACACGTGTTATTGAAATTAACTGCATTTCGAAATCTGTATTCTAAAATGGCTGATAAAAATAATTAATATGATTTCATTAAATGTAGTCTATCATCGCTTTTGAGTTTAAATACGCCAATATTGATATTTAGGTTTATAGTTTAATACCCGTGACAATGATTACTCATTTCAAGTCGGTTTCTCCATTACTTGCACATAAGTAATTCAATTGAAAAAAATATTTGAATATATTATATTAAAAAATACAACAACATTAATAGTTAATAATTGTGTTGCCGCTTAAACGGTAGCAAAAGGATAGTTATATAGAACAGGGAAAACATTTGCATACAAATGGACTACAAATGTTTTGCCAAGTCTTTCTTTTGATGTATGCAATTTCAATGCATGTAAAAGTAATTTATGACGTCTGGTCTGTCGTCTGGCCTTGGTTTCGTGTCTGAGGTGTTTCTTCTTTATTCTTATGTACATATCGCCTGTTATTATTCCGTATGGATTTTGGAAAATTTGAAAAGCATACCTACACTAATAGTGTAGTGGAGGATCAGTTTGAGAAAAAGATTGAAAATAGATAATGGAAGTACATCGCCAGGTCTAGTATGCGTGCAACGAGTATAACGCTGTTTTTCACGACGTAAGATCTCTCAGAAGAAGTCGAAGGTAATGATTTTCTCCCACGCGCATTTCCTATCTAAAGCGTAATCTCGGTGAAAAAACCGCAGGTAGAACAGATTTTTTCCGAACATGCCTTACGTGTCGGCTTTCCCTCACAGGCCGGCGCCCTCTGTCACAGTACGAGCATAATATTAATTTATTGGACGAAACATGGCCGGGAGAAGATGAATTGATTTCGGAACTCTGAAGCCGTCAGATTGATAAACGGCCGGTCCGAATTTATACACTACGATTTTTTCCATTCCCGTCCTCATCTCCTAAGTCTCACCAAGTTTCTGCTTATCTTGATTGGGGCCGTGTCTTAGGGGCGGACCGGACGGAAGAATTTCATCACCTTTTTTTATATTTTCACGCCTTCCTAAGATCCAGGCGGTTTTGAAATCGGCGATTGCGAACCGAGCGACGGGGGCCGACAGTGAACCAGGTTTGTCATGCTGATTGAGCGCCTCGTATATTTCTTTCCGAAGATTGCCGGACATAAAGAACCGACGTGAGTCTTTTGTGTTGAAAACCGTTTGAAGTGTCTGGACGTGTCTGAGAACCGGTGATTTTCAACGAACTTGTATTCCGACAAAGCATTTCCTCTCATTGCCTTATTGCACTTTCCTCAGTGCCAACGATCACCGACAAATTAAACCGTTCAGCATTAAATTGTAATAAAAATAATTAATACATTCAAAATCAAAAACCATAGAACATATTTTCCATGAACTACCATGTTTAATACATCGTTTTTTATAATACTAAAACGCCATAATTTTTTCACTCAACAAATTTGGTTTATAAAAAAATTATTATCTGTTAAATTATCAGATTTCTTGTCGTGATCTGTATGGTAATGAGCCTATAATTTCCATGCCAAGTCGTCTACTCCGCCGTACCTTTCCGAGCTAGGTTCCTGGAGCTTAGGTGTAGGTACACTGGTTTTCGGCTCGTCTTTATAGACAGAAGAGGGTCTAAGAGAAGCGAAGGTGTGGCGTGTATCGAGATGTCCTTTTTAGCGTTTAAACGACAGAACTGTATGCGATTTGTCACGGGCTAGAGGAATTTGGAGACGATGGTGGATGTCTAATGATTCTCTCATCGCGATTACTGCAGTCCTAACCTTAATTTGTTGGAGAGATACCATTTAACAAGGACGTCTCGGAAAAACGGTGGTAGTTTTCTAGGTACCTGGAGGGTAATAAAAAGGCGGTCGTATAAGCTAAGGCCGTGATGTCCCAACCTCCGGACTTATACGACTCTCTGAACTTCAATTAGGTTTATTACATGTGTAAAGGATTATGAGGAGGATCGAGTACTCCACTACCTTAATTGAAAGAATTGTATGTAAATAGACGTGAGTTTTTGATGCTATATAGACCTGTGGAGAGAACCCACTCCGGAGCACAATCTCGAGGGCTGGACGGATAAGACTGAGTTTTGCCTCCTGACTGCCAAAATGGGAAAGTGATTCTCGAATCTGCCGGCAATTTACTGTACTTAATAAAAGCTGGAATTGCTGAAATATTACTAGAAGCGAATAGACTTAACTCAGAACATCTTTGAATGTATGTACGTACACGTGGAGATTTCAGCCTACATAAATCCAAATACACAATCCCAATCCGTTGTTTTGATTTGCCAGACGTGTTTCAGATTCTTGAATATGTTGATTGATTTTATCTAAATCGTAGGACCATCTTAGGACTGATGGTTATTGCTAAAAGTGTATTACGTGTTTATTCCGTTAGATGGTTATAGTTGGTGTAAAATATTTTTTCTGGATTAATTTGAGTTTTTGAAATAAAAAATTCATCAATGTTAATAGCATATTAAAAAAAAAAATAAATTCGTGTGTTATTTTCATTAAGGCAATCAAACTGATACAAATTCTTCCGTACATTGCATCACCTATGCTCATAGATAAATTTATTTTATTAATGGAACGGGGGTGGGATGTGGTGAATGTGAATTGTGCAAAATAGGATTTTTAAGGAAGTAGAACGGTTTTGCAAGGCAGTCGTCACGGTCTTGCCTAACCCGTGAGCCGTGCCGGCCAATTCACAAGCGCCAGATACAAAAAATTATATATGTACGGTTATAATTTTAAATGTATTCTGCTAAATCAATATTATTTACGTTTATTTGTCAAACGGAAATTTTAATTATTTCCTTAAGACGGCACCTTTAATCTGAAGTTAGAATAATAGCATAAAAACTATTAATGGATTTAAATAGTTAATATACCTCGACCTTTATTCAATGAATATACAAATGTAGATTTTTTTAAAAGTACATACGCTTTGAAAATTTGTAATTAACACGTTTTTGACAAATAGGTGACGAGTAATTAAATACAAAGTATAAAATTAAAATTAAAGGCAAACCTCAACATAGTACGTCCGCCAAAGAAACAACTAGTAATTAATATTTAACTGTTGTTTGAATAGGTAACTAAAAATAACAAACATTCCAATTCAAAGGCTGTGGTGCTATTCAAATGAGGCGATAACAAACAACTAGGAATACATACCAAACTCTAGTAGTATATCATTGATAGCAAAGAGAAAGGGTTTTCTCTGTAAATTAGTTCTGGTCTCGTAGCAGTAGTCGTAAGTTACATGTCTAATCTTGTCGGACATCCTTTCGCAGTCAGCGACTATAATAGTGGATCTTGTAGCCTTGTAAGTAGACGACAGATGATCCTGATACAAAACTATCAACTACTGGTCTATTTTTCTATTGAAAACTCTTAAAATATTTGCAAAATAAAACAGGTTATAATGAATTTTATTCTGTATTTCTTTATGTTACTTATGAATAGACACAACGACCAGTACATTGCAAACATCTATTATTCGCGCCCTCATCATACAAATATTGTGTCGCCGTTTCCGTTTATTTTGGTCCGAACGCTTTTTCGTTTTAATGCCATCTTACGTGACGGGTTTGTGATATCGAAAAGACAGAACCAACAACAAGGTTAGTAAGGCCAAAATGATATCAGGGTTCGTCATTCCGCAGACCTCAATAGCAAAAACCAATGTTATCGGCAATTTTTTTTCCGGGATGTGTCCCGTATTGCCAGCGACACCACTCACGCAAGCCGACCAAAGCCACCACCGGGAAGAGACCTAGAGTGCGCCTCCCCTTGACTTATTTTTTTACATTTAGGAACTCCGCCCTCTCTTACGGGTGCATTTGGAGGATGTAGATAAAAACACTTACATCGCTGTGGAAAGTCCACATCCTTCCCGCAACCCGGGGCAAAAGGCGCCCTGTGCACTCCACAATCCACTCGACGGCTGCCTGGACATTCATTATTATTTGAGTAGTCTATATATCTATTCCGCTGTCTTGCAGGAACTCAAAAATAAGTCTGTATATACCACCACTACCTGATGCCAACAAGGTTTCATAGCTGAACGGCTTGATTACCTCCCTCCGCTGGAAGATCCGTTTTAAAAGGTTCTTTCTTTTTCTCTCATATTCAGGGCAGAATTCTCCGGCTCATCACGTGGAACAATTTG
This sequence comes from Cimex hemipterus, assembly GCA_039619505.1. Lineage (NCBI taxonomy): Eukaryota > Metazoa > Arthropoda > Insecta > Hemiptera > Cimicidae > Cimex > Cimex hemipterus. The sequence continues at coordinate 19,261,196 of CM077104.1, read as the reverse complement.
GCGACGGCCAATTCGAGGCAGGTATAATCCACAAATGCCGTGATTTGTTCTTAAGCGTGTTGAGGAAGAAATTTTTTTGCTTCCATACTTGTCGAATCATCTGTCTTTTCTTGACGCACTGGACAGGTGCCTATATACGTTATGCATATGTTCTATGGTTGATGTATGAGATATACTCTACGGAGAGTCTGTCGAGTGATGAACCTCACGTTTGGTTGGTGTCGATCATTTTTGTCTGCTTACATTGGCTGTTTTGTTTTCGTCAGGGTGTGTTTTGACTTTGACCATTTTGAGTGATTAAATTTTTCTCGACATTTAATCAACGAGCAGTTATAAATTAAGTGAAATCCAAACTTGGCGAAATTCTGAAAATCTAATAGTAAATAATTTGTTTTCAGTTGCTGGAGATTAGTGGATTAAAAATACGATAATAAGGATTGTTTTGTTTGTGGCCTTAATTTTACCGTAAATATTTTCAGTAACTAGATTGTAGAGATTTTGTAGTAATAATTCTACATTGTTCTGACTTATTGCGACTAATTTGTAACTTTTATGGGTTAGAAAAGAATTTTCCTTCCTTATAGTATCAACGAAGCGGAATGATTAATATATGAGGCCGAAGCAATAATTTATTCGATTTAAGGACCAATTTCGCCACGGAGCCGACAGAGCAGAAATTGATTGAAGGTGATGAAAAGGCAAATGGGGTGTAGGGTTATTCCTGGGACGATTCCGACCACGGCCTGATTCACCCGGCAGCCCTCCTCGGGGCATTATTTTCCCGGTCTCAGCGGATAATTTTCCGGATCTGTGTGGAGGAGGAGAATGGGCTTTTGGAGCGTGCCGAATCGCCCAACGCGCCCGATCCCGGGGGTCACCGCCCATCTGCCCCAGGTGGCCTCTCATTTTATCAAATTAGCCCAAAATGCCTCCATCCAAAGGACCTTTTACTAGTTTTATCTAGAGTTAGAATTTTTTTCTGCCCCTTTTCCCCTTGTGTCTCGTGTGAGGTCTTTAATGGACTCCCTTTAATCACTTGGAGAAAGACTAAAAGCTAAGCTACGTTATAAGAAACAGCTAAATTTGTTTATGTGACATATAAGCCCGGGAAAAATCTTTTTCAATTTCTCATCCTTCAAATCAGTGTGAAGCTTTTCCCTGAACAAAACAATGGACCTTCTGGTCCACCCGTTCTCGTCGTGTTTCTTTGGTCTTATAACTAACCGGCCAGAGTTCCGATTTGTACATTTTAGGAGTTAATATCCTAAACACCGAATCAATAATCAATTAATACTAAAAAAAATTTTTTTTCTTCAAAATTTGGGATTTTTATTTTAATGAGTCAAATTTGGTTTTTGTTGCACAAATGAACCAATTTCATCTCGGCATTTATCGTCATTCCATCAACAACGAAGGTTGAAAAAGTGTAAACGGGGGCGGCCGCGCCTATTCTTGCATCAGAGGCTTGATATAGAGCTGGGTGTCATACCATTCCTAGACGGTACTGTATAGAATAATTACTCACCGATGTAAAATCCGAGGCAATAAGTTTATAAATAAATAATGCCATCGTGTCTCCTGTGAGGACATAACTCAGAGATTAGGCGAGTCATTTGTCTGCCGTGGGCGCCCGCCTTCTCCCAAACCCCGGTTAGCTTCTCACGGAAATTTCAATTTTTTTGTATGCATGTGTGTGTTTTTATTGACGACTTTTCCATTTCAGTAACAAACGCTAATATTCGCTTGTCTTTTTCAGCATGTAGTGCAGAACCTGCCGCCCGAGGAGAGGTATGTATTCTGTTTATCTATTGCCAACAAATAATTTATTTTCTATATGACTCCATTCGCTTTCTGACTGATGGAAATTATATTGTTGATATTTCTCTTAATGTACATATCCATTCCAGCGTTTCAATATTATGGTTACTATTTATTATCTCACAAAGAGGCCCACGTATTTCGTGTAGGCTCTAAAAATGAGTATAGGGATCGTTCCATTTCTGAATAAACTCGATGGACTATTGAAAAGTAAATAATGGATACAACTTTTATTATCCAAAGTCAGAAATGTAGCCCGCTAAATTACGAATTCATTTTTTATATTTGAATACAAAATTTATTGCATGTAATGTGACGATGGATCTGCACCAACCTCAGTTGTCCGAATGCGCTGGCATTGTCTATATTCATAGTTTCTGTTTTGGAATTGGCATTTTTTATTTCTTACACTTTAGAATTTTTTTATGATTCGTGCTAATCTAACTGCCAACGTTAATCGAGGAATTTCACGCTCACAGCAACACATAGTTCTTAATTTTTTTATAGCCTTGCACCCGGAATGGGTAATAAGTAATAACTTTTTCTTTTACTATTTGCCTCCTATGCGAATCTGGATTTTCAATCTGTACAGCCACCGTAACTAATTATCGAAGCTGTTTAGTTGCTGAACCGGATATCCGTCGCGATCTATCAAAAATTAAATCCAACCTATTTTGCAGGCTAAAACAACCTCACTCTTCTCATTAATTAATTAATATTAATGTTACTTTTGATAATCTAGATTCCGTTCTGTTCAACATGAATTTTGTGTTGCTGATTATGTAAAGTTAAATGAGTAAGCCCGATAAAGAAAATGTTTTTCTGAAGCATATATCACACCAGACCGCATCCCACGATTTCTAAATCATTATCGATTAACGGTCACTAATCACTACACACGTTTGTTTTCATAGTGATTTCCCTTTCTTCACCTAATTAGGAATAGATTGGCTAATTTATAAACCTTTAACTACTGCAATACTTCAGATGGCTTGAATTTCTCTTGAACCAATGTCGTTAGCAAAAAAAAGTCGAATATTTTTAGACTAGTTTCAGTTGTTTTTGGAGAAAAATTATACAGGGCAACACAGGCCAGGAACAACTTTAAAATTTCAAACACGACCCTACACATCGTTGACACATCATTTTAAAGGATTTGTTACTCTGAAACCATGGTGCAATCGGATATGAAATGGGTCAGAAAATGACAAAGTTATTGAAAAAAAGAAACCGGCAACATAAATTCAACAAGGAGCTGAATATTTTACTCTATGTTCATGAAAATCCGAATTTCCTTCCAGATGTTTGAAGGGTATTTGGTTTTTCGAAATATAAAATTGGAGATGAACTCTGGAGTTAAAATTTTAAGCCGTATCGCTCTCATCTTGTCCAGAAACATCGGAACTCTGATTATGGCAGGCATCTAACGTTTCTTCCACAGTGTCGATTTGGGAGTCTGGAGAAAACGCTCTTCCATTCATCCTATGGACTCATGAATTCAAGTTTACCTCTAATTGCATACTAAACCGTCAGTATTCATTTTTTGATGGAGGTTTTACCAACACTTAAATGATTTTCCTCAGCAACAACGACAAATAATGATTCTCCAGCTTGATGGATGCTCCGCACATTATTTTATGAAGGTAATACGTTATTTCAATTTGATAGTTGGATTGCTTCCCCGGTCACTCGGATTTAGCTCGACACTATTTTCTGCGTGGCCATTTAAAAAACCAATCATAACCCAGCAACTTCAATCGAAGAACTGAGGCAAATGATAGAAAATTCTTGTCAATTCAATTCCTCCGTACTCTCTATCGCTATGAGCACCGTTAAGAGTGGTTACAAAGAGCAAATCTTTGCATTTGTACGCAGAGTAGGCAGTTCGAACATGAAATGTAATTAGAAATAGCAAACCAAAAGACTGGTCCCCCCCCCCCAACCTTTTGCCATACCTTTGACATTTTTTGATCAAATGAAGCAGTTTGCACCATTGTTTTCAGAGTAAAAATCCCTTAAAATGATGTGTGTATAGGGTGTATAGGAACCTATTGGACATTTTGTAGTTGACCTAGGCCTGAGTTGAATTTACGCTGTATAATTTTTCTCAAAAAACAATTGAAACTAGTTTAAAAATATTAAACACTTTTTTTTATAGCGTCAGTGGTTTAAGAGATATTCAGCCGGGCCAAAAGGCACCCTTTACCTAATTTTAAATACTTGATTGAACCGGGTTCGTCCTGGATTTTGTACTGTGGAAAGCCGGCTAAATAGGAAGCGCTGACCCAGGTGAAACGCCATAGTTAGTAAGATGAATCGCCTAATCATTTTCATGGAAGATTTGTGTTTATTCCAAGTGAAGAAAGTGGCACGATTAGTTCACAAACACTCTAATCTTTCCAGACCGTTGGTTTCTCCAGCCTTCATAAGACAAGAGAGAGAAAAAACGACCAATTTTTAATTCCAAGATGTTATTATTAAGTGGCGCTTCACGCTTTTTTTCACCTACGTGACGTAGAGTAAACGAGGTGCTATCCATGATTAGAAGGCAGGAGTGACAGTAAGTAAGGGTTGAAGATCTGAGCATCCCTTGTCTATTTGGAAGAATCTTGATTAGATTGTCTCACCGGGTGCATGGTCCGTTTCTAAACCGGCCGGGAGAAATGGTGATCCTATTTGTTATTCTCCGCGAGGGGCCGCACTTTTATTTACAGCCCTCTCCTGTCGAAGATCTTCTAATATACGAATACAGTTTTCTGATTTTCGAGTTCCCCCGTCGTAAATTGTCTACTGCCTAGTCGCCTTTTCGGGAGATTCGCCTCTTTTATGTCCGGGTCGAACAAAAGCGTCCCGGCATGAACACGAAAAACTCCTTTCGTTGCACGGTGAGAGGCGGAGGAACCTACCCAGGTCGCATCATCCTGGTTTTCTGATTTATCTTTCGACAACGCGAACAACTCATGTTTTATGCCTTTGAAAACATCTTCTTTGGGAAATAAGGGCTGTTGGATGAACTCGACCGATTTCAACATTTGTTTATTTCTTTTTGGATTACGTGAAAAAATAAAACACTGAAGGATTTCGACATTATATCGTAAAAATTGAGTGGCTAGACTATTTCCAAATTAAGAACCAACTGGCTGAATTACATTACATCTGTGGACATTATAAAAGGTTGCATAAAACCCTTGTACATGAAAACGATATTACATTCTAAGTCAAATAACTATCCTGCTCACCCCTTTTTGTTTATAAACTTCTCAACTTTGTTTTAACAATGTACATTTCACTACTTTTACATATTGTAGTACCACAAAGATAATAAACCATTAACATGCCAAACTTGGTTGATCTTATGCATTAGCTTCGGGAGAATATAAAGCTGGCTGGAAAAAATGTTTTTCCATTGCATTTATCATACTTTTATGGCTTTCATATGGATACTTAATGGTAATCCGTAATAAAATTAATTAAGGTTTTTAGTTGAGATGAAAAAACGTCAATGGCACGTGCAGGATTCGAACCCACGATCTTCGGCTAGATACGCCGCTGCTCTACCACTTGATCTATCTAGACCTCGTTCCACTCGGACATCAACTTCCCATCTCAACCTCACCTTATGAGTTTAACCTCTTTTTTTTTTTGCCATTTTTCAAATGTCGTGTAATCGGACTGCATTCTCGACTACAAATGAAGTGAATTTATACATTGCACAAAAATATATTTGTTATATTCAATCCAAGTATTTGATGACATTTTTAGTGAGTAGAAATACTTTGATTGAGTATAAAATATATTTTTTTTATTTATATGTAAATTGCATAAATTCACTTTTTTTCCACATCCTACATGAATTTGTTAAATTTAAACTGTGTGTAAGTCCCAGGCTCTGAACATGATCTCAATAAAGGTCGAAATGTTGGCACGATAAAGAAAATGTTTTTCTGAAACCTACATCACACCAGACCGCACCTCACGATTTCTGAATAAAAATGGAAAAAATTAATACGAATTAGTTGTTATGGTGATGGTTTATTATAGGTTTATTTAAACAACGGGAATGTTTTGTTTTTTAAAGAAATAAAGTCTACTTAAGGAATGTTTTTCGACATAATGAAAATGTTAAATATTTGGTTCTTAAAGGAAAAGGGACCCTGGAATTTATTGCGATTTCCCAATGCCAAGGGCATAAATATAAATCGTCATGGCTTTCCCTCTGTCCTCCACAGAATTTGTCCCTTTTTTCCCTTTCGGCATTTAAAGCCCTAAAACGTTTCAGCAGCCGTTTATCGTTGAAAATCCAATTACGCCCAGTCTCCGCCTTTACAGGACAATTGTCGAAATTGATCGGATCCTGAGTATTTCATTGATACATCCTAGACCGTCTATCCGTCAAGATTGATAAAGTTTTTGACCTGATTTCTTTCCGACCGAGAAGTTATACTTCAACTAATATGTCCTTGTCGAGCAAATGGATAAACTTTGATGGGACGATAAATACATTAAAAAAAAAGAACTTGTGGATATAAGATAAGATTAAACGGGGAGAATTTTATAGCTAGCGTATATTTTACAAATAGGGTTTCTAGTTCAATAAATACCTCATACATTTACCCCTGACTCCTCCATACTTAACGATACAAAACACGTTTTATAGTTTTTCCCTTCGTGTCCGTTTCAGAAATTAAAACCAGGGTAAAAAAACCGTCTGGAGGATGTCGGCGAAGGTGAAAAAGATCAGCTCCCTCGGAATCTAATTACTCCCACTATCTGGCCGGCATCAGTACTAAATAAAGTAATTTCACGAAGGGAGTAATGTGTCGGCCATTACCTGATAATGAGGGGAGGCTAACACCCTCGTATTAAAAATAATCATTAAAGGGAGCGGCGTTTTACCCCCAATTTGCCCAGGAAGGGTTGCGCCATTAGTGGGTAATCACTGTTATTTCGGGGACTATCTGTTATATTAATTAAGGGAGATTTTTAAGGGGGGGACTGATAGGGGTGGAAAGTTTATTGCTTCCGGGCCATCTAAAAGGTTTTGACAATGCCAAAAATTTTCTTTTTGGTCAGCGTGCAATCTTGTTCAAAAAACCGGAATTTTATTATTGTTACGGACAATGCCGTAGAAAAAAATAATAATAATTAGAAAAAAAATGATATGTTAATAAAATAAATTTAAGAAAATTCTAAATTAAATTAAATGAAGGGAGAAATTCATAGGGCACTTACCACCTTACTTCAGATGCCGGCTGTAGGAAGCGTAGGAGCCCAATTCCCCTGACTTCGACGCAGAATATCCGATGAATTCCGGTGGAAAGAGATCGGTGCAGCAGGACAGAGGGTTTTGCGTAGTCGCGTTATTAAAGACTTTCTATTCATACGGAAGAAAAGCATGAGAAAAGAAAGACGTGAGCACCTTTCTATCTAAAGAGCAGGACTGGGATTGCAAATAGCGTGGGAATAGGATTAGGGATTACAATAATCTAAAACAAAGTATATTTAAAAATGAGATGGCTCGCGCCAACCATTACAGTTAAAAGAGCATTTTAGGGGAAAAAATGTTTTTGTCCTATTCTACATCCTTACTCTTAGAGTTTTGCTATTTAGAAAAGTGGGTTTACATACTCAGAATTAATTAACTGGTAATAAAAAAAACCTATCACATGATAGAGAAAGACTGAATCGCCCATGACTTTGCCCCGTAAAATTTATCTATTTAACTAGTTTTTGCCAATAACTGGACCCTATCATTCTCCTGTACCTAATCCCATCATACCAGGCTTCACTGTGACGGTAATGCCAATACTGATGACACATCTGCAATTGTATTTAATCCATCATGAAAATGTTATTTCCAGGAGAGATCGATGGTCAGCCCGGGTCCGCAGATCAAAAATGTAAAAATGAGTCTACTATGTTAGTTTTCACCATTTACCTCACATTATTTTAATAACTGGCCGAACAGTCCTATAGTAATTATTAGTGAGCATTAATTCATATTAAATTCTCATTCACCATCGTTGCAAACCTACAGCAAAAAATGACAGTGTGTTGAATTGTGGTTTCAGTGAGAATATAAGATGATTGCAGTGGTCAATTTCAATAATTTATGATTGGCGGGTTATACGTTTAGTTGTTTTCGATCATCTTGGTCTGGCTTTTCATCTGACAAACTCGCTGAAGTGACAAAAGACACTTCTATAGACATCTTCAGTGGCAGCGGGTTGGTGTGACTGTCAGGCGCAAACGTCGAAGATGTTCGGATAAAACGATCTAAAACGACCATAACGTATTTAAATTAAGTTAGATAAGGCGTCTCATTTCGTATTTGGTGGAGGTTTTTGCTTTGAAGAGCCAGGCTTTCAGTTATAAATAGTTTGTAAAAACATTGTTTAGTGGATCTGGCCCTTCGTTTGCGAAAAAAAAAGAAGTCTTATTATTTATTACATTGCAATGGTTGTTCAAAAGGTAGGAGTATTATTCAAGGGGGCGTCGGTGGCCGCAACGGCTTAGCGCTCATCACTGTAAGGTAAAGGCCCCGGGTAGGAATCCACCGCCTCCGTATTCGAACACAGGCTTCTTTTTTTTTTCAAAAACAGCGACACCTTCAGAGTTTATATGACCTGTTCTGTTGCGAACCCCCATTTAATATGTATATGCATGTGTGTGTGTGTGTGTGTGTGTGTGTGTGTGTGTGTGTGTGTGTGT
>CM077104.1:19228081-19242685 GCA_039619505.1 Cimex hemipterus | reverse complement strand
TTTAATACCAAAATCCTGCATTATTTTCCGGACAACCCAATACGTCAAAGTCAGGATTATCTTGGATATCTCAAAGGCGTTTGATTCTGAGGGTCATGAAGTATTACTTATAAAACATTTCTATATTGTTATCAAAGAATCAGTTATAATTTCGTTAAATCTGTTTTGCTAGAAAGGGGGCCTGTACTATTTTTAACTTACATTACTCACTTAAGCTAAAACCTAGTAAATTACTATGGTTCGTTGATGAGACAGCTATACTTTTTCTGGAGAATTGTGATGGTACAATAATATTCGCGATGAAATAATAGTAATTAAAAATTGTTAGATAATAATTTCTTACTTTTAAATACACTTAAACTAATATAATTAAATTTCGTCTCTCAAATCAAAACAACTTCACTGAAAACACAGTATTACCTTTTTGAGAAAACCTATTTAACTGTGATTGCCCGACTATGGCATAAATAAAATTGTAAGAAATATTCTTCACCTAAATTTAATGAAGTCTTTTTTATTTTGCATTAGCAATATCCTAGTAATTTTGAAGTGCTTTCCAAATCTTCAATGTCTCCAGTAATTATTGCTCAAAATTCTTTAACAAAATTATTGCTAAATAAACATAGAAGGTACAACACAAAACAGCAAGTGTTGAAAAACAAAATTATTTCTATTACACTACAAGACCAAACGCGTTGATAAAATTTATTCTTATTAAAGACTTTATTCTCTTCCATACATTATAACAATGGACAAAATGTAGGATTTAGAGTCATACATCAAAACAAAATTAATATACATCCTTAAGATCAATTTATCCTATGCTCAATGATGATATGGATCAATTAAATTTTTTTTTAACAAATATATTTTGAAAGTAATATACTAATTTTATAATTATTTTGAAAATTAGATAAAATATCGATAGTATAATAAAGGAATATATACTGCTACCACTAAATTGTATAAATCTGTTTTTTTTTGTTTTTTTGTAAAATATAAAACTATTTGTGAGCTCAAAATTCCTGCTGGCAAGCACAGTTTACATTATTGTTCTACATTATCGTTTAATTTTTTTGTTCTTGGAACAATATTCAGTGTACAGCAAATATATTCATTTTTACCTTTATCTTTCTCCAGCCCTAACAATTACTTATGTGCTGTACGCGTAACTGAAGTTTCTTTTACGGGCAGATGTGCGTCGGTGGTAGTTGGTTCTCTTCTAGGGGAAGTGACTACAAAAAAAAAAGCGTAAACAAAATAAAATAAATAAAATCTCGGCTGGACACCTATCGCCTTCTTCTGATGAATAATGTAACAATATTACTAATGCATATCTGGCAGTGTACAAACATATATAAAATGTTTCACACCTCGTTAGAAATGGGCTCCCCTTGCGGACATGCATATGGAGATGGGGTAATTGCGCTTATTACACGGAAAGCCTGACTATAAAACTCCACCCACGGTCAACCCGGTGCACATTGTAACCGCGCGGGCCCCACTAATTGGTAGCTCCACAACGTGTTTATTGAATAAAGTGTACACACCTTCTTTTTTCTCCCTGGGCAACCCTTCTACAGGCCGAAACTATTCCGGGGCTAACGACCGTTGGGAAGATGTCTTCTTGGGCCCTCCGTGGGAAGAAAAAGAACGTTTGTGATAGGTCGGGACTCTTGATTTTAAAAAGCAGACAACCACACGCACGAAAGCGCCAGGCGCTAAACTTCCATATGCTCTCTCGAAAGGCTTTCGATCGTAAGGGAAATAGAATGTTACACGACATTAGTATATGGAAATTTTCTCCCTTCAGTACTAAGAAAATTGTAAAAAGAAAATATACGGCTTAGAGAACAAGAAAAAGGTGAAGCCTTGTTATTGAGAGGACTTTTTTAGAATTTATCTGTTTCAATGCTGCGACTTTTAGAACTGTATCTCTTAATGGATTAATAACTTAAAATGTTTTTCCCTTAGATTAGAAAATTTATTTCTACCTCTCATGTTTGGAGTTAATTATAAATTAACCAACAGATATATTTTCGTTCGTCATTGTCAGGACTTAACAAACTATAATTCTTTATCTTCTTCTGCTGCCCTTAAATCGGTCGTGTTATCTTCCTTTTTGTCATGATAATATTGAACTAAGGCATCCTTTGTTCGCTCGATTTATCTTAAAATAGTTAACCGGGAGAGTTATTTATCTTCTTTCTTTATGTATTCGATGTACTTCTCCCCTAAGATGTAATTAACAGATTAAATGTATCATTTAATTCTAATTGGTTGAGAAATTCTGTATTTGCATACATACACCAGGTTGGTACCTTATAAGAAAATGGTCTCCGCAGGGCAAGGTGTCTGAAGAATTCCCAAAATTGGACATCATACGTGGGGGTGAAACCCCGTGACATGATTTGTTCTTTAAATATTTCGGTACCATGTCGAATTAATTTACTAGCAAAGAAATCAAAGACAGCTTTATAGTAGGGAGTTTGAAAACTGATATTATTAACTATTTTTTTAATCCATGGTCCGAATGACGAAATAACGTTTTTCATTTAACTAATCATTATATAAGGTATTGGTTGAGATAAAAAGTCACGTGTCACGAGCGGGATTCGAACACACGACCTTCGGCTATATGGCGCGTATTACCACTTGAGCTGTCGTGACTTTGATCCACTCGGACAGCAACTTCCCATCCCAATTCATCTTTCTAATAGAATTAATAAGGAAAAATGAAACATATCTTCACTAAAGCTCTCCTAGGCCATTTCATTTGTCGCCGAAAATAGAATCGATTACACGGCATTTGAAAAATGGCAAAAAGGAGGCGGGTTTAGATGGGAAGTTGGTGTCCGAGTGGATCGAAATTACGAGTAGAGCAGCGGTGAATTTAGCTGAAGCGTGGGTTCGGAACCCGCTCAAGACACTGGCTTTTTTACCTCAACCAATACCTTGCATAAAGATTTTTTGAAATATTTATTTCGGAAAAATCCTGCCAATAATGCCTACTATATGCGACTTGATTAATGTAGTTACAGCCCAATATATTCATTAACAATAGATTTGAAGCAGAATCTTTTAGATTGGCCTAAAAATGCAACGACATTAACCATCTTTTGTGATAACAGCATTCTGCAAATTTTAACAAGGGCGCATGTGGATTGCAACTGTAAACTCTTTCAGCGGAGAGATTTCTCTTATGGAGGCGTAATTTTTCCCCAGAGCTCACAAATCTCAGAAACTGAATGAAAATAAGTATCGCGTCCAGCAATAAATTGTTAGGAGCACTTCAAGTCCCCCCCAGAGTGGGTGTGGAGGCTGTGTACTGATTTCCCTTCCTTCCCTTTCCCGTGGTTCCTTTTTGTTACATGTTTTATTGGTACATTGTTATGACCATTAAACCGCCCTTTGTAGTCACCGGCCAGAAAATATGGGCATCACCTCATCCAACGACCATTCTCTACAACACCTCTTTTTTGGGAATCATGTCCTTGTCTAATCTAGACTTTTTCAGCCATCTCGACCACATCGGAAAATGTGAGCGACCGTTTAAATATTTAGATTATTTGACTCACGGTTATTCTTGTTATGTGAAGTCTAAGGCGGACTTGATTTTTCTCAAGAGGACCATCCCTTCTGATCTTAATTCTCAACAAATCACGTCTTCCTGCTAAAAGAAATTTAATTTTTGACTACAATGGGTAAAATAAGCTATAAAATAGGGTTTCATGCTTTTTTCCATTTATTTGTGTCAGCAGACCAAGTAATAATGGAAAATTATAAGGCGATAATAATAACTAATAATTAAAAACTAAAAATCATTAAAACGATCGGAAACCGTTAAATTACATACTAATAACCTACCGACACCAAGAGGTAGAAATCTTAGTATTGCACAACCTCTAAGAAAAACAACTTCATTTATATTTCACTTACCAATGTACAAGTACACAGAAGACAAACTCTTTGAGCCCTGAAGATGATCTCAATAAAGACCGAAACGTTGGCACGATAAAGAAAATGTTTTTCTGGAACGTACATCACACCAGACCGCATATACTACTTTACCACTATTTCACTACTTTAGTGGTCCGCTTGACGGGTAGAGCGGCGTATCTAGCCGAAGATCGTTGGTTCGATTCCCGCTCGTGCCATTAACTTTTTCTCATCTCAACTAAAAACCTTAATTAAACTTACCACTACATTCAACGGGAACATGTAGCCATCTTTCGATTTATATTTGATTTATATTTATATTATATTTTCCAAAAACAGGGTTTATAACTTACTAAGAGCCACGTCCTTATTTGTGGCGTCCTTTTCCATAGTCTTAAGAATTTGTGTTGCCTCGGCACTTAAATTTTCGTACATTGTGCCATTCTCTGCTAACGGATATATTTTTTCTAGGTTTACCATTCCGATTCTCCTGGAGAAAGTTTCCAACTTGGGGCTAATTGTGGATTTGACAATGACGGTCAAATACTACTCTTACAATGTAAGTGATTTTTCAATTTATTTAATAATTTCTATATACTAGTTTTTTCTCTACACGTTACGAATAGTTTTCATTTTTAACCTTTCACCTTCATATTGCTTTACTCTCCGATTGGAAAAAAAGTGCTTCTGCCTTACCTACATCGTATATAGCTAAACCTGGACTACGCAATCCACAGAAAAAACTTACAGGAATCAAAAAACTAAACTGAAACGTCAGGAATGTAGTAAAAAATACAACAGCAATACTTGAACAAAAATACTTTCACTACTAAAACACTAATCATTCCTAACCACCCCCAAACTATTAAACATCTACATTCAAACCATCATCGCATACAAATCTTACATCCTCCGAACAATAGGAAACGTTCTCTTTTACCAATCCAATCACCCAATTCATGCTCGAAATCCGTATCGTTGCAAAACAACTTGTGAGTAGGAACTATCTGTTTAAACAGGATTGAACACTCCTCATTATTCATCATTTCTATCAGTTCATGTATGTGTCAAATGGTTATAGAGCTTATTTCACTTCTTACATAAAACATTCCTTTGGTGAAAGATGTCATAAATCCCTTTTACGAACATTAGATCAAAGTATGAATTGAGGAAGACAGCAAAATCAGTTGGTCTGCCAAGGTTTACTGTTAAGTCCTGTCTTCAAGGAAATTTGAGACCGCCTGTAAAAACTTAAATATGTCAATCTCTAGACAAATTTATGTTTGTTTTGCCCTGATGATGACCTTAAAATTTGGCAGTAGAAACTGAATTTCCTTTCTTCTTCAATATAGTACCTGATCCAGAGTGGTCGTAAGAGAAAAGTGGTCGATACTGAACAGATGCTGGTTCAGTACTGAAAATCGCAGTGTAAAAAATGTATTTCAATCACAATCCCTCAGTTTATCACCCATCATTATTCCCCATAATCCTTTTAAAATGTTAAAGCGCCACTGACTCTGGAAACCGGTCAGCAGTGACTATTAAAAGAGTGAATCCTTCCCCTCAGATTTTTATTAGTAATAGGTTTTTTTACACTCACAATTACATACTTCTGTTTTTTTACGTTTGTGTAACAATTTTATTTGTTACATTGAAAATTAATGCTGTTGAAGGAAGCAAAAATATAAAACAATAGAAGCGTCAAATATCAAAAAATGAAAAATGTAACGTCACGGTTTCTTGTGTGGTGATTAGTGGCCGTTAGTCGATGATTATTGGGAGATCGTGTCTGGTGTGACGTAGGTTTTAGAAAAACTATCGTGCCACGTTTGGTACTTTATTGATACCATCTTCAGAGCCTGGCCAAAACAAACACTGAGTGGGCAGAAATACCTTTGATTGAATATGAATTTGTATAAATCACTTTTTTTCCACATCCTACATGTAATTGTTTTAATTTAAACAATGTTTGTAAATCCCCGGCCCTGAAGATGATCTCACCGAAGATCGAAACGTTGGTATGATAAGGAAAACGTATTTATAAAACCTACGTGACACCATAGCGCCATCTACGAATAATCAGTTGCGTTTTCTATAACAATTAAGAGTATGATTTGAAAGTACATATGTATTAATGATGTATATGTTTTTGTTTTTTCTAGGAAGTGGTAAAGAAGGGTGTCAGCTACGCTAAAATTCGTTGTCCCGGTCAGCAACTGCCAAATGATTCTCTTGTTTACAGGTAATTTATATCTGCAAAACGCCGGAGTGATTGGTTCCGGTTGGTTCATGTTGATTTTCATCTGTACTCGTTTAAATCGGATGCCTGATTTGTTTGTTATGAGTGTAGTCGAATCAGCCGAAGAAAATCCGAGGACGGGGTCCTCTGAATAGGAGTGAAACCGGTCTTTATCGCCGAGCCGAAAACCTATTGGGGAAGGCCTCACACGGCGGCGGTTCTTCCATTGGGGCCTCTTCATCGCCCCGGGCTTAAACAGACTCTATTAAAATTTGAAATCCGTCCTCCATAAATCACATTTCGCATAATTGATTTTCGGAAACCTTGTTCCTTCGCGCTTCTTTACGGCTTACCGGTCTCTGAACAATTTCGCCCTGTTTCGTTTCGACGATACGCCACGAAATTGACTTAGCCCTTGGCCCTAATGCGCTGGACGAAAAGGGCGAGAACCGTAGCTTCCTGTAACATAGTTTCCTGCCAAATTTCGTTATCGTCGGTTTGACAAGGCTCGATGGCGGTAATGGAACAGGAGTAACGTTGAAATCAATTTCAACTTTACTCAAAGGCACTCACATTTTTTAATTTATCCAAATATAAATCCCAATTTGCTTGAGATTCTTTATTCAGTCATTGAATTGTATTTTGAATTTTATTAAGGTAGGCAAATTTTAGCCCCTTGCGTCCCATTAATGATTGTTATTAGCTTAAATTATAATCTCCAACAGTAGTTTCAGATTAATTAGAAATTCTTTAAGGCAGATGAATTTCTTTTGATTTTTAATATCTACCCAAAACATTTCTGATTTGACTTTTCATTTTGCCAAGAAAGGTTCTTGGACATTAAGTGCAGCAAGAAGGGATACTACAGTTCTGAAAGACCATAATCAATCATTACAGGGGATAAATTTCTCAAAGTCATCGTTCAACCGTTATTTCATGCCATGAAATGACATACTCATACAAGACTTAGTAGTAGTTCTTCAATGCAAAATAATAAGGGTATATCTAATTGATAGAAGAGCCCCTGATACAGAGTCGAAGGAATGGAAATGGAACCCCCGGAGCCGTTAAGGGAAAAAACGATGGGATTTATTGACACCGAATAATTTTCTAGCCCATTTTTCAAGCAACCACCCTTTACCGAATGTGAGCTATTAATGTAATAAAACGTACATATATATCCTGGCAAACCCCCCGCCGATAGGCTATTAAGCGCAACCCTTGGAAGCGTTAAATCACCCCTATAAGAAACACCCTATTATGCAGGCACGTTCGTCATCCCTCTCTGAATATAAACTGTTTCTCCCTTCTTCGAGTTAGACCAGCCATTTTACAATACTTGCAGTGCTGTTGAAACACTATATAAAAAAAAAAAAACTATTTGAAATGGAGTGCAGGGAAATTTCAAATAATGACGAGGTCATAACAACATGTTAGATGGCCAGACCAAAATATCTGGATGTTACAATGTGTGGGCAGCGCCCATAAGGTAGCATTTTAGCTGTTCATTAACTGCGACAATTTCTAATTAGGTTGACGTTAATTCTGTTGAATATGTAAGTATTCTACTTTAGTATATATTGTATGTGTAAGTACTCTAGTTTCAAATTCATTTGCCCAGAGCTATTATTGTTCTGACTTCACATTTATTTTGCCAGGATAATCGGGAGTTTTTTTTAGCCCATGTAGATTTTTGTTTGATTTTAAAGTCTTAAAGAACAATTGCAGAATATTATAAATAATTCTAGGGCGACGTAATTTTGACGGATATATCAACCGTTGTGCTGATAGGGGCCTGGGAGGCCAAATCAACGAGCATCGGGTATGTTTCTTATTCTAACGATTAGCAGACAAATCTTCAACCCAGCAGTAATCGTTGTAGTAGATGCTTTTGCCATTCTGAAATGATTCTATTTAAAGATACTTCAAACAAGATTTAATTGAATTGTGCGATTTCCTCCTGTGGTCTGATCAGGTTCTGGGATAATAAACCTATAGTTTGATAATTACACATCATCTTGGTCTGGTTATCCTCGCTGATTTTTGTCGTTCAGACGCAATTGCAGTTGAGTGAAATTTTAGTTACATTGTCATTATTATTCTAATTGTTTTTTGTTTTATTAGTAGTGTTTTATTGTTCTTTTGGTTTAAAAGTTGCCACAAATCACTGAAGATCGCGAAATGAACTGAAGTTTTGCTCCACACGTTGTTTGACTGCCAAAAATCAGCGAGGATACAAGTTCAGATTGATAGGTAACTATCAGTCAAAAAGTTAATTGAACTTAAATTGCCATATGTTTTTAAATATAGATTACTGACGCCTTTAAAAAATTAAAGTCGTCCAAGCTACAAGGATTAGTTGTTTCTGTATGAATCGATGTATCTTGTAGGAATCCAACAAGGATCCTTTTGTATTGGAGCTTGATGCTTGGAGTTTCACATGCAAAGACAAACTTCCTCAGACTGCTAGTTTTGTAGAAGTTTCTGAGGCTTACTACAACATACTCGAGTATACACCTCGGAACTACAAACTGCGAAAAACATGGTTCACGTGCTGGACTTGGCCATTTGCACTATTAAATTTTTTGAGACGTGCAAATCGCGGGCTGTACATTCTTCTGTCAGATGAACATCGAGTAGAGACATAATACGTTAAACGATGCTCTCACCAGAGTTGAATTACTTACTGCATACTTACAAATGCGATTTTTCTTCTCACAAACAACAGTACCTTAGTGACCAGAGCTATTGCGCAAAAAAAACATTCTTGTAAAGGTATTTAAAAAGATACTTCAGCCAATGGTTTTACTTCAAATGTTTCACATTTAACTGGGAAGAGAATCTTCAAACTAGCCGAACTTTAACCTAAACTAACTTCAAACTGTCATATACTAATTATTTTAAAGGCCGCCACACACGATCAAACATGGTTTGAAGGTGTGTAGGCGTGTTTGAAGGTTTTCAGGCTCTGCTAGAAATCGTGCTGTCAAACATGAGGTTTGACAAGCAAGTTGGATCGTGTGGGCGAGCATCAAACCTTCAAACCATCCAACAGTCTTATCTTTCTCGATAACTACAACTGTTTCTTTGTATCTGTCATAGTTTGGTTGCTATGCACTTTCATAGTTTGGTTGATATGACTCGTAATTTCTGTTTACATTATATATTACAGTTTGCACTAGTTTTATTGATGGAACCCAACAACGTGTGGAGCAAAACTTTTTTGAGTGAGTTTATTGTACAATACAAAACATTTCCTGAACTCTGGCTTGTGAAAAGTAGGGATTACAGTAACCGCGATAAGAAGAATGCTGCGCTCAACAACCTTCTCTTCACAAGTTACTCGAAATTGAACCCAGTGCTAGTGTAGCTGATTTGAAGATTTTTTACAAACAAGTTCGACCGTGGGGGTGCAAGGTCAAACCTGTTTGTCAAACATGATTGATCGTATGTGGCAGCCTTACTTCACCTAGTAGGAGTTTTAAATTAGGTAGACATTGTCTGGTTGATTTTATTATTGCAAAATGACAATGCTCAGTAAAAGATCTATCTCAGACGTTTATTAAAACAAACGTTTGCAGTAATGTTGTCTTAGATCATCTGTGACACTTTGGTTATATTTTTGATGGGATAATTTCTGACAAAGTTTATCGTGAAGGCATTTGTCTGAGGAAAACTTCAAGTGTAAAGACCCTGCCAGGTCACGATACGCCACGGCGAGTAGCGAGCCCAGAGGTCGTCTGGTTGTCTGCGATATGGTGGACGATAGAATGTGTAAGGGGTCAAGTCTAATCGCTTTCTTCTTCAGGGCATATATATTTTTTCTTTTCTATTATTGAAATGAATTCGGACAAGAATGTATAGATAGAAAAACACACCATATTGGGTGTGCTAAATTAATAAGACGAGAAGAAATTTAGAAAATACCACTGCACTTAAATATTTCTTTTTGATTTTATTTAAATTAATTCATTTTAACCTAGAAGAAACGCAAACCTGTGCCTCAAAGTAACAAAAGCGGTTGGGCGATTGCACATGTAAATGTGATTTTTGTACAACCGGATCGCTTGTCGTCGCGACAAAATCTGAAAGGAAGCAATATATCGAGTTAGAAGCTATCACATTTAATCTATAATTCAACATGTTCGCTATTTTAGTTGCTTTTAAACCACATGCTGACGATAGTATAGAAATTTACTTTAGTTTGTGACAAGGTTTCTGGGTCGAAAAGTCGTGGTTTTTCGGGCTGTTCCAACAGTCCTAACGCCACGGGCACGGACGGGCCCCGCTGTACTGAATACATTAGGCCCACAGAACTTTCTCGATGAGCCACACACGGACATGCACACTCTCTCATAGGCACTGTTTTAATTGAATCCCCGACTCTGGCCTTCGAGTACTTCGAATACATCTTGTAGAGTAGAACTTATAAATATGTAAAAATTCATAAAGAGATCTCTCTTGTTGATAAAAGGGGAACGGACTGGCAACAAATTAATGAGTGCCGGAGAGGAGGCCCACTGATTTTATTATAATGTTTAGAAACTGGGTCCGAAAGGGTCGCCGATCGAAATATCATTTGGAATTGTTACTAGCTGGATCTATTCATTGGAAAGTTTACTTCAGAACATTTCTCCAGGGAGAAAGTAATTAATGGCAAACGGAAAAACTTAAATCTAGTGTTGTTACAAAACTATGTACAAATTCGTTAAATTTAGTTTAATCCATTACGCTTGGGCAATTTTAAGGAGAGATGCAGGCACTTCAAAACAGCAAGGAATGACACACCAAAACGAGCGGAAACGACCAAGCTACATGTTCATCACATCGCAGACCCTTTAAGGAAATCTCACAAATATTTTAATGTTAGAAAATCCATTATAATACATTAGGAGGATGACAGTCGTGCTTTTTATTTGAAAACTGATGAGTGACCGGCTAAGTAAGTTATTATCTCCTCTTTGTGACACGGTAATGTCCTAGGGATGTTTTGAATGTGAAAGAAGATAATTAGATTCTGTACTCGCACGAGTCGGACCACCTGTCCTACGGGTATTGTTTGTAGCATTGTCCCATTCTCGATCTCCGATAATTGATGATGTTGATAACTGGGGAATAAAAGTCGTAGAAAGGAGGTAGCCGGCCTTCAAAAATGGAAAAAGACCAACTCCCGGATTGATGCCGTCCATCAGTCATTGCTAACCGTTCACATTATTAGTGCGGTACGTCTGTCAGAGTGCTGATGAATGATTCCCCGGCCGACGTAATGTACTAGGGTCCACTCTCGGTAATAAGAGAAGTTAATTACTCCTTCGACACAGGTACTGATGATAACACGTACGATGAGCATCATCTGTCTAGGCGCCGCCTCGTAACAAACTCTAAACGAGATTTTTCTGGCACAGTTCACTGCTCAAAGTCAAACAGCTCGGCGGAACACAGTTCATCTAACCTTTAGACATGGTAAATGTGTGTTGGATAAATTAAATATCTCCAAACAATATAAAACAGAAGGGAGGTCGATACAATTGTATACAAAGAAGGAGAAACTTCATTATT
Organism: Cimex hemipterus; assembly: GCA_039619505.1. NCBI lineage: Eukaryota > Metazoa > Arthropoda > Insecta > Hemiptera > Cimicidae > Cimex > Cimex hemipterus. The sequence continues at coordinate 19,230,948 of CM077104.1, read as the reverse complement.
TTTAAATGGCTTTGTAATTTATTTTGGCTGCACGTGTTTGTCGACATTTTTACTGATGAAAAGCGTCGATGGTCGACTGTCGGTCATAAAGTATTCCGCACTTTATCAAATATGTGATAAAACAGGCTGCTTTTATCGGTTAGCTTGAGATGTACAGACCTCATCAGACCATTAAGGACAATCCAATTTTCATGCCTATTTTAGCCAACAAAGATCCCAGAATAAAATGGACGTAAATTATTTTTATACATGTAGAAATGCATAATGAGAGTTACATCTAGTCCAAATATGTTTTCAAAAGCAGGCTGGTTCGAGGTTTTCTCTGCAAGCAATTTCCCAGAAAAACCGGAATGCACTTTTTGCTCGGAAAGATGGTAGTAATAAAAGTGAGACTGTTACGAACTATTTCACTATTCAGGTACAAGTTATGCGACGCAACTTTTATCACAACTCTACTTCCTATGCAACAACTAGGTGGGCCACAACCCATGCCGCATTTACACATTTGCGCTCTTGGATCGTCTCTTCGCGAGAGGTCCATTCCTCGTTAAGTAGCCGTTTACCTCTCGCCGTCTGTTCAGTTCACCAAAGCGAACCGAATAGACGACATTGAAGTTTTAGCGGCAGCCGCTGTGCATTTGTTAAATGCTGATAGCTATGGACAACTAATTGGAGAAAAAGTAAAAAAAAAAAAGTCTCCGAAGACGATGGTGGATCGTAGCATGTCAGTAGAAGCAAGTACCGAAAACACGTTAATAGAAAAGCTCTATGAGGACTGAGGAGGATTTGCACACTTTTGCAGAATCAATGAAAGAAAAACTAAATATCGAATGCCGATACCAGCTAAAATCCGCCTAGCTGATTTTTATCTACTGATAGCTACAGAAGTCTTCATTTTTTGTTCAAGATTTCAAGTCCAGTTATATCTATCACTGAAGATTTGTGTGAACACTGAGTTCAGCATCGCGGGTCGACACCATTTCGATCGATTCTCGAATTGGTTGCGACGCAACATGGATTCAGCTCGTGATGTCTGTAGTGCACCGCAAAAATCGAGCTATTTGCGTGTTTCGACAAAGGAGGCGCCGAACATAAAATTTGTACACAAGGTGTAAAAGCATCTTGATTTCCACACCATCCTTCCATTTTTCAGAATGGATACAACGGCGAAGGTGTGAAATGAGGATTTTTATAAGTTTTCAAATTTTAACACAATTTCAACCCCTGGAACCTATTTAGGTGATAAACATCGTAACTACTGTATAATTTGAACAATGTTTATAAATCCCAGGCCGTGAAGATGATCTCAGTAAAGGTCGAAACGTAGCACGATAAAGAAAATTTGTTAAACCTATGACACTAAATTGCATTTCACGATCTCCAAATAAAACTTTACTTATATATTGTAATGATACAATTTTTGTGTAAAGTTTATAAAGAGTAAGTATTGTTTGAGTTTACTATTTTCATGTCAACTTGTAAATTCATGCGTACAACTGAGATTCAAGAGTTTTGTCTGACTTGTTTTGCCGTATCGAAAATTATTGAATCGGTCGTTGAAAATATGAGTTATTTAAACCACCAGAACGTACCTTTCATTTTCTAGCGTTTTAATTAAGTAAAGCAATGATTTTAGTATGCAATTTATCTTTTGATAAGTGGCGGTACGAAATTGAATAATCTTTTTATTTGTTTGTACCGATGTTTAAACGTGTGGTCACCGCTGGGTCTTGTTTTGTGGCTCTCGCCGTAGACGTTTTATTGGCCTGCGGGTGTAATTTAATCAAAGGGCCGTCTAACAATGCCATTGTCCACTATAAAGACTCATTAACTTCCTACGTGACGGGATTTAGTTTAGAGCGTATGGTGGGGAGCAATAAAACTACTCGAGTTGGACGTGAGTTCTTTCTATGGGAACATATCAAAACTTTGAACACGTCGCTTTGTAAGATTCATGAAAAGCACCGTTTAAAAAAAATGTTATTACGTTGTTTTTGGCTGATGGTTTTAAAGTTGCGTAAATGCGTATCGTCCCCTTTCCTTGACTTCGCAGTTTTACCCGGCAATCAGCTACTTCCATTTACCATGGAGAATCAACAACCTGTCAGAGATTTCCCCGAGGGGTAGAAAAACGCCCTCCCCCTGACAAAGACGTATCAATTTTGAGTGCAGACAGTCACTTGAATAACGAGCAGGGGCTTGTTGGCTGTGTCAACATTATGCCGGGAGGGGAAGTCGACGATCAACGGTTCAATTCACTTCAAATCCCCGTTTGCAAAATATTAGCATAATGTTCTAAAAAGCATTAAAATTCAAATCCGTTCCAATAAGTTGTTCGTATGTTAGAATTTTCTGAACATACTCTAATTTACGCCGTCCAGATGTTTTTAAAACCGATTTCCAATACCGTTAAGAAGAAGGAAAACAAGGGGAGTTGTTAATTTATTCAACTTATTTTACCCCATTCTTTTCCTGGCGCCCAGGGAACATCTGGGTTCATTCACGTAGACAGATACATAACTGATTGAAACTTATGTACACAAATAACACTTTTAAAAGGAAAAGAAGTCATTGAGAAAAATTCAGAAAAGACGATTAAGTGTTATTAGGAGTAATGGTAATCATCTTTGAAAGCGACTGTTTTTCCATTGGTCGTATCATTCTAATTTGAAGCTAGTTTGAATGAAATACCTTTCTATGTCCATTCTATTTCGTGCTCCGATTAACCAAATAACTTTTTTCAATTAATTAATCTTTATGTAAGGTTATTCAGATATGTATACAAGTACCAGCATATGAACATTGATATTTATAATATTTGTGCGTATTATATATATATATATATATATATATATATATATATATAC
>CM077104.1:19196825-19227681 GCA_039619505.1 Cimex hemipterus | reverse complement strand
ATATATATATATATATATATATATATATATATATACTTTTTATTAAATAATAAAAGATAAAAAATTAAAATGATGTCTCGTGATTGTTAAGTCAAACATATTCGGAGATCTTGAGATGAGGTCTGGTGTGATGTAGGTTTCAGAAAAACTTCTTTTTTATCGTGCCAACGTTTCGATCTTTATTGAGATCATCTTCTGGGATCAAAGTGTTTGTCTCTTGTCTATTTGTACCATTCTTGCGTGTCGTGTTGAGAGTTTATGTAAGGTATTGGTGGAAATGAAAAAATTAGTGTCACGGGCGGGATTCGAACTCACGACCTTTAGCTAAATACGCCGCTGCTCTACCACTTGAGCTGTCGCATCTTCGGCCCACTCGGCCGTCAACTTCCTACCTCAACCTACCTTTCGAATTATCCCTCCTTTTATTATTTTTCAAATGTCGCGTAATCAGGATTCGATCCTCGGAGACAAATGAAATTTCATCAGAGAGCTTTAGTGAAGGTATTCTTCGTTTTACTTATTAAATCCTTATATTTCGTGGTCTGTTTGACCAAATAACTTCTTTTAAATAATTAATACTTATGTAAGGTATTGCTTGAAATGACGAAGTTAGAGGGTCTAACCACTTAAAATATCCTGACTTCGATCCGCTCGTGACACTAACTTTTTCATTTCAACCAATACCTTATATAAAGATTAATTAATTGAAAGAAGTTATTTCGTCAATCGGACTCCGATAAGTGGTAAAAGAGCAGCGGCGTATTTAGCCGAAGGTCGTGGGTTCTAATCCCGCTCGTGACAGAAACTTCTTCATTTCAAAAAATATCTTGCGTAAAGATTAATTAATGTCTTTATAAGATTGAAACGAATTGACTCTCCGACTACAGTTGTAGATTATCTTTTTTCATAACTTCAAAATTCAGGTCGAAGGGTGAATTAGATTTAACCATTTATATATATTTCGTTTTTTGATCTATAAGTTAATTTGTATAAATAATCCCCATTCGATCAGAAGTTCTATATTTTCCTCAACAAAATATCGATAGTTTTTATGTTGATTTTGATATCTGTAAAATGGAGTGAATAAAAAATGCACCTGGGGAGCTACAGGTGTTCGCAGGACCGCCCATCTAGGTGAGATTACAGAAGATAAATGTTAATCTTACGGATGCCCTGTAACCTCGTATGAATACAGTTTACCGGCGCTTCGGCCACAGCCCGTTTAACCAACCTGTCGTTTGTCCATCAATCAGCTCAATCCTTCATGCTGTTGTGGAGCCGATTGTTTAATTTAACGTTACAAACTTCGGCATTTATTGTGTTCCCTTCCCAATGCAGTTATTGCATTGTTGCATGAGCCAGTTGTCTAATTTTCCCTAGAATTCCGTGCCGGCGTGAATAGGGTTTGGGGAATTGGCACGGAAAGTGTTCATTTTGCGTCACCGGCGGCCGACTCGGAAACAATCCGTTAATTTAAGTTTCCACGCTTATTTTTGCCAGCTGAACGCCTTTCGTGACCGAACTAATAAAGCAAACTTACCAAAAAAAGTCCAAACCAACTGCCCTCGATCGATAACCTTACTTTACCAGTTCGGTCTGTTATGTTACAAATTTTCTTTAAACCCGCCTTTTGACAAATAAACATCTGAAATTTACATGCTCTTGCTGTTTCAGGTTTTTCGACATTGTTGACACGTATTTAGAAGATCACAAAAACGACAGTAAGTATGCCCTTATTATTTTAAACCTACACTTCTTTAAAACCCCGACAGAAAAGAATTATTCTGAAGCCAAATCCCTGAAATAAAGCTCTTCACTTTATTACGCCCCAAAGCGTTTTTAGTGGAAAATTAGACGGAGTTAGTCATGAATTGTCGGTTAACTGGTGAAAAGAAAGGTGCTATCGAAGGATGGATCTGTGAGATAAGGAGTTGTAGATGGAGTTATGGTCCTGCCCTGCCCCACCACCCATGGAGACAGTCTGCCTCATAATTCAGTCAGTAAAGGCCACTAGAATTCTTTTCCGACTCGACACACACGTTTTTAACAACGTTTGGTTGAGGGAAAGGTTGATGTAGAAATTAATGGTAAAACTGACTTTAGGGTTGCACACACGATACGTTCGGTTGGTTGCAATGATCCTCCATCTCGATTCTTATGAATTTTTACTTTTTCTATAATTCACTTAGTTCCGAAATTCTATATTAAGTCAGGTTATATGTTGCCTACATCCTACATCAGTTTGTCAACCTATTACCAAAAAACGAAGTTTTAATTATTTTATTTAAATTGGTAATATAAAAATTAATAAAATAACCGTAAAATAGTTTCGTTGCCGTTTTCTTTAAATAGATATTATGTTTAGACACGCTGATTGGTGTACACTGTACTCACGGAGTTAATAGAACTGGTTACTTGATTTGCAGGTTTGTTGTTTCACATATTTGAATTTCGTTAGTATCACAATTCTATCACAATTTCTTGTTCTCAGGTACTTAATGCAAAGACTAGGCTACTCCAGCAATGATGCTTTAAAACGTGAGAATCCTATTTTTATCACACTTTAATAAAAATCGGCTTATAAACAATGTTTTGCAGTGGTTGAGCATGCGAGAGGTCACGGAATCGAACGCATTCCTTATATAAAACACCTGCATAGCCTGACTTCGGGCCGTCATTCCTACTTGTTCAGAAGGTCTAAGGACATAATCCAACCGTGGCCACCGATAAGAGGAGGAGATGTAGACTGGAGGGAAAATAAAGAAACGGTAGGAAAAGGTAAGGAATCGTTGAACTTCCATCGAGGTAAGATGGTTGTAAGAGGTGGTGATGAAATCGTGAAAGAAAAGGGCAGAGGACGAGAAAGGGATAGGCCTTCGACTTCGCAGAGTATCAGTGTGGCCCATGAATATCAAGATTCCTGGGGTCCTCGGAGCGATAATTTCTTACCCGGAAGGAAACAAACCAGGACTGAATCCGGCATGGCGGATAATTTTTATGGAAGGGGATCTGAAAAAAGGAGAATGGATTTCCTGGAAGAAAGCGGAAGAGTTAAGGAAGACGATAGTAGGTTCGCAAAACACACCGAACGTTATGCTTCAACTTCATATTATCATAGTACTATGGAGAAGAAAACATTTTCGGAATATAACGATCCAACATCCACTAAACCGTATTACAAAATTCCGACATACGGCCCCAATCCAAATTTTGGGAAGCTTGACGAAATCGAAATGGAAAGGCCGCATCAGTTTTCGGCAAAGGATCATTCATCTTTCCGGCAATCTGGGAAACGCCACCCAGACACGGGATATACCAGAAATAAGAAAAGCGAGGAATACAACTTACCCGGGCGACAGGACTCTGATTTCAGAGGAAAATTTGATGCGAATTTTTCGCGGGGCAGTTGGGATGACAGAGAAGCTCACGGCTCTAGATCCTCCCACTACAGAGAGATTCTTCCTAAAGACCGTGTAACAATAGACGTTACAGAACGAAAGCTTCACGGCGAAGATCTAAACGAACATGATCGTCATTGGGTCTCTAACAAGTACAGCAAGGCTATGGATAATAGGAGACTGATGATGCCTTCGTTCGAAAGATACGACGGTAAACCGCGCCCTGAGCAGGGAGGGAAGAGAGACAGATCTTGGGAAAGGGAAGACAAAATTATGCCCAGAGACGCGAGAGTTTACGGCGAAAGAGAGGAGCGATTTGCCGAAGACCACAGCTACGGTCCCGCTTACAAGAGGAGGAATATAGGAAGGAGATTTTCAGAAGAAGACAGGAATCGGGACCCCGTGTATGTCGAAGAACATCCGAATCATTATGACCGCCCAACGTTTTCCGATGGCGACTACAGCCGTAATGAGAGATATGACGACTATGATCTTCGAAGCGGGAGAGGAGAACGAATCGGTGGTCAGACACGTGAAAGCCCTTTCACGGTCGACAAGTTTAAAGGACACAGTTCATACCATGGCAGTATCAATTACCTTGATAAGGATGTCCACCCTCGGGATGCCCATAAGATAGACGCATATGGATATTCGCCAGATTTAGACCGACAATCACATCATCCGGTCATTCCACCTGCCCCTTACAGCGGTGTGCGGTCAAACCGAAGTGGTTCTTTGGAACAACACCGTTCTAGTGTGGTTCGAGGGCAGGAACGCTTAAGGGGTTTAGATCAGGAATACGGGAGCTTCGATTTTCCGACGGGGATACAGGCAGAAGTCTATCCACCAGTAGTCGTCGATCACGGAATAAACAAAACGCCGAGCGGTTGTAGATCGCTTTCCCCTATGCCTAGAGCGAATCCGGTGAGAATCCCCAGAGACAAGTCGCCGGAAGATCTGAGGGAAGAAATACGCCGGACGAGAGCCAGGCCTTCAACAGGCGAACTTCATCATTGGGAAAGAGGGAGGCGGGATTCGCGAACACCCTCCCGTCATCACCGAGCCCTCGTTTCGGCAGAAGCGCTGGACTGCAGAGAACTCATCAATCAAAAGCGATCGATCAACTACGACGAGAGGGATGAACCCGATGCGATGGATGAAAAATGGGGACGTCCGCCCCATTGGGACGGCCCGCCGCGAGACGTCCAGAAAGTCAGCGACAAACTGCCGTTTAGCAAACCACGTTTGGACATGTCTCATGAAAATCTGGGCAGGAAACCAATACAGCGCAATAAGGTTTTCAATAGACTAGACAGGTCCAGAAGACCCTGGCGTCGCTAATTTTTTTTAAATTGTTCATTTTTAACCCGAAATCATTATTTGACTGATTATCTTTGTGTGACATTCGATTTATTCTAAAATATAAGGCACTTTTGCCTTCTGACCTGAAAAATTGCACTCTTTTTTGTTTCCCTCGATAAATTCTAACATTATTGGTTCCTACCAATTTTGCAACTTTAAAAAATATAGTTTTATTGTTTCTCAGTAGTATTTGATTTAAAAAGAAAAAATATAGGCCATGAAGCCTAATTCGAGAAACGATACACCATTATATTTGTAGATGTGTCTAAGGATTATAGACAGTTTGAATTAAACAGGACCTTTTAACTGTTTTGTTTTTGATTCTCCTCAATATGTCAACACCAAGTTATGTGAGAGAACTAACTGCCCTTCGATCTCCATAAAAGTAGTTCATAAAAAATTTAAAAATTGTAAGTGACGATTTAACTCGTGTCATAAAATGGCACAAATTGCCATCAACGATGCTTCACTTAGGATATGGATTTAATGAATCATCAGTCGTTACGAAATGCTGAAATTGTCTGAGTTCACCACATCACGTATATTTTTAAAATTAATTACAAAAATATAAGGTAAGTGTGATATTGTACAAACGCGGGAAGATCTTAATCCGCCCTCGCATATGTAACAACGATCTTAAGGATTCAACAATCATAACATTATACGACTTCGTTGTAAACAAAACTTACTTCACGGAACTGCACCGTTTGAAATTACCGACACATTGAACGTATGGATGTTGGACGAACAATGGGCCATGTTTAAAACCAACTGTAACCGAAGGCGTGCAAAACAAGTAAGCTGGCCGCAGAAACTAGAAATGGAAGAGACCGCGAAAATATTTTCAAATTTTTTGGTCAGATTAGTAAAAGAATGGAAATTTGCATGTATGAAGTCAAGACATACCTAAGAAGAAAAATCGGCAATAGAAAAAACCACCGTCGTATGTTGACGAACCTTCATGATCTGAAAATGCTCACATGGTTTTATAAACCACTGAGTGCTTCGGTAAGGTTTAAAATACTATCTTATAAAGAAAAAAAAATCTTTCTGTTTATAGTAAAGACTACTAAAATTATACGAGGTAAGTAAAAAAAATCATGTTTAACGAATGATTTAGTTTGTAAAAAAATGTTATCACTTTGACGACTGGATTTTTTAAACTTCAATAATGTCAACTTGTTTAGTGGTTGATGATTAATTATTTTCATGAATCAGTGTTACACTAGGGGGCCGCGTGGCGCGTGGTTAGTCCAACTTCTTATTTGCCACGACAGCGGCTCTGGGGTCGAATCACGGCATCGCCCTCTGAATTGTAATTGTTAATAAGTTGGGGGAAGAAAGTATTGTAATATGGTTATACTTATCGTCCTCGATACGCAGCGGGAAAACAGCAATAATAGTTCTTTTAACCTATTATGGCAGAAATTATTGTATATGGATTATTTAGAAAAAATAATAATAAAATGCAATAGTAAGTAGTATTTATAAAGAAAGGTTCGGGATTTCAAGCCGTTATTGTGACAACAAAAGCGATTCTTCAGATCGCCACCTACTATTTATGAAAAATGAATTAATTGGATTGTACTCGCCTTTTTGCAACTTAAAAATATCAAAAGGCTAGGACTTGTAGTCGATATACGTGGTAAATATTAATTGCAGGGAAACTACTGCGAAGAAGAGATTTTGGTTTCAATAAAGCAGCATGCTCCAAACATTGATTGTTCTCATCATACACGCCTTTCTCCCAATATATATTATATTCAACGTATATGTGTGTATATATGTGTATATATAATATGTATATATAACATATAGTAGTGAATTTCATAATCGATTGTATAAAATAATGGATTAATCGAGTAAAAGAACCTGTCTACAGAACTTGATCATTATTCGATGAACGGGAAGAAGAAAGGTTGATTGTATTATTCTAGTATAGACTGCTGGTCTTTGCTCAAAAGTATTAAGTAGTGTAGTATTTATTAAGTGAAGATGCTGAACTGCTGAAGGAAAGACATCGGGTATGTATTATTTATTTTTGTAATTTGTGTTCAATCCCTTATGTGTTCGTTACGGGCACGGAGGATTAAAGCTGAACTGTACAGCGAATTAATAATGACTTTAGGTCAAATACGATTCCACGTTCATCGTCGAAATACGACTCTTCAGCATGGAGTTTAGGCGCTGACTGCATCCATCATAATAGTTCTTGATATAAAGGAACTCATCATCATTTATAAGGTTATGTGAAAAAAAAAATCAAATCCGAGAATTGCAGATATCGATCAGGAACGCCAACTGTTGGATGGAATTTATAGTTCATCCTTTAGCAAGAAATCGTCATGTTTATGAAGAAGAAAATGTCACATCGAAAACCGTATACCGGAATGAAATTATTCGTTCAGACTATCGGCTAAATTATTTTGCGTGTTCTGCTTAAACTATTCTGGAATGGACAAATTTTAAAAATTCGACGGACAGCCAGAAGTACCGAAGGAGAACGTGGCCAAACGGCTTTTAGTTATCCTGGAACTATCACGTTTTTTGAAAGCTACTACATGAAAATAATGATTTCAAGAGGAGGACAAGGATTATCAGCGACGATTGTGCGGAAGGTATGAAAGTATGATACCTTGGACGTTCTTCAATGTGTCAGCAATTTTTATGACCTGATGATTAAAGAAAAGCTTCAGTTGGAACAGATTTTTTGTTGTTATAAAGGGTCTACGTTTAACAAACTGCCACGGTATGTGAACAGGAAATGTTTACTCTGGGATTGTAAAAGGTTTCATTTTTCATCGTAGTATGACAGTACGGAAAATCGTACATACAATTTCGAATGTAGAATGCCGATGCGGATATTTTTATAATGGGAGGAACAGTTTTATGCATTATACACTTCATCGACCTTCAGTTCGCATATTTTTGTAATTTTCTCAATTATTAAGATGCAATTCTGTAGATTTTATTGGGAAAACAGCAACAAATAGAATTATTATGCTGTCTAACTCATTTCTTTTTTATTTTCGAAAAGGGGAGGGTGAAGAATTCATGTCAACCATTCAGAAACCATCTAACGAAGAATTATTACAAGACGTTTTTGAGAAGTAAAGGTCAGTTGTGATCCGATGTTGATAATTTAAAAAAAAAAATACGAACAACTAAAGCAATAAGGATAGGGAAAAAAGGAGTTCAACAGGCAATTTTTTTCATTTATATGATATGGTACCTTACCATGGAACGACTGAAAGGTTAAAAAATGATACACTTCGAGGATCGATTGCAGCTAAAAATGAATCCATGAAGTAGATCAAAGCCTACATTGTTTTTATCAGACGATGGTACATTATTTCCAATTGCAAGGCGGCATCTATCATCAAATCTAGGAAATCTTACATCAACGTACTATGGACAAAGCTGATTCCGTTCGAGATCCGTCACGGATATCGAAGAAAAATGGAAAATTATTTTTACAAAAAAACTCACCGTTTTTGGTAACAGGAAAAGCTACGTTTAAAGAATCTTTAAATTGAAATAAATATTTATATAGAGAGTTCCTTTTGGAAAAAAAGGAACGGATGATCTGATTTGATTGAATGATTGACAGATCAGCGGTAGAATCGCATTATTAGGTTAAGCAGCAAAATACTTTTTATAAATCAACACTCGATGAAGTGGTGATACTACAGAAAGGTAATGTACACGAAGATTTTATCTCCTATGATTTTATATTTTCTCTGTTAGGCTGCGGTTACAGTGGATGCGAGTTCTGACAAATAAGGACAGGTCGTAGCTGTTCGTAAGAACGTTGGTTCCATGATATGCCTGCCTTCCTCTGAAATGGAAGCCAACAATTATCGTCATTTCATCTGATATTCCGTTAATGTTATCATCGGAACAGCATGTGAAATAACGGATTAGGTATTTACTGCAAGGAACGATGAAGGAGCCAGATGTTATTTCAAGAAATTTCAAGCAATCCTTTTTGACAATGACAACTCTAGATCTTCCATACAGGCTGTATTGTCGAACACGTTTGTGCTACTGACGAGGTTGTCAAAGCTCTCAAACGTTTAATTAATTTCATCTTGGTGAAAAATTTGTCACAACTTGCATCCTCTGTAATGGTAAAGGGCATTTCAACTTGAGGGTTTATGTACCTTCGAGTTGCCAGTGTTTAAAAAAAAAAAAAGTCAATTAGTAAGTATGTTAACTCATTTTTACCTTATAGTGACGTCTAAAGCTGGTCACTTACCCGACGCCTCGTCTAGTTTTAGTAGTGTGTGCACATCTATGCAATGTCAAGCGCACGCCACGTACAGTCACAAGCAAGTATCAGTAAACAGTGTCGCATCGCCTCTTTTGTTCTTAATGCATTATTTTGAACAAAGCCATGTAACAAATTTTAATTTAAGTAAATTTATTCCTGGGTTTTGATCAATTACCTGCTTGAACCACCGTAATTAAATAATTTTTATGAAAACTCTTGTATTTTTGATCCCGGTTAATTTGGTTTACATTAAACTAAGAATTTTGTAATTAATATAACGACAAAGTTTCAAAATACATAAAGTTTGAAATAAATGACCAAAAATATGGGTGTCCTGTTCTGAAGCTATTCGACGAAAATGGTATAATTGTATGAGCAAAACCATCAAATACATTGTTAGTTAAATTCATTATATCAAAAAAACAATGGTATTCCCGGGTTTGGATCATTTTCTACGAAACCATTAAAATTCATTTTTAATATAAAAATTAATGAATTTTTGATCTCGTTTAATTGGTTTTTATTAAAATAAGAATGTTGAAATTAATATAACGTCAAAATTTCCTAAATGTCTTTGTTAAATGTAAACAATGTTTGTATATCCAAGGCCCAGAAAATGATCTCAATAAAAGATCGAAACGTTGGCACGATAAAGAAAATGTTTTTCTGAAACCTACATCACACTAGGCCGCATCTCACGATATCTGAATAATTATCGATGTTTTGAACAACTACTAAAATGAGAATGTTGTAATTAATATAACGACAAAATTTCAACAAACAGTTTGAAATAAATTACAAAATGCAAGGGTGTACTGCTCTGATGCTATTCGACGAAAATGGTATAATTGTATGAGCAAAACCATCTGTGGCGACTTGCCACCTTCTCGTCAGAAAAACTACACCTAGCGGGAAGCTCACCGATTAAATGCACAGTTCTAGTAAATATTGCCGTTTTCTATTGTTATTATAACTTACAATAAGAATCTATTTATTTTATAATTGTATTGTCAATGTAAACTAATTGTCATTAGATTCCAAATATACTTAAACGGACTGTTTACAACTTATAAATAAAGGGAAAATAACAATCTAAGGCAGCCACTTCCCCCTCCTTCCAATTCAAACCTCCGAAATACACTTTGGCTGCCAAGAACCAAAAAACAGTTTTTATGAAAACTAAAAACGATCACTAATGCCAGCTAACTGAGAAGAAGCTTGATCACCGGACCGAAGAAGGATTCAGCCCAACTTCAACATCAAATCGACTCTTCAGGATTTTCACCGGCTCTTCTCAGAGCCACGTTCACTAAACAATTGGAGTTTCACCTCGAAAACTAGAAAGGACCCACGGGTCGTACGAGCTCACGATCTCCGGGGTGCCGGTACCAGTCGGACAGGTGGAACTCTACCCATCTCACAACGGTCCTTCTCAGGACCAAAAATCCTCCTCATCGGCTCAACTGAGCCCACGACTTAGGAGTGCCCTTCTCGTCTGTCTGAAAGGGGTTTCGTGCCGTAGAGCTCACGGTTGCGGACTTCCCGGTAAGACAGAACAGTTGGGACCTTCCTGGTCAAAATCGGCCCTTGTGAGGGATTTTACATCGCACGGAAGCTCCCAACACCATCAATAAATTGTAAGACAAATTTTATGAGCAAAACCGTTTGATAAATTGTTAGTTAAATTCATTATATAAAAAAATGGCATTCCCGGGTTTGGATCATTTTTCTACCAAACCATTAAAATCAGTTTTTAATATAAAAATTAATGAATTTTTGATCTCGTTTAATTTGGTTTTTATTAAAATAAGAATGAATGGTGTTATTAATATAACGACTTAACCGATACCAGAATTTAAAGCAGTTGGCAGGTCATCTAAAAATAATGAGAACAGAAGTCTCAATAGGCAAATTTTATTATCAAACCGTTTAAAAATTGTTAGTTTAATTCATTATATCATAAAAAGTGGTATTCCGGCGTTTTGATCAACTACTAAAATAAGAACTGAGATATCATGAGATGCGGTCTGGTGTGATGTAGGTTTCAGAAAAACTGTTTCTTTATCGTGCCAACGTTTCGATCTTTATTGAGATCATCTTCAGGGCTCAAAGTGTTTGTCTTCTGTGCACTTATGACATTCTTGCGTGTCGTGTTGAGAGTGCCAATACTAAAATAAGAATGTTGTAATTAATATAACGACAATAACACATGTAGTTTGAATAAAAATATGAGTGTCCGGTTCTTTTGCCTTCTACTGTAGTCACGCTACCCGTCGAAAATATGGAAGTGGGGATCGCAAAGCGTAGAGTAGGGTGGCATAGGGTTGCCATTGCATAGCATCGGGTGTGTTACCAGCTTAACGCCTTAATTGTTCGATTCTTTTTATTCGTCTATTTCCTTTGGTTCTTCTCAAATCAAAATTTCCTTTACAATCAACAAAATCGATTCTATTGTATCAACAAGGCACGTAGGTATTGGATTGCATGTTTCCTCGTGCTCGTTTCTCAAGTTCGTTATGCTCCATGTGCAATAATTTTTCGCATTTTCAATGTTCATTCTTTCCACAGGTGAAAATCAGGCAGGTACCAACCACTGTGCTAAACAGGGCGACCCGACACAAGGGTAATATCCTCATTCTCTGAGCTCTAAATTTCTCTAGAATCCGCTAATAGAATTTTTCCAGATCCTAGTCTATCAAAAACTCACATTTGATGAAAATGGAAAATTCGATCCTTACAATTGATCAACACTTACCAGCACACGCTCCTCCAACACACAACTCAATTACAATCAAACCAATGTATATGTTTAAATAAATGACGTTAAGGCGATGTTTGAAATTAATCACAATTGTACAAGTATCAAACAAATTAAATTTAAATTTTATACAAACAAAATATGGATAAACAAAAAAAATCACCTGATAATTAATTTTTTTTAAATTGTTTAAAATAAAAAACATGAGTAATAACACAATAAAGTGGAGTGTCGAGTCATAACAAATAAATATCTTTAATATACTCGGGTGTGTTCTTGAACATATACCAAGCTTTTGACCAAGTATGACACCCTGGGCTGCTGTGGAAGCTCAAAAACATTCTACCAGTAACCTATTACCTTATCCTAACATCCTGTCTTAACGATCGTTACTTCCAAGTATCTCACAAAACGTTGTCACCAATCCATCCTACCTCGTGTCCCTCAGGGCAGAGTGCTCGCTCCTTTCCTCAATTTATACATCCGACCTACCTACACAACCTAACACTATTACGTTCACCTTGATATAGCAATTCTTTTTCCTGATAAAGATCCTGTCACTGCTTCCCGTAATCTTCAAAATCACCCTAGAATGCTGGCTCCGTCGGTGGAGAATCAAAATCAACGAACATAATATTTACACTAAACAAGAAAACATTCCCACCCCATTTGCGAATCATGTACGATACCTCGGACTCTACCTGGACAAACGACTGGCGTAGAAGCCCCATACACGACTTAAACGCACAGACTGTAATCTACGATTTTTCATGCTTAAACGACTAATGGACAGACGATCAAAACTCTCACTAACAAACAAGATAAAACTTTACATTGCCCTCCTGGTCCCCATTTGGACATACGGACTTGAACTTTATAGTACTGTTAAGCGTCCCAACCTCAATCGAATCCAATCCCTTCAATCTAAAATCCTCCGGACAATAGTACAAGCCCCTTTCTATGTATCCAATCTCACCATCCATACTGGCATATGTGTCCCTTTTGTTACCGAGCTATTCCAAACTACTCCATCATCCGAACCCTTTCGTCAAAAACTTGTCATCCACCACATTAACTAACCACCCAACAGAAGACCGAAGCGTCGGAGGCCGCTCGACAACCTTAGCAATTGACATCGACGAAGGAATACATCTCACTCATCGTACTGAGGTACTAACCGCTACCATCACTGGATGGTAATTGTTCAAGATTTCATTCCACCTTTAATAAGTTTACTTGTAAATACTATCTGTTTTACTTGTTGCGTCGAAGAATGCAGTTGTAAAAAACAAATAAAACGTTTAAAAAACAATATACCTCTTTTGCAATTTTTATATTTACAAAAGCTTCCAGGACCATTTTGAAATTACGAATATTTATAAATTAATGCTTCTAGTCCTAATCTGATAACGTTTAGTAGCAATCATTACAATCAGTTATAACACAATTTTCTACAGTAGCGAGATATAGTTCAGGTAAGAAATTGGCTTCTGTTCAAAGGGAGACATAAATCCCAAATTGTAATCTCTTAATCTCAGGTAGCACTTTTATCAGGGAGCGAACAAGAAGGAGCGGATTGCTGTTTTTAATTTTTTTTGCGCTTGTCACCACCGCTATGAGACTAATGCGGGTGTCCATACCTAGGCGACCCCAAAAAAGCATAAATCTAGCCGGTCCTAATTAATTGTTGAGAGTGGCGCCTGATCCTATCTCACCTTCTGCTATTAGCATAGTATTAGGGCCTGGGACTGTTTAACAACTATTAACATATCACCGACCTTTCCGCAGTTCAACAAGAAATATTATCACGAAGCTTATTGTTGTTTTACGTCTTGTAATCAACTGATACTAACATTAAGTGTTTAATTTTTGTTTGGGGTTGTTTTTAAAATGTATTGTCTAGTCTTAATTCACTAATTGTCAAATCAAATTTATTTCTATCTAGTATTTGACTAGATGAAAACGGTATTTGTTAGTATTGGAATTATTTTTAGTCGATGTACTTAAGCAATTTTTTCCTTGCCGATAATTTTGATTACTTAGTCTCGCTGGGTCGGTCTACTATATTCCAAGTTGGGATATGATCCCAGACTTAAGAGATCAAAATGCTCGATAATCAAATTACAAATACATCACCTCGGAGACTAAAGGGAAAAACTCACAATTTGATGTTCTTATGCTAGCAAGAAACGGAAGAGGCAATAAGCAATTAAAAAAAAAATCTAGAATTGCTGCAAGATAGTTGTTCCTTGAAATTTTATTGTATATTTATTCGTAAGTGTGTTCCTTGCTCTAGAATGCTGAAAAGTTAACATCGTTCACAGACGGAAAAAATCGCAAATTAGCATGTACAGAAAGGTAATAAGGTCAAAGAGATTTTTTTTTTTATCTTGAACGTTGTTATAAATCGACGGTATTATTTATGTTTATCTATAAGGATTAGAACAAACTCAGACAATGACAATTAGTTTGGTTTTGTTTTTTTAAATTTTGAACGGTGAGCCCTATATTGAAGGAATTCAGACTTAGTTGGTTTGGCAAATTGTTTTTAGAAAAAAAAAGTAATTTCATTTTTGAATGGGCAGAACTGGCACATCTACAATTATGTTTTGTACTCCCTAAAATATAGAGCGTTCCTAGGCGATAATTTCAATTATTAATAAAGTATTGTGTAAGTTATGACTATTTGTATTTGTGCATTAGAATTCGTATTATTAATATTATTCTGTATTTTTTCTTTTGGCAACTCGGCGGACAGCCAGTGGGCTATTGCCTAGGATGTTTTATGTACTGAATATTTTCTGTAAAATAATTTTTATTGTAAATAAACATCATTATCTATCTACTACACGGTATAACAAAGAAATCACGACACCGCGTTTTTATCCACTCTCTTCGACCCTACCCACTCAACAGAAGCAGTCCAGGAAGACCTGGACCTCATTAACGATTGGTGCATTCCGTGCACTCGAGTTAAAAGATAAAAATATCCAGCGCTACGCTGAGACGCGAGACAATAAATTACAAGGTAAACACCCATTCAATTCGTACGTACATACGTATTCACACGGCAAAAATACAAGAACTCCATAAAAGATGTGGACAACGCAGACTGGATTGAACTATTTGGATTGAAGCCTCCACAAAGCCAAAATAAACTAACCGCCTACTAACTAGACTGATTTAAACTAGCCTGGTTTCAAATTCGATACTAAGTCCTCGCCGATAAACTCCCCTTGGACATCACCAATCTAACGAAACCTAATCATCCCATTCGTGGTGGATCTGGTCCGAATTCGTCTATCATAATTTCCATTCTGAGGTATCCTTCCACCCTACTCCACTAGCACAAGTTCTTCCTTCAATCTCCCCTTATACAGTAATCTTTGATGCTATCTTGTACAGATATCACATAAATAAATCCGTTTTAAAACAGATTTATAAGAACTACAGAACGTATAGAAGAAATACACTCGGTTGAACAGAAACCGCACACTTCGAAAAAGAAAATATTAAAGGATGAGAAAGAAAGTGTGCATTGTAAGTACGTGTCGTTTAAAAATGGGCGCGGGGGCGATGATGGGCGCAAGGTTTAGTGTTTGGCACGGCACTCATCACTGTAAGGTAAAGGTCCCGGGTTCGAATCTAGCGGCCCTGAATTCGAACCCGACATACAAATGAGCACCCTGAGGGTTTATATGACCTCTGCTGTTGCGAACCTCTAAAAACAAACAACAATACACCTCAGCGCACAATACGCCTCAGCTACCTCCAGTAATAATTAGAGCGCCAGTAAATTGAGTAACCTTCTGTTTTTAATTCTTTAAATTCATTGTCCCGAGCACGTGCTTACTTTTGTACCATATCGGTACCATTGTAATTGATGTCAAAATAAAAGTTGTTTGTGTTTTGCATATACAGTCCACTTTAGTTTCATTATCCGCATCGCCCACAGAAATTCTTCAATTTTTCGATTATCACCTGTCTCCTGGATAGAGAGATTTGTTCGTTTCCTCGGCTTAGGATGAAACATAAATTTTGTAGCATGGGTGGTAATATTTTAGAAAAAACGTTCCTCACGGTAACATAAAAATCAATAACCAATTTTTAAATTTAAAACGTACCTGCACTGAATAAACAGGTGGATATGTCATAAATTCCTAATGTCATGTTAATAATTATTAATAACAATTATCCAAATCTAATTCGTTATATATCGAGTAAATCAAAAAATAAAATCTATGTACAAAATAGATCAGGTACGAACATGCTGCAACAAATATAGAGTGAGAGGGTTTCGAAAAATAAAACAATTCTAGGCTTATATGGGCTCATTTCGTGGCTTTGTGCCACCGAACATCTGAGTTCTCTGAGCATTTGGGGGTTTGAGGCTACCTGAAAGTTCTAAGTTTACTCAGAACGCCTTTTTTTCAGTGATTGAGACATTAACTTTGTCTCTACTAACCAACGTTTCACTCCGTTTTAGAGTTACGGTCGGTTCGAACCCCTTTAGCCCACAGAAGGGCGTGTTGACAAAGGGGGTTGGGCTCGAAGGGAAAAAAAGACGTCCGAAGAATTTGGAAAAGGCTATTTCATCAGGCCGCCGGGCCCCATTAAGACCGGTGGGCCGGGGGTTGACACGTTATAAGGACAACACGGACAAATGCCACCTATTAGAGCTCATTTCTGAGAAACCACCCCCTCAAGTAAAAGGAGATGTCATTGCGTCTACGAGCTGATGATTCCCTATAAAAAAAATACATCAGGGGTATTGTGTCCGAGGGTGGCTCTTTTATTCTATCCCATTATGTATTTTAATTTGGTTTAAAGTTCTCTCAACTGAACAATCAAGATTTTTTATTCCCTAACTGTACGTTATTTATTTAAATTTGGATTACCTTTTTCCTTCATTTTCAAATTAAATGCGGAGTTACTTCCTCTTGAAGTTAATTTAGATATAAAGTGGAAACAAAATCTGCACGACGGCCGGGATCAGTCGTGATTAACCCCTGCAAGCGGCTTAAAGGATTGGGAATTTTTGTTATGAAACGGAATTGGGCTCCAGGACGGAAGTCTGCCGTAAAATTCCCCAGTGTATAAAGGAATAATGTGCCTTGATATCTCCGGAACAAATCGGCTTAACGTGGTCATTCATTCCAAGTCTTTATCGATGCTGCACGGGACTTTTCAATCTGTGTACTGACGAATTCGTTAAAAAAAAATCAAAGTCCGTAGCCGAGCGACTGTACGTGTCGTCAGAATACGCAAGAGCACGACATAAATTGTAAATCATTCAAATCAATTTGATCATGCGTGTGTTTGCGTTTTCATTACGTCCCCTTCAGGCAGTATGGTTTTGTTACCCCATTGGTTTTTGCGATGGATATGGAAAAACTAATTTGTTTAGTTATTCAGAGATCGTGAGGTGCGGTCTGGTGTGACGTAGCTTTCAGAAAAACATTTTCTTTGTCGTGCCAACGTTTCGATCTTTATTGAGATCATCTTCAGGGTTCAAAGTGTTTGTCTTCTCTATAATTGTGCCATTCTCGCGTTTGGTGTTGAGAGGGCCCACGACACGCAAGAATGGCACAATTTCGCAACATCTTTGAGACTTTATTCACTGTTTTCGTGTTCCGCTCGACCATTAGTATATCACAATTAATTAGGGTTTTTAATTGAGGTGAAAAAAAGTTAATGGCACGAGAAGGATTCGAACCCACGACCTTCGGCTAGATACGCCGCTGCTCTGCCACCTGAGCTATCGTGACCTCGATCCACTCAGACATCAACTCCCCATCTCAACCTTACCTTACGAATTTTCCCTCCTCTTGCCATTGGTCGAGCGGACCACGAAAACGGTGAATAATGATTTAAAAATGAAGTACACTTCACTAAAGCTCTCCGTCGCAATTTCAATTGTCGTCGAGAATCCAAACAGATTACACGGCATTTGAAATATGGAAATATAATTTAGTTTGTTTATTCCACTTGTGTCACATGTAGTGAGTAGGTTTACAAATGTATCCTCATTATTACTATTAGTTAGGGTAATGTATTTTTTTATATATTTTGTTCTGAGCGAAGCAAAGAATGGACGGCAATAGATGTGCTAGGTGATCAGGTGCTTTTAAAGAGCAAAATTAACGAGGTTGTTCAGAATTGAACAAGTGTAATCCCCTGTTTAAATATATTCCACACGATCTTTTATTTTCAAATACTCGTAATTTATTTATATGATCATTAGCCTATAACAATATTTTTTTGATGATTTTTTCATGATGACAGTGACCCACCTTCAAGAAGGAAAAATCATACATTACCGTTATATAAGTTTATACTGTTAATTTGTAATAAATTGTTTTATATGACTCCAGATAATTGTTATAATTTTTTTGAATTGTTGAATAATCCAATGTTTTGTACTGAGCAGTTTTAGTTGCAAGCTGGTTCTAATTTTAACAACCCAATTGAAAGGCATTGTATGATTTCCGGCACTTTCCAGTCTAATAAAACGTTTGTTTTCACCCTCTCCCCTTTAGAAAATAACTCGTTCATATTCTACTTTCTCATTTTACATCAGGAACCTTTAATATACAGGAACTCGAGGAAATATAAATCTTAAACTGCGTCCATCTGAACTGGACGATAATGGCTCACTGAATTTCCTTACAACTCCCACATATAATTTGGACGATTTTGTTCGGAAAAGTTCTGACGAAGATCCACTGTAACGGTTATCTATAAGTTGAACTTTTGTTTCAATTACATTGCATTTACGTACTTCCTAGGTCTGCAGGGTCCTCAATCTTCCTAACTACGGCCTTCCTAATAATACAGCGCTGGAAAACACAAGGTCCAAAATACCATGGTTCTCTTCTTGGAATAACTTGGCTCATTTTAGCTGAATGGCAAATTTTCCCTGGACAATTTCAAAGAGTGGCGTAACCCTGAGTCTTTAAATCTAGAAACGTTTGTGATGGAAGCCTGGAACTACAGGAAAACGCTTGTTTTTTATTTCAATTACTAAATGTTTACTGTGTATATATCAGAGACACTCTGGTTATTTATATGCGCATAAATAGACATGATGTTATTTTAGTTTATTTATATGGTTTTTTCTCTCTTTTGTTTATTTCTTAATAAGATATGTGTTCCTTGTTTATTAAAAATGTATAGTCCGACTCCGGCAGACGGTTGATAACCATTGCCGAAATGTGTTTTAGGTTATGTATAATTTTTTTAACTCTTTTGTTTATCTAATAAAGTACTTTTTCATTCACTCATAACCTGACTACCAGCATAACACCTGACTTACTAAACTGATAGACACACTAACAGATATTTTTAATTATAGCTTGTTTAATTGAGAGTTGTTGGTTGAATCCAATTCAGTAGTTCATGCTGTCTATTATATCGAGCCGATTGTTTTTCAAATGCGTTCTATTGGTGGATTTGACATGATTTTTCAGCTAAAGAAATGTCTGTAATGTCGGAATCAAGCGAAATAAACAGAGGCGTTCGCAGAGGGCTGAAGGGCCTCTGGGCGAAAGAATAAGAAAGACTAAAGGGCTCATGAACCCCAGACGAGCCGAGTTTCGAAAAATATAGTTTGACCCAAAAAAGGAGCCGTCGCTCGGTAGCTTCGAAAATAACTCAATAAATATCAAGTTGTTTGCGACTGAAAGTTTTTTTTTGTCTGGACTTTGAAGAAAAAGTTAAGTCCTCCGACTGCGGTAAACAAGTTGGGAAAACAAGTGGGCGTTTGGGCCGGGGGCGGCGTCCCCGGATCTCGAAGGGTTAAAGCCACTTACGGCAAACTATATCCGACTCGATGCATGTTTCAGTTAATTAGATTTCTTTCCCCGGATTACGAGGTCGGATAGTCGCCTCTCTCGATGAGCGAAAAGAGTTTTAATATTAGGCAAGATTGAGTTTTGCCCCCGGTCGACATCAGTCGAAAAGTCTCTTTTTCTCCAACTGGGCTCGACCATTAAAACTTTCCGCCGACTACGAATGGAAGAATAACGTTATTAGAAATCTTTGCTGATTTACTGATGCCGATTCGTTTAGGAAAATATCAATTTTTATAACCGTCCTTTCTTCTCTAGACTAGGATGCCGTACCGCATTTTTCTTTCCCCCTTTCTCATCCCGGGGCAAAAGTTGTTACGGCTAGAATTGAGATGGCATTTCTAATTTATAGAGAGAAAAGTGGAAAAGACGTTTGCAGTTATCGTCCGACGTTCGGCTGTACGACTTAATCTTAAGAATGGCCCTCGGCACTAGCGTGGGCCGTTATGTCGATGTTAGCCGAATGAAGATGGAAAATACTGTTATCCAGCGAGAAAATAATGGCAAAACTGCGAATTGTAGGATCATAAAACCAAGAATATTTATGAAATTTTGTTAAAACTGTCCTCTCATTTTATACTGGTATAATAAATCTACAGCGATTTAAAAGAAACTCAAATGAACCGCTGTATTAACTTATCCACTAAGAAAGTCATCGAAAACAGTTCGTCATTATTGTAGCTTAAATTGTCATATCTTTTTAATGTACTGATATTTCCAAAGACTGATTAGAAGGCCTCTTCCCTTCTGCCCATACCTTGACAACGTACTCGGCACTGAGGGAGGCACAACTGGAAAAATTGTATACCCAGTGAATCAGAAACATCTACAGCAACGGAAGACAAAATAAAGGAGTCTTCACAGCGAGGACAGGAGTCAACCATGGAGACGCAATAGCACCAAAATACGGACATGTCGACAAGCATCACATTAAGATACATAATTTAAGTATTTTAAGTCGTAAATTTACAATTACTTAATGCACACCCGTGCACATAACTAAACTGCTCAAAAAGGAATAGGGATATTTGTAATTTATTCTTATTGTATTAATTTTAATTAGCCGATATATTCTTGTTAGTCGGATAAAACAATATAGAAAATACAAACCAAAGAAAACAGGAAAAAAACAACAACAGCCTGCCACACCAATTGGAATGTTGTTAAGGCGGCTCCAGACTTGCGGTATTCGGTAGGTGCCGCGCAAATTTTCGCCGATCCTGACTAGTGTGGATGGTCGCGCTATTCGCCGAATAACATCAACCGCTGTTCACCGTGCTCGGCTTTTCGTCGGTTTCCTTCTCCGGGCACGAATATTCGTGAAATAACCGCATTCAAATCATCCACGCATTCGGGAATCAAATATAACTGTACATACCTTTAACCTGCTGTCAACTGTTACCAAAATCAACAGTAATTGTATATTTCTACATAATACTATTAATTTTTCATTAACGATTGTTGACTAGGACCGCCGCATTTGGAAAATATGTATTCCTAGATTCCGCAACAAGTAGGAGGTTTGTACAAAACCAGCATGCGTGTGTAAGTAAGCACATGACGTTCCCGAGTAATCAACCTGCCTGTTCGGCCATATCGGACGTTTTGATTCTCAAAATGGGAGCAAACTCACTTCTGCATACGACGGGGTTGTGTTACTGCCGCAGCCTTGGTGTAGAGGCGCCTCAGCCCGTAAGGGCCAAAAGCAACCTCGCGCCCCGCTTGTCCACTCCGAATGGTCGGGCCCGCATTGTGTCCCGCTCGCGCTACTGACTGTTTTTATCTCAACTGAACACCTTAATTAATTGTTATGTATTAATTGGTGAAGCGAACCACGAATTTATAATTACATATAATAAAATCAAAATGCTAGGGAATGTAAATTCTCCAAAATGGGCAATATCTCTATTCATTTTGGAGTAGTAGGATGATGACTTGAGTCTTTAGAAGTTAAAAATATTTACTTTTGAAAAAAAACTTGTTTAGAAAGTTGTTGAAAATTTTTAGTTACAACAAATTCAAACAGCACCTAGTTGAAAAGTTACCTAGTTATAGTTGCTATAAAAAATTTAGCAATATTCGATATTAACGTCAGCAGCTTCTGTATAAGATAATCACGCCAATGCTTGAAGTTTGTACTGTCGATCTGAAGGACATGATTTACTTTTTTTCGACGGGGTGAACGATCATTTGAAATAAAAGAAAGGGTTGGTGGACATAACGAGCGGGGCCCATCCAGCCCTTTGTTAATCGAGTCACACCGCATCGTTAGCACCTCGAAACTATTAGCCCAGGCTACGCGGTAGGTCCAGAGTAATTCCTTTTATTTGATCTCGAGTGTTTTTGTGTGTGTTTATTAATTTGATCTTGGGCGGGTCGCTGGGGAAAAAATCTATGGGAACAAATTAAGCAAACATTTATTTTTTCCATCGGCCGTGCCTTCGGTACGGTCTCGATGATTCGACTTACGTGCAATGATTATTTTTATATCTAATTCTTCCTCCGCAACGTTGAACCTTTCTGTACGGATGGAATTATTACTATTATAACTACCGCGGCATTTGGAAAATATGGTCAGAATATGGAACATTCTCTTTATGCGGCTGATCATGACTACCTTTTTTTAAACTTGTCATTCCAAAACCACTAATTTTCAACAAAATTTTGAATCCAGGGTCCTACCTGCCCGATTTGCCCATTCAAGCTCCGCTGTTAAATTCTCACGACCTTGCAATATTTCCTGGTCGGAAATATGGTTAGACAGGGTTGCGTCCCCTAACCTCATGCTCTTTCCAATGTTCTGGATTGTGGAATTCGCTGCCCTACTGTTTCAATTAAAAACCTTCACTGTGCTGAAGATGTAGTGATTCTGGTCACTTCTACATCAGACTTGCAGAGAAAAATGGAGCCTGCCAGCAATATTTAAATAAATCTAAACTCATAAAATAGCTTTTCACGAGGGAGTGGATATGCTTAGGGTTCTTTAAGTGTGGACGAATTGACTTTGTGAATGGGTATGGTGCGTAAACGCGCTTAACGCATTATAACCACTTTCAAATTGGAGTGCGGGTACACCACAATTCGCTTGATGCGCGGCGGCTCCGGCAGACGAGGAGCGCGTGGCGACCAGAGAGGTGGCTTGTCTTTTTTTGAGGTTTGCGCTCGCGTTTTTTTCCGAGGATGACAGGTGGACGTTTTCTGGATTCATCTGCCTTTTTTACGTAGGGAAGAGATCTTTCCAGGCGTCGGATAGGACAACCGGCTTCATGTGAGTTCGACAGCTACCATGGACTTTCATCGAGCTGCAATCACTTGTCCAGAGAACATTTTATTTTCATTTGTTCATTTTTCTCCAGGCATTTTGAAAGTTGTACCGAATTGACTATCCAATAAATAAATAAATCCGCTCTGCAAGGGACCAATATCAATCGAATGGACAACATGAAGTTGTCCTCTAATGATTTATGTTGGTTCTTCAAGGTTATTTGCGAAAATATCGCCATATTCCCCTGTAAGAATCATTCTGTTCAGTTCCTCGTCGAGTAACTCCTGCGACTTTTTTCACTGTGTCCTTTCATGCAGTGTTTTCAGTCCGGCACATCTAGCAAATGGTTTAGCACTAGTGCTGTACTAGAAATAGTTTTTCCATTGATTATTCAATCATTCGCAACTTGGAGTTAAACTTAACTTTGGTCATGTGGTGTGCAGAAATGTAATCCTTATTCATATATTTCTAAATAAATCATAAATTCGTTTAAAAACACTTTTTCCCACTTTAGCATGCCCGTAATGACGATTTAATTTCACACTTAGGAACCCCACACTCGGCTCAAAAGAATAGAATTGACCAGACGGTATTGACTACCCAAAGACTACTTGACAACTAATAGAAACTCTCAGTAGAAAAAAAGCTGTACGGTATTCAACCTTAGGCTTCAACCAAACGTTCCAAATCCAGCCACAACAATCAAAAATCTTTCCCACCATTGCTCAAGCTTCCTTCTTCGCATGCAACCTTACTATCCGTACACAAATCCAATTCCCAAGTGCCTTCGAAACCGGAAGAAGTCGATATAGGACGCGACTATAAAATCCTTGAACTTCCTTCCAACCCTTCAGTCCAATACCTTTCAACGCGAACTCTTCCCCGACCATCCTCTTAGACGTCTACAGCCATTGGCGATTTCTGCGCTAGCGAGTCAAATGAATAGTGCGATGATAGGAATGCAAATAGATGACATCTCCACTTTAATAATGTTATGCACAATGGAAAATTTATGATAACTAAGTTACTTGCAGCGCGCTGACGCTGTTGAAGTATGACAGTACATTTAAAATAATAAATTCTCGGTGATATACGAAAAACTCGGTTCCTTACAAACGATTCTAAATATAGATCGGTTTATTGTATGATATCGATGCCCATCAACCATGCTGTTCTATTTTATCTTTGAAGAACGGAAGGGCCAATATTTAAATCATCGGGTTTTGCTCAAAACAGTTATTCTTGTTTCCACGACCAAGATCGAAACGACAGTAAACTAAAAATCGACATACTCGTAAAAATATGGGATGTCCATCACAGACAGTTATAGGAGAAGTCATTCGATGATAAAAATACTTATGTGTGTGGGTATCGAGCCGTCCGGAGACACGGGGTCTAGACGTGAAGTCAACCCCCCCCTCACCGGTTCACTGATATACTGCCCTCTAATGCACCACTCCACTACTGTCTCATTATATATCCTCCTACAGTTATATTCGCTTGTTTTTTCCGTCTATCTCGCCTCAGGCCCTTCCGCGAGTCGATGACCCAGTTGTACTCAATAATAATGACTGATGAATGAGACTGGGAGGCGGCTTTATTGCGTTCCGAGCCGAGAGGCCGAAATCGGGTTTTCTGCACGGATTGACCTACGGTCGTAAATGGGTCCGACAATAAAGACGAGCCTGATTGGACGGGCAAAACACGAGATAAGGACGAAAGATTAATATTGGTTATTGCCGAGGATACTAGATGCATGAGGGGGGGGAGGGTTGATTTCTATAGCTTCGAAGGAAAAACAATATCAACTTTACCCCAGAAAAATCTTAAATAATCTTTTGCTATAAGATGTAATAGCTTTAATCATTATCTCATACTACTCAACAGTATAGAGTATAGATCATGAATTACCATATTTAAAATTAGAAATGGCGATAGTTTTATGGCTCCTAGGTGTAAGTAACGAGAAACAAGACCCCTTCTTCTTTCATGTCTTGAATTTTGTTGAACTGAACGCCATCAAGGGAAACATACAATAGAGATCAATAGGAACGAACTTGTTGGCAGACTGTATGAGGATGAGCACAAATTAAACAAGCCAAATTCAATCAAAATCGAAAACGTGAAAAAAATTATTCTCAACCTAATCAAATTGTATGATTTAAGGGATACTGGGAGACAGGGAAACTAAGAGTTATGATAAGGTTGAATAACCGCTGCTCCGGGCTTCAAACAACCCACCCTTGATTAACAACCCCCTGTAATCAATTAAATGAATGCTGTTGTTTATTGTAAATTGATGTAATGGGAAAATTACTATGCTGCGATATTAAGCGCAAAGCGCAAAACATCAACTAATTCATTCTTATCGAACATCCCGTTGAAAACGAAACCTTTTCGACTTCCGATAAAGGCTGGTTTCACGTTTTCTTAAACTAGATACGGAGCTTGACGTTGGATGGTGGTGATAATAATGGAATTCTACGAATCCCTTTCGTATTCCTCCACCATTCCAGTCTGGCTTATTGAATTTTCCTAGTTTTTATTGAATTGAACCTTTTCTCAAGAAGTGGTAGTCAACTTCAATGGTACAATTCCAAAGGGATGCAGTCATATAGCCAATACAACGATGTTAGTTGATAGGTGACGTACGTCACCAATTACACACCGGACGTAAGCATTATAGAAAGCCACTGGCATTTGTTTTCGTTTCCCAGTCATCTGACGTTAATTTTTTTGACATAGTCTCAATCCTGTAGTTACTTCGTTGAGGCTAGGACAATAAGAAGCGGGGTTTGGTGTTTTCTAAGTGTAACAGTTTTGTGGCTTATTTCACTTCGAAGTTCTTTATCTCAGTTCAACAGACTTTATTCTCTTTCAAAAACGAGGTCATTTATTATTGTTGCGATTCCTTTTTTCAGGTACTCTAAGTTTTGTCTGCATTGAGCAGTTATTTCTCATTCTAAGATAATCTGGATGGCAGTTGCTTCTCATTGGATAACCTACAAGTGCGGTTGATAATACCCATGTTGTGTAGGTGATTTTGAGATGCTAAAGACCGGCTATAGTCCTGGACATGGAAGTCGGACTTCCGTGTTGGAAGTCTAGTGAGGAGCCGTAGAGCTACACTGTATGATTATGATGTATGTGTTCTGACATTCTTATGAGATAACGGGAGCTTTGTTTACGGTATTCCCCAAGTATAGTTCGCTCTGTGCGAGTTGGAATTATTGTTCGGCTATTTCTGCAACGTCGATATGTGAAACACGTTGAGCTCAACCCTGCACCCATAATTCAGCAACTTCGACCTACAATATTACAGCATTTATAAGCTCTTCAAATTAGGCCGCCTTCTTCGTTCAGTACTTGTTGCAAACTGGGCCTCAGGAAATAGCGAATATGGTTTCAAAGTGTTTAAATTTAAAATAATTGTATAGCCGATTAATTATGAACCTCGTAGATCAAGCATTTATGTACATACAGATAATGCTGCAGTTTCAACATGAAAAAATGAATTAAGGTTTTTAGTTGAGATGAAAAAATTTAATGGCACGAGCGGGATTCGAACCCACGACCTCATAAAGTGGGGTTGAGATGGGAAGTTGAGTCCAAGTGGATCGAGGTCACGTGGTATCTAGCCGAAGGTCGTGGGTTCGAATCCCACTCGCGCCGTTAACTTTTTTCATCATAACTGAAAACCTTAATTAATTTTTATGTACTAATTGATCATGCGGACAACGGAAGTAGTGAATTAATTTTAATTTATTTTTCTTCCAAGTAAAAATCGCTCCACCACAAAACCTCATAATATTTAATAGCTTTTTGTTAGCTTTAATTTACCAGGAAGGAGCAACAGTTTAAGAAATAAATGCCGACTAGTCATTTGGGTCGGGAAGCGTTCATTGGAAGGAGTCTGGAACAACTTGTAGAATCTTACATAAAAAGGGAGAGGGGCTGGCGGATCTCCAGTTTCCTTCTTGGACATAATTGTAGGAATAGACTTGTCAACAGGTCTTTATCTGCTCTCTCTGAGGCAATAAACACAACTCTATACTGATTCTTTTTTTCGAACGATTTGTTTTCGAATCGACTACACTTCGAGAACTTTCTCACATGACGCCCTCGAGTTCTTCAGGACGGGAAGGAGGGATCGAAATGTCGTTCATGACATCAAACTAAAATGATCCGGCATGTGTTTGTACCGGCTGGGATGTCGGTTTATTTGTGTGTTTATTAGTTTGTTAGTTGAGGGTTTGGGTT
Source organism: Cimex hemipterus (assembly GCA_039619505.1). Lineage (NCBI taxonomy): Eukaryota > Metazoa > Arthropoda > Insecta > Hemiptera > Cimicidae > Cimex > Cimex hemipterus. The sequence continues at coordinate 19,200,515 of CM077104.1, read as the reverse complement.
TGTAAATTAACGCATGTGATCTAACGGCACCATCGTCCCTATTTTCAGCCCCAAACGATGGATATCTCCCATAAAAGAATATTTATTTTTTAGTGAAAGAACGTATATTTACAATATTGAAAAATGATATTTTCTCTTATAAAATATAGACAGTTCTGTTTGGGAGGGTCCTCGAAAGTAACTAACATCCAAAAGTTTACTGTTTTATGCAGGACAACATTCACATACACAGGAAAAGAAACGTATAAACTAACCAATCTGTTCAACAAACAAGGACTGCAAACAGCACTTAGGACCAATAATAACGCAGGTAAATTACTAAAAAGAAACATCGACACAACTAACCTGCTAGACAGCAACGGTGTTTATAGCATCACATGTCAATGCGGATACACTTACATCGGCCAGACTGGAAGGAAACTAAGAGATCGATTCAAGGAACATCTTAGATCCTTCAGAAACAATGTCGGAAAATCATATTACGCCACACACTTAATACACTATAACCAAACACAATAGAAACAAGTATGGCATTAATACACAACGCACAAAAAGGACGAAAACTAAACATAGAGAACCTCGAGATATACAAACAAATAACACTCAAAAACTGAAAACTTATAAACGCATAAACAAACTCACAATCACACAACACCTTCACACCTCTAAAAACACTTCATAACAAAAAACGAAAACGTTGAGAAGAACAAAACATTGCAACCAACACCAGGAAAAAACAAAAACCAACGACGCACAAATAATAACTGAAAACGAAAATAACCCCCACCAAGACCCACCAACAGACACGGAGACACCCCCCCCCCTAACGCAACGCCCCCAGCGACAAGCGACGGACGCAACACTATATAAACCCCAGTCTAAATGACAGACAGTTTTTCACTGAAGATGGCGTAATGGCGAAACGCGTTTGATTGACTCAAACAAAAAACCCGCGAGTGAAGACAGACCCAATAAGTACCGGTTCAACACCTATTACTAAATATATTTTTTTACTCCATTTAACTGTATGGCTATGTATTGTATACAAGGGTTTCAATTTTTTACTTGTGGCATTACGGGCATTACTCTCTGGGTTATTTCAGCTTACATGGTGCTATGATAATTCTCACGGCGGTGCGTAAAAGTGATATGTTGTGACTTTGATGGGTTAAACTTTATCTTCCAAAGATTGCTCCATTTTTCAATTGTTGATATGTGGTTTTATAACATAAAAGAAGCTTGTGCAAAAGACTTGTTACGACTTCTTAATATGGCGGTGTCATCTGAGCACGTGGCGGTAAGTGTATTCTCGTTTGTGGGTATATGAGAAGTAAAAATTGTGTTCAACAGCGGAGCGAGTATTGACCCTTGTGGCACACCTACAAGGACTTCTTCCATCTCCGAAGTCTCGGTGCTATGGTTTACTGCGAAAAATTTCTTTTTAAGGTATGATTATATAATCAGATAGCAGGGTATTCTGAAAGACATCGCCAACCATGAGAAGAAACTCGCATCGGCCATCAATCAGAGAACTTTTTTGTTGAAATGCAGACAACACAAGGCCCTGAAGATGATCTCAATAAAAGATTGAAACGTTGGCACGATAAAGAAAACGTTTTTCTGAAACCCACATCACAACAGACCGCATCGCACGCTATCTGAATAATTTTTTTGAAGTATTCAAAATTTTGTAAACATTTATTGTACATAATATAAAGAATTATTAATATGAACATATGTTTTTTTAATAAAACAGTTTGCATTTTCATTTTTTAAAAGTGTTTTTTATTTTTTTTTATTTTTAGTTCAGTTTTCTTTTCAAGTTATTCAAAGTGAACATAAAAAAGGAAACAAGAAAATCCACGGAGTGGGATGAACAGGCTGAGCTTTCGACAGGATAACCTTCCACTTCAATTCCTGTGTTGTTCCAGATGAAGTCCCTGTAGAGGGCTAGGTCCTCGAACACCATAGTGCCCAATTTTACCCCGCAATACATGTCAAAATCGATACCTCTTGACAATATACCTTTCAGTTTGCGGTCGCAAAATAGCGGTGCACCTTGATCGCCTAAACACGGCGAAGCGTCTGCCGAACTGTATGCACAAAGTACGACCCCCATCCCTTTGCAGGCGGGTTTTCCAGTTCTCACATTTATGCTTGCTTTGGCCATAATCATTGTGTTCAATGCGGTAGTGCATTGTCCGTGCGAAATTACATAACAACGCGACATCTGATCAATCCCTCCGCCTATATTGTTGTAAATTTTATGTAATGTTTCTGGTATTACGCCTAAAGCCAAGTCAAATCCTTGTTGGCTTGTTTGGAATCGAGGATGTATCATTAGCTTGGTTGTTCTGGTTCTTGCTTGAAGGACAGGATTTAATTGATAGAAAACCCAAACATTCCACGGTTGCAATTGAGAACCATTCGAACTTGTAGCGCATCGCGTCGAGCTTAACACTACATTGCTACTGATCATCACGCCAGTGCAATTTGTGTAAACTTGTTTATTGTTCATTGAATGAGAAGAAAGGACAAGAACTACGTATGAAAACTTTACAACATCCACCTCTCGGATTGCACCGAACATCTTCATGTACGGTCTACAAGCAATTACTTTTGCGTTGAATTCCTTTTTTTATTTGATCAAATGGATTTTCGATCACGTGGAACACTCGATCTTTTATGACGTCTAGAATCCACAATATTTTATGGTGTACTGAAGAGGTTCTGACTTCATACAGGCATGCGTGATTAACCTGTTCATACTATTTCATCGACTAACTGTATCAACTGTAAAATAAATAAATAGCATCATAAAATTGTTCGCATCCTCACATTCATTGTAAGAACATATGTTAGTCAATTTCAGATTGCCAACGACGATCCAAGTTGAACTTTTTATTGGAATTGTCTTTGTCCTACATTATGTTAAATGTGTAGAGATTAGTGACTGTTACTCGATAATTATTCAGATATCGTGAGATGCGGTCTGGTGTAACGTAGGTTTCAGAAAAAGATTTTCTTTATCCTGCCAATGTTTCGATCGTTAGTGAGATCATCTTCAGGTCCTTGTGTAGTCTCCATTTCAGCAAAAACATTCTGTGATTGATGGCCGATGCGAGTTTCTTCTCATTGTTGGCGATGTCCTTCAGAATACTTTTTGCTGCGTGCCTGTATGTAGGTGAAATTTTTTCATAGAATTTTTGCTGAAATGCACACAACTCAAAGCCCTGAAGATGATCTCAATAAAGATCGAAACATTGGCACGATAAAGAAAATGTTTTTCTGGAACCACCTACATCACACCAGACCGCATCTCGCGATATCTGAATAATTATGTTGAAAGTTCGGACAACTCCTCATATAAATTTCAAATGCTATATTAAGCTTTTGAGTTATTTCAGGGTAGAGGACAGCGAAAAATTAAAACTACAAGTGACGTAAAATTGTCCTTCGTATTTACTTATGTATACCAATCAAACTATGGTAATAACTGTAAGTTTGTAATATTTTTTTAAACATCGTTACAGCTAGGCCATTTGTCGTCGATATGTACGTTTCTAGTTAGTTTTAGTTTTTTTAAAAAGAAGGTTGGTAAGAAAGACATTAGAAAACACAAGCTCTACCTAAAAGATAAAAATTTCAAATTTTTGAGAGAGAGAGAGAGAGAGAGAGAGAGAGAGAGAG
>CM077104.1:19143772-19196425 GCA_039619505.1 Cimex hemipterus | reverse complement strand
GAGAGAGAGAGAGAGAGAGAGAGAGAGAGAGAGAGAGAGAGAGAGAAGGCAAAAGCGAAGTAATCCGACTCGCGATATTTGTTGATTTATACAAACACAATGAGAAATATTTCTCCCTCTTCATTCTTGGAGAACTATTGTGAAATATTTGTGGATAAGTGCAGGACCGTAAACCTAAATTTAGGCCTTTTTCGTTTCTAATAATGAGGCTATAGCAGTTTTCCATCGATCGAAAAGTTTTTTACCCTTATATCAAGTCCCTTGGGATTGTAATTGCTAACATACGTTTATTTCTATAAACACAATTAAACGTTTTTTCGCTCTTCTTTCGTTAAACGCTACATAATTTACTGTGAACTATTTTTGGAAGGAGTGCTGGGCGATAAACCAGATTCTAGCCCTTCTCGGTCATCCTACTTTGCCTGTACCATCGAACTATAAGCCAGTTGTACAGGTTATATCTCTTGCGATCCGGTTTTGAACGGAATTGAAATTAAGCCTACACTCAGCTCATAGACATTTTTGCCTTGTGTCAATATTTATGAATAAATCCGAAAATTTGTGTTTGCATGCTTCACATTGGGTAATTCAGTTATTATACGTTGAGTTCTAATGTTACTTGTTCAGGGCGAATGTGATGAGTAACAAACATCTTGTAATTTGATCATTATCGGACATTTTCCTATTCCTATTTCTATTGTGGTTGTTTGTCGTTTCGGCATTTTACCATCTTCAGTGCAAAAACGTCTGAAATCAAGGTCAGGCAGAACAAGACGGTTGATAATGATCAAATTAGGTCACCATAGTTTTCTTCAGAGCAGGGTTAAAAATAAGATTTAATGAATGTAATGCATTGTTATGGTAACACCAGGTGTAGCGTGTATGTAAATAAACGCCTAACTTAACAGCAGTTATGCGTTTAGTGAATGTTTCATTCTCGCAGTTTCGGCCAGGACAATGAGTTCAACTTGTTTCTCCAACAAGAAGACCACGACCAAGTGTGTGACCGAATCTCCAACCACATTTTTTTCTAGTAAAAGAAAAATACAAGTAAATACGAATATCCCTAAAACTCAGAAATCAAGAAAACAATGTAGATCACAATCGTGGTGTACGTTGAATGATCGATTTAACTTAGTTCAAACGTTTTATGTACGGATTGTTAGTTATAACGTAATCATAATTATCAATGAATCTTTACGATATTATTGAAGAAAACAAAGCACAGACATAGTGGGATGAGTATGTGGTGGTAAGATGCTGATTGATAATGGGATTCGACGAACACACCCGTGATTTCATTTATCCACAGCCTGTAGTTGGCAAGGACCTGGTATCGGGTGAGGGACCTTTTAAAGATGCCGCACATCTCACGGGAAACGTATCCGTCAGACAAGATACCCTTTACCGAACCTTCGCAGATGAGAGGAGCGCCTGAGTCACCGTTGCAAGGCATCTCCTTGTTCTTGAATGTGACGCATATCAGGGATTCGTTCACCTCGTTGCAAGTCTTCCTGTTTTCCGGGTCGACTCTCATCCTCTGCAAGTACAATGGAAGACGAAAACCCCGGTCGTAACTGCCGTAGCCGTAGATTTCGCACGGCTTGTCGTGTCCGAGGTGACCGCCCAGATTTTTGTACACGGATGGAAAAACTCCGGAAGTCTTGGCCAGTCCGATGTTGCAATGCACACTTCCCAGACGGTAGACGGGGTGCGGGATCAGCCTCGTGGCCCTCCAACCGTCGAATCCCGATTTATCCTTCCAGAACATCATTACCGACCCGGGATCGACAATTTCCCTAACGTCATTGAAGAAACACTGAGCTGTCGTCATTGCAGTGCTCTCCTGTATCGCGACGCCGCTGCACGTCCTGTTCAATTCATCGCTGATAAGAGTGACCACGAACAGAATAAAGCGGTACTCTGTAAAATTTTCAACGACGTACGATCCATGCATAGCTTTATTTCATAAACCAAACTTAAGACTTCACAATATATTAAACTTTAACACATGTTTTATGTGGATTTTTAAAATAGCAAAGTTATTCCAAAATATTTGGAAAAAATCCTCCAGTTTTTATACTTTAAAAAAATTATTTCATTGATACTTGAGATTTTTTTAAATTTTTATTATATTTAATAAAGGCAAGCAACCATTAGGGGTCAAAAAAATCTGCTTTGAATACTGGTAAGTTTAGGGTGGCGATGAGCCCAAACCGCCGGCCAGCTAGGGGGCCAACATGTTCGAAGTTCTGAGTCCATCATCTTACCAAATATGTCCCCAACTACCACCACCACATGCGCTCTTTTCCGGCTCAAATAGAGTACAAACTCGTAAGGACAATTTCGGATGTTATAGGTTCCTGACAATCTTGGCAGATCGGTGGAGATTCTCTTACTATGGGAAAACCATATAGTATGACTTATTCTGAGTCGTTACTTGAGACGAATATAGAACATATATCCTATATAGAATAATATCCAGCTCGCCGGCACTACCGTGTGTATTTTTTTCCCATCAGAATGTCGAATTTCTTAGGCTTCCCTTTACCCTCCAGACCTAACCTACTACCTACATTAAAATACCGATGTGTCCAGGTTGTCAGGAACGGGCACCCACGCGCATATTCTTACTGCCTCTGCTCCATATACGCCCGAAAGGAGCGAAGTGCTGTTTCGGGTAGTTTGGGATAAATTTGGCCTGATGATGGAAACAGAGTAGAAAAATTTTTGTTTGTTGAGGATGCCCGGTCTGCTCTCTAAAATTTTGAAGATGAGGAGCCATGAATAGGAGCAGTGGCACAGACAGTCGGTTTTTGTTCATCGCCACCCGAAACGTATTTCTGTTCAAGACAGCTTATGACGATTATTTTTTATTACATTAAGATAAGGTGTTTTTTCTAATGTGAAATCTTACTTTTAACAATAATGTTTGTAATAAGTGTTGTCTTCACGGACGGGTCCAAGACCGGCGAGGGTGTGGCGTGCGCCGTGTATAAAGGGGGTTCGTCCACTTCATGGGCACTCCCGCGGCACTGCACCGTGTACACGGCGGAACTGTATGCGATCTGGCACGCACTCGGGGTGATCCGGGACGATGAGGGTCCGGCCTTCCTTGTCTGTACGGACTCTCTGAGTGCAGTATCGGCTATCCAGGACAGATTTTCTACGGACCCTCTTGTCGTGCTCCTTCTAGAAAGATATGCTGAGCTGGAGCGCCTTGGAAAAACGGTGGTAGAGTTGTCTGGGTACCCGGACACGTTGGGCTGGAGGGCAACGAACGTGCAGACGAGGCAGCAAAAGCTGCGACGTCGCGCTCTCCGGACCAAGATACCGCGATCCGGCCTAGTGACGCTGTCCGGGCGGTAAAGAGTGCTGTGGATAAGCGTTGGCAGCGCCAGTGGGCAGGGTCGTCTGAGAAGCTCCTGCGAGTTAAGGACACGACTGAACGATGGCCCCATGAGAATCTGAAACGTAATGAAAGGATCGTGTTGACTCGGTTGAGGATTGGTCATACCCGTTTGACACAGGGACATCTGATTCTGGGTCAAAACCCGCGCAGATGTCCCGCTTGTAGAGAAAAGTTGCTCAGTGTGTCCCATCTCATCGAGGAGTGTCGTGCCTTGGCCCCCTACAGGGAGCGAGTAGGCATGGACTCTGACATAAAAACAGTACTCGGGCGAGCAGGTCAGATGTTAGACCCCCTGTTCCGGTTTTTGAGAGAGACGGGGGTGTTTCCACACCTGTAAACGGTGTATGTGTGAAGTAGTTTTGTAAATAAGTATATCTGTGTTGTGTGTTATTGTGTTGTGTATTTATTTGTACATAGTAAATTATTTATTCGTATTCGTCAGTTGTAAGTGGCCGATGGCGGAATATTGAGTACCCCATTGGCCACAAAAGTACAGTAAGAGGGGGCTGAAATGACTTCATTGTTGAAAGCCCCAGAGAAAAAAAAAATAAAAATAAAACAATAATAATAGCAAAGCTTATTAAATTAAAAACAAAAACAACAGTTGTGTATGTATATACATATTCGGAAAAAATTCAATTCAAGTTAATTGCTGCATAAAAAAATATCGTTTTCAATTAACATCGAGAACAATTCAACCGATAAAAATACAAGTTTAAAACCAGATTGTTCCGCAAGAGTTTCAAAGTACATCAAAACAGTGTCTATACAAACGATATAAATACGTACAAAATAAGAACAATAAGATAAGACAGCCGACGATCTGGCTAAAAGGAAAAAAGCAGTGCGTTCCTAACTCACGAACCGTTTTACATCGAGCTTATAACTTGCATGAGGAATTAATTTCAGCGACTTGGAGGAAAAGACGGTGTCAAGAGATTTTAAGCTCTAGCCGTCTACGGAGACTTCTTGAGAACCATATGTTGCATTGAAGTCCTTTCTCAACTTGGCTTAATGCGAAACAACAGCGACTTCGAACAAAAATTGTAAAAACCCATCTAACAATAATGTAAAACCAAAACTAAAGGCGAATTTCTGTAAGAATCAATAACAGTCGATTTTTCATTTTGGAAAGAACGTAACATTGATCCTTTTTCAGGTATTTTCTTGCTAATAACCATTATTGGAGTTGCAATGTTTTAATTTTTCTTTTTATTTTACAGTTGCTTTTTTCATAGTTACCAAAGTTAAAATGATGAAGACTGATTCGTATAAGAATTCGTTAATGCTTAGTTAATTGCTACAACTCCAAAGCTAGTTTTGTTTCATATGAAGTCCCTGTAGACGGCTAGGTCCTGAAAAATCATGCCATCGATTTTTGATAAAAGAATTTACATAAAAGAACCTGTTCTGTACCAGGTTGAAATGGATACCTTCAAACATGGTACTCAACCGTCGCATTGAAATATTTTACCTGTGCTTAAAGTTTTAAGTGGAATTGGAATTACATTCCTGCTCCTAAGAGTTATACAAAAGAAAGCTGTAAAAAGTAAAACAATAAATTTTATGTCATTTTTATGGGTTATAAACTAATTTTGGACACGATAAAATTACAAAATGATATATAAAAAAAAACTAAGTTTCTTTTTTTTTAACTTCATTTATTTCTACAGTTGTACAACGTACGACGTAGCTGGAACTAAAGTCAATATTTTCCTTATTACTTATTATCTCAACCAAAACCTTAACGTTAGGGTTTATTAATTGAAAAAACTTTCCTTATTGCTGTTTGCTTAATAAACTCGAAAATTTCGTAAGAGAAAGATCAAAACATTGATTAAAAGTAAATCAGAAGTTCACAAGCCATTATTGTAGTAGTAATTTTTTTCTTGTAAAATCGAAGGAAAAATTCACGACCCAACCTTCCACATTTACCAGGGACTGGACCCAATTAAACTGCAATGTTGACGCCACGCGCGCTCAGTGTAACCAGAAATCCACCCCACAGTTTTAATCATTGAGTTGTATTCATTGGTTGAAAACGTTGGTTCTAAATCAAAATTGGCACGTTCTTCCCACCTTTATCGTTTCTATCTGAGGATGGGTGTTTACAATTTTCTTGGCCCTTTATTGTTACAGTGGATACTCACACCTTTTTGTTTTTCTTACGCCATAAATACCTGAGATAAAAGTTAAAATTAAATAAATTTGTAAATGTGTCAAAACACGTGAATTTATCTGTTGTCAAAAACGGCATTTTTAAAAACCGATATTGCTGTTTTAATCCAAAACATATAATCGATCGACGCAATATATGCTTTCTTTCTTTTTTTTTCGACGCGTTTACACTTTTGACGTCTGAGACGCGACGCGATTGACGCCTGTACGTGACGCGATGGACGTTTATGACGCGACGCTTTTGACGCCTGTGACGCGACGCGATTGACGTTTATGACGCGACGCTTTTGACGCCTGTGACGCGACGCTTTTGACGTTTATGACGCGACGCGATGGACGCTATTGACGTCTGTGACGCGACGCGATTGACGATTGTTCGTGACGCGGTTGACGTTTATGACGCGACGCGATGGCCGCTATTGACGCCTGTGATTTGACGCTTAAGACGTGACGCGATTGACGTTTATGACGCGACGCGACGGACGCTATTGACGCCTGTGACTTGACGGTTAAGACGGTTTTTAAAAGGTTTTCCCAGGTTTTCAGTTTTTTCTCAACGCATACGCACATTATTTTCGTTGTGATTCTTTCCATACTAACGTTTTTAGGACTGCTTGACCTTATGAGGATTTTTGTCAGTGTAACTTCTTTATGATTTTCACAGGGAACAGCTTGAAAGACCGAGATGTACTTCCCTAATCGGTATGATTGTCAATATTTTAGGCTTGCACAGTTCCTAATCAGGTTCTTTCTGATTTGGACCCATCAGTATTCCAGATTTTATTAGCTTCCTTCCATAGTTTCATGGAGTCCTCGGTGGTATTGTTTTACGACGTCTTTTTCCAGTTGTAGAAACAAACCTTTTTGTAATATATATACGCTATGAAACGTCTGGTATTATTTTTAAAATCCGTTTTTTTATTTGAAATGGATATGTAGAGAGTCCCAAATTGGGTATAACCATGCAATCTAAAGTGGCCGTTTTATGTGGCGTTAAGTTATTAATTGTTTAATGCGATAACGAAATTTCGTAGAATGTTGGTTTATCCAGGTCTGAATTTTGTCATGAAGTATTTGGTTATTTTTTATATTCGATTTGGATATTTACTTTAAGAAGAAGCCGTTTTCCTCAAAATAGAAAAACGTCTGCTTTCCTTGGTATTTTCCTGAAACCGGTTACTTCAATTTCGAGGGTAGTAATTCATTTTGAAAATATGCTGCCCTATTACTTTACTTCTGCAACTTTGTGACTGGTTAAAATTAAAATTGTTGGCTTTCCTCAAAATAGAATATCTTCTGCTTCCCTTTATAATTTCCTGAAACCAGTTACTTCAATTTCCTCAAAATATACAAGTCTGAGTTATTTATTTTATTTTAATTTTTAAGAGGGTTCACAACAGTAGAGGTCATATCAACCCTCAGGGTGCCGGTGTTTTCGAAAAAAAGCCCATTTGTAAGTATGTGTCGGGTTCGAATGCAGGGCCGCTGGATTCGAACCCGGGACCTTTACCTTACAGTGATGAGTGCCGTGTCAATGATTAAACCTTACAGCCACCGACGTCTAATATTTTTTCAAAAGTTGTGCTGTTACGGTTTTTCCGGTACAGATAAAAGGAAGGATGGATGACATTTTCGTGGGACGCCCACCCACTTCGAATCAAGTGTTCTTCCGTTAAGGCCTTCAATTTCGAAGCCATTTTTGTTTCAACTGCTTAACCCCTTAAAATCCATGGCGCCGAGTTTTTCCATAATAGGCCTGTATAAATTGAAACATCTGTCGCATAGCAACACCTTAAGTTACCTGTATTTATGTCACGTCTTAAGCATATGGTAAATAAATTTAAAAATTAGGGGGGCGTCGGTGGCTGCAAGGTTTAACCTTTGACACGGCGCTCATCACTGTAAGGTTAAGGTCCCGGGCTCGAATCCAGTGGCCCTGCATTCGAACCCGACATACTTAAAAATGGGCTTTTTTTCAAAAACACCGGCACCCTGTCGGTTTATATGACCTCTGCTGTTGCGAACCCTCGTAAAAAAAATCATACCATTATCAACTAAAAATCCATGGGCTCTGCCGGGATTCGAGCCCAGGATCACTGTCTTGGTGGATACGAATCGGTCAGCCAGAACCGCTGCCTCCCAACTCAACGTTTATAATTATGCATCACCTACTTTAAAATCAAGTATGCAACCACTATCATAACAGTCTACTAATCATTGAACTGGACCACCTGATGATTTCTACATAATTACAATTACATAACATTAATCGATGCTTATTATATTGTCGAAATTTTATAGAAAAATATTGACAGAATTTATTCAATCTCGCAATCAAAAGATAAAACTTGTGAAGTTTCTTGCATAACTAGATTTACGGTGAATTCATCTCTCTCATTTTTAAATCTGAATAATTTTTCATTATTAATACTGATTGGCGCAGTATATTTCCCGCCAAAGCACAACTTAAAGTGTTCGGATTACTCGATACTCCTCGAGTACCTAGGCGAAAGGTGCATAGTAGGTGGTGATTTCAACGCTAAACACTGTTGTACCCCAGTGTTTTTCCGAAAATAGATGGAGCAAAAATTGCAACGTTTGCAGATGACACAGCGGTGATATCACTAGGACCGACTATCAATTATACAACCAATATCCTTCAAAATGCATGTAATGTGATAAAAGAATGGACGAAAAAAATCAAGCTAAATCAGTTCATTTAATCTTAACAAACAAAAAGGTGGACTATCTTCCGTCGGTCACAATCAATGGAACTACTATACCACACAGCTAAATATCTGGGGATGATCTTAGATGCTAAGCTGAGATAGGAAGAACACGTGAAGACAGAAATAGGTTTAAGGTATAGAAAACTATACTGGTTGATATGACATGGCTCCACTCTTGGTATACAAAATAAAATATTATTATATAAACAAGTCGTAAAGCCTATGTGGACATATAGTATCAACTATGGGGTTGCAATATACAAACACTCCCAAATAAAATCTTCCGTAACATGGTCAATGCACCTTGGTACAAAAGGAATAAGGACTTACACAGACTTACTGAAGTCACGGCGGAAATACAAAGATTTGCCGCCAAACACCAGGCTCGCCTTGGCCAGCACGAGAATGTGGAAGCGACCAAACTCTTACATAACTGAAACATGGTCAGAAGGTTAAAACGAACAAAGCCATATGAACTTATGTAGATAAAAGTGAATAGTGAATAATGAAATGTAAATCTTATTGTACCAATGGGTTTATAAGAATGTAAATATTTATTTATTCTATAATATTATTGTAAAACTAATGATTGGTCTAATAAGACCAGTTTTAGTAAATAAATCTAAAAAAAAGAATACTGTTAAAATTTTGCTCAACTATTTTGATCACATGTTTATTTTTGGGGGAAAAAATCAAAGGTTAAAGAAGATGTAATTTCACCTCAAAATAAAAATGACCCTTCCAGAGCAGTGGCAGGTATGATGTTTTATAAAATTCGCAGTTGTCTTTCAGTAACCACTATAAGCAGAAATTATCCGGCAAAGTTTGTGAGATGCCGGAAATAGGATAAGTTTTAAAATCAATATTAGGAGTGATGTAGGTGGCTGTAACGGTAGCCATTGATACGACGGCCGATCACTGTAGAGGACCCGGGTTCGATTCTCAGTGGCCCTGAAATCAAACCCGAAAAATGGGCTTATTTTAAAAAACACCGGCACCCCCGGGGTCCATGCAATCTTGTAAATCAAAGTTATTATATTTATTATTATTTCACTTGCAAATTTGATTAGAGTGTGTTAATTGTGAAATCGTGCTTCATCGTTACTGGAATCAATGAAAACATGTGTCCGAAAATTTCGAGCTAATTTAGATCTTTTCAAAATCATCAATTATTTTCTCATCAAAATATTAGTAAATTTAAAAACTATTAGGCATTTGCAAAAAGCCACATTAATGTGATTGAAATAATTAAGAGACTAAAATTTCTACTCTGGCGTAAAACGTGATCTAAAATCGACTTATTAAGAATATGTGCAAAGATCATTGAATTAATTTTGAAATAGGCTTTTTACTAGTGTACGGGCAACATGTTCGGTGGAATTCCAGTGGGAAAAGTGTTGGACGTTACCTATGTAGTTATTATCACCGCTTATCACATGGTAGATGAACACTTAATGAAAAAGCAGTGCTCTGGAGGGGTAATCTCTAAGAAACAAATTTTATCCTCGTCGTACTGTTTTACAAAAGACGAGATGATAAACCCGCTAGTAATGGACGTGTATGCGTACAATCCAATTCTTGAAAAAGGCAGCAACGTATTATACGCACTGATACATCCTAAATTCACCACCAGAGACAAAGGCTTCGACATAGCTATAGTGGCGATTAACGAAGAGTTTGAGCACGTCTTTAACAATTTGGGCGGAGGCGTCGACAAAATGTCTCATTGTTACATATATACGTTTAAAAAAAATTTTAATGGATTCATGGGCCAGACGCTTGTAAAATCGAAGGTAGATGTGAGGACAGGCAAACCCGCCTGCAAAGGGATGGAGGTCGTACTTTGTGCCCATAGCACTGAGGACAGTTCGCCGTGTGAGGGCGATCAAGGCGCACCGCTTTTCTGCGATCTCAGGTTGAAAGGCGTACTTTCAAGGGGTATCGCTTTCAATTCCTGTACGTCAAAATTGGGCACTATGATGTTTGAAGATCTGTCTGTCCACAGGGACTTCATAAGGAACTTGACTGGAATCGAAGTGGCTGTAGAAGAAAAGCAGCCATCAAATTTGGCCAAAAGTTTACTGCAATACACTGGTTTGTTTTACTTATTCTTCCTCATGATATAAAAAGGCCAGGAAAACACTTTTTTTTAACGGAAAAAAATTTTGGAGTTGCGCTTTGTATTCGATGATACTATCAAAATAAATCAATAAAAACTGATTTGTTTTTTGTTCATCAAATCCTGTAGCAAAATTAAAACGGAAAAATTTACAATAAATACAAAATAATATAAAACAATTTTTTTTCACATCATTGCCATAAAAATTTTACAATTTTTTAATTGTACTTTTGTATAATAAGTATAAAAAGGAGTCAGAAACTGCCGTAACTTTAAATAAAACAGTAGAAATGATTAATGATGGAGTGAGTGTGATGTTCAATCCTTTTTAAAAAGATAGTTCCTACAGAAGTGGTTTAGCATCGATCCGGATTTCGAGCTCTTTACATCATCATCAGTTGAAGGACTTCTACAACCACGCCTCTCTCGAATGAATTGCAAAACCGAACCCGCTGATAAAAAGAGTGCCATTAAAAAAACCGGCTGCTCATTGGAAAGTCGCGTTGGTGGGGGTATAAGCGGGTTCACTATTGCAATTCACGTCGAGAGACGTGGTTGTAGAAGTCCTTCAACCTGATGATGATCTAAAGTGCTCGAAACCCGGATCATTGCAAAACAACTTACTGTGAGTAGGATCGATATTTTTAAAAAAGGATTAAATAAAAGACTGATTCAACTGAAAATTGTGTTATAACCTAATGGAAAACCAGCTTTGGAAGTGAACACACAGTGTGGCCTATCTATAGAAAAATTCAAAACCATCTCCCGACAAGTGCCTTAATATATCTGAACAATTGTATTTTCCACAGCTGACTTATTTACTAAAATCCATACTAGTGCATAACCTAATAAAGCATAAACTTATGAAAAAAATAAAAGAATTGACGTAATTAATAAAGTGCTTATCAAACAAAAACCTTAGTGCAATTAATTTAATTTCTTAATTCTCTACGACGCCTTGTACACTACCCGTTTGAAAAAATCAAAACTAATGGTGGTACATTAAAACTGCAAAGGCATTGAGAAGGTTACCTCTTCTCTCAGTATTATTACAAATGTTCGAAAAACTATTAGATTCCTACATCCTCAAACAAATCAAACATCGCAACTATATCGATGACAACATACTAAGGATATACGAACACCGATCGATTATCATTGGAATGTTCCTCGAAGTAGAAAAATCTTTCGATCTTGTGTGGCACAACGGTTTGCATGCCAAATTAACTTTTTTTTTGTAAACCCCCCATTTTAGGCGAATATAGCTCATCAAGTCCTACCTTCATAAGACCCCGATAGGCAAACTACCTGCCACAAAGAGCCCACTAAAGGCACATGCAGAATTGTCTCTAGTTCATTCCGTCATAAAAGTGTATTGCAATATGATACGAGTTTCAGAGTCCCCTGTTCCGCTTTTTAGGGGAAATTGTTTTGTTTTTTTAAATTGAACATACTATATCTTATATGTTGTGTGTTTTTTTCTGAGTGCATGTATTTATTAGCGTGAAAGGCGAGGGATGAGGGTGAAATATAACATCATCATCAGCCATCTTAAGATGAAAGCCAGTGATTGTGTGTTCGGAGGAATATTAATAAAAGTACCCCATCGACCCCAATCTAGCTTAGTTTAATTGTAGGTCGGTGGAGGAACATCAAGTACTCCACCGACCAAACGGAATGAGTGTGCTGTGTGAATGTGTTTAATTGTATGAACGTATTTATTCGTATGAATGATGTGTCTGAACGTGTATAGAATGTAGACTGAGCGTGGGGCTGAAATGGCCAAGATGTCGAAAGCCCCAGAAAAAGAAAAAAAAATATGATACTATTTGTTCGGAATTAGATAAGCAGTATTGTTAACAAATATATCCACAGTAGTAAAACATTTTACTTCCTAAACACGTTTGGAAATGCATCTCAAGCCTAACTCAAGGGTTTGCTACACAAAAAGATACGCAAAAGTGTTGTCCCACAACGAGGTACAAAAAAATTGCTATTGTTATTCCAAGAGGCTATTTAAAATAAAAATCTACTAATAATGTACTATCTTTCTCCGCCAACACCATCCGTTGGTTCCACTCCTACAGTACCAATCGCCACCAAGCTGTCGGCGATTTCCCAATGGCCTTAACTCTTCCTTCCTCCATCTAAATTCTAGGGTGCCCCAAGGTTCTAGCATCTCTCCTATCCTTTTTTCCCTTTTGTATCAATGATCTGCCCGATTCCATCCAGTCCTTTAACCATCACCTGTATGCCGATGACTCCCAAATATACATAACCTTCCACTTTTCCCATCTTCACTCGCCCATTCTCAAGATCCAAAACGACCAAAACTCCATCAACGAATGGGCTCATAAAAATTCCCTTGTCCTCAAACCGTCCAAATCCACCGCCATAATTGTCGGGTCCTGGCTTCTCTTACCTTTATCCGCCCGCAAACTCCTTGTACCCTCCCTCATACTTCCCTACTTCGATTATGGCCGTTTGGCGTACCGTGGTCTCTCGGAGGGGGAGAAAGCGCGATTGAAGCGAATTATGAATCGTTGCGTAAGATTTGTATACGGCACTTCACGGGATCCCGGGTGTCAGGGCTGTATTCCCAACTTTCTTGGGTATTCCCTTCCTTCTGTACACAGTATTTCCGAGATTGCTTTTGCCTATGTCCTCCTTACATCATTCAGTCCCTCCAATTCAACTCCTCACATCTCGCTCGTAAGACCCGCTCATCCCCAATGAACCTTACCTTCCGCAACATCCAACCCATACCTTCGAAAGATCCTTTCTGATCCGAGCCCCTAAACTATGGAATTCCTTTCCCCTTTCTATTCGTCATGCTGCCTCCTTTTCGTCTTTTAAATCCCACCTGTATAATCACCTCCTCTCCCTCCAAGCAGAGACCTCAAGTTAACATTTGTTGTTTTTGTTTTATATTTTCGTAATTTTTCCCTTTGGTCTGCAGTACTGGTTACACATTGCGCCAAGATATCTATCGATTTTTTAAATTTTACTTCATAGAAGGAACTTCCTTTATTTATTTCATGTTAATTATTTAGGGGACATCAGTCCCAGAATGAAGTTTTTTTTCTACTTCTTCATCTACTAAAAAACCAAATACATATTTTGCACAATAGGTAGAACATATGTTATAAAACGGCAACACACTTGGCTGAAAATTTATTTACTCTAAGACCTCATTCGAATAAAGCTTTCGAAAAAATCAAATTGTTGACGTAGTCAGTGTGAAATATGATAATCTTACGGTATGATACGCTTGATGAAATCGACCTTTGTAACTCCCCGAAACCAATTCTCATGTTTAAATAGATCTATGAAAACCATCGAGTTGCTATTTACACAGCCGTCGGCGACGTTGTTGTACGAGGGAATCGGTTGTATGCCATGGAGGTATCCGAAGCATACAATCGGAGCGCCTCCATCAGCCTTGCAGTCGCCATTCCTGGAAATGTTCCTCGCGCAGATTGTGTAGTTTTCATTTGTGCTGCAGGTAGGAGAGCCGAACTGTAAAGACATAAACTTATGCCGTACCATGTGCCAGCCGGTTTGGTACGAAAGGAACACGCAGCTCTGCTCTTTTATGGAAACATACCCTCCCAATTTGTCGTAAAACTGATTGAACTCGTCTTTCGGCACTGCCAGGCCTACGTCGTGGCCTCTTTTGCCCCGCGAGAATAGTGGCTGCGTTATCAGCCGCTTTATTGGACGAATTTTCAGGTGATAGTACATAATGATGTCCTCCGGTTTCGACATTTCGCCCTTCGAATTTATAAAACACTGGGCCGATGTTAGCAGCATATTACGCGAAATGGCAATTCCAGAACAGTAGTGGTCAACAGATTTGTTTCCGGAATGGGTGTACATGACAACCAGCAATGCCATGTACCTAGCATATCTTATATTTTCCAGAATATAAGGCAACATATTTCTAAGACCTCAGCCAATCTAATATTTGGTAACTATTTAAAATTGAAATACTATGATTTAAATAATTACACGTGTTTTTTTAAGGTATGTGTAAAATTTGAAGCACTCTTCTTCAATGTAATTTTCAAATTAAACCTAATTTCATGGTAAACACTGAGATAGATTTCTATTTTGAAATTGAATATGTTAAAAATTTGAATTCAAACTATCAAGGTGTATTTAAGCAAATACAGCTTCATATTCCACTGATAAAATATAAAAATGTATATGATATTTACTTAAACTCAAAATGAAAATTAAGTTAGGAAATGATTGCTGATTTATATAAGCTCAAATCTGCTCGTGCATACCAACACACGAGCGTTCAATTTATATTAAATTACCGGCAGACCTCGAAAATACCCTCTTCAACGTTTGGCAGTCTGTATCAGATCTCATTCTTATCCTTCTAGCCACGAGGTTAGGCTAGACAATCAGTTTATCAAACTCCACTGACTCGTAAATACATTCGTACCTATTTAAATATAATTCACTCAGGTGGCGTAAAACCATGACCCACTCATATTACTCAACTGGTCTAATTGAGGTCGATGGGATACCCAATATTCCGCCATCCTACACATTTACCCTTATAAACCATCATTCTTAATGTACATAAAGAAAAACGAGATTTTCTCTAAAAATCGGAACAGGTGACCCAAATACTCGCTGTCTCATATCGGGTTGTCTTCCTACACGCTCTCTATATGGAGCCAAGGAGTGGCAATATTCAATTGAATGGGACAAACCGAGCACCTTTTACTTATAAGAGGGCTTTGCCCCAAAGATTAATTCCGCTTGTGCCATCTCGCATGTCCGATAAATAAATAATAAATCGGGTGAGGCGAATGACCTTTCTTCTACGAGTAACATCTTCCTGCTGAAAGCATGTTACGCGCCTGTGAGAGTTGATGAAAATTACTATTGACATTAGTTTAAAAAATGTCTGGCTCGACTTGCAAACATCGGATTATTACGTCAATCCAGCACGACAATCGCCGAAATAACTCACAACACGTAACATACCAATACAAATTTAAACCAAATTATACTGAAATGATTTTCATACAATGAACCTGAATTTTAAAAATATAGTTGACTAACAAGAAAGTTACTTAGGAAATACGTGTAACCGCAGGGAAAAATAACTTAAAAAGTGCACAAAGTATAACGTAAATATATTATACAGCACGATTTTTTTTTTGTTAAGATAAGATCTTATTAACTAAATATAGTTTAAAATTTTCTAAAGCATACCGAGAAATTTATTTTAATTTGAAAAAACTGACCAAGAATCAATTTTAGTAGGAGGTCTAATTTATCATATGGTGCGTTGAAAAATGCCTTGTATTTCTTCCGGAAAAGCTTCTTCTCGTTTTGTATTTCATCTTAATAATTTGATGACAAAACACAACAGCCTCTAATTGTTTGATACTCCAAGAAAAAAATTATTCATACTTAATAAAAATAAAATATGTGAAGAGATTGAAAGGCATATGTCCACTAGGTTGTATTTTGTTTCTTTTGTGTTAGACCCGAACACGCCCAAGAAACAACGGTCAGTTTTAATAAAATAGAGTTTTTAATTCCGTTTTTGAAACTAGGATTGGAAATTAATTTGTCGGTAGGTGTTGACTGGCGGACGTGTTGTGAATGCCGATTTTCGACGTTGGATAAGTGGCCTCCCAGACGGGAATAGGAAGCCACCAAGCTGCAGAAGGGATTCGGCCCACATGGCAGCAGCTTAATCGCTCCAATCATCCTGTGAAAAGGGGCGATAGCA
Source organism: Cimex hemipterus (assembly GCA_039619505.1). Lineage (NCBI taxonomy): Eukaryota > Metazoa > Arthropoda > Insecta > Hemiptera > Cimicidae > Cimex > Cimex hemipterus. The sequence goes on along the minus strand of CM077104.1, from coordinate 19,180,223 downwards.
TCTTTAAATAGTAATTACTTCATAAGCAATTTACTGGAGATATTATAGCGGATTATAGGCCTTTGGCAATGTTCACGCTGGATAATTACAAGGCGATGCCCGTTTGGGCCAGTGTTCCGGTCCCACAACTCATTTTGCCGCTGATGAGTGTGAAAGCGGTTATCAATTCCCCCTCCTGGGTGATCGGAATCTCTTCTTAATTGTTTCTGCTCGTGCGGATGATGGATGAATTTGCAGATGCAAACTTCTAGCTACTTTCAACGCGATATTCGCCCTTATAGAAAGACCTGGCGACGTCGGACAAAAGCGGACATAAAATAAACAACCAATAGAAATTTTCCTTAAGTTATAAAGAGTACGGTAGTAAAATGTTATTGTCCTTTGTCTTCTGCTCGTAACATTTATTTGAGTAAATAAAGTAAAACATATTTATTTGACGACCATTTTGCTAGACGATTAACCCTTTCATGGGGTTATAACACAACTAATATTCATGTTTTGTGATAGCGAAATAGATTGGTGTTAAGTCTTTTAATAATTTAAGGTTTATATCAGTTGTAGAACTTATAGAACGGCTGTTTTCAATATTTGTCCGCATTTATTTACAGATTTGTATTGTCAGCGTTTCCTCCTCGTTATGTTCAGTGTTTTGTCACCTAATGGGTGTCGATTCAATTCTGTGGATATCTTGAAGCAGAATCGCGGCTGATCCATCGCCAGATCAAATGGAACCGACCCAAATACATAATCACTCTGTACACCCCAAGAGGAAATTTCAAAAAATTAACCATATTGTTAATTTGATCATCTCTATCATCATCTATCTCTGCATATATTCTCGCCGCCTTTGCCTGCCATGTGTATGGTATCCCATCAATCCCTTCTTCAGGGTGCCCTTTTTAGATGGCCCGGTTGAATTTCTGTTTAACCAATGGTGCTATCAAAAAAACAAAAGTTTTCATATTTTTAAGTCTAGTTTCAAATGTTTACTTTTTTTTGAGAATAATTACACAGGGCACTTCAGGACCTCAGGTTCATGTTCAAAATTTCAAATACGACCTTTTTCATCCTGACACATCATTTTAAAGGGGATTTTTACGCTGAAAACAATGGTCAATGTGGTTTTAAATTTACAACAAGTGACAAGATTTTGGCAAAAAGGAAACGGCAGAGTCATTTCGACGAGGAGCTTAATATTTTACAGTATGTTCCCGAAAATCCTAGTTCTTCTCTCCGAAATTTTGGAAAGGGTTTAGGTTTTTCAAAAAATGAAATTAGGGATGTGCTCATGACTTACAATTTTAAGCCCTACCGTTCTCATCTGTCCAGGGGCTTCGGGACTGATTATGACAGGCGTCTAACACTTTGCACAAATGTCGATTTGGGATGCTGTAGAAAACATTCTTCCACACATTATTTGGACTTATCAATCCACGTCCACCTCTAATGGCATACTGAACCGTTAGAATTTTCGAACGTGGGTAGTGGAAAATTTCACGGCACCGTTGTTTTATAACATCATTGGTCCAAGAGAAATTCAGTCGGCCCATCTAAAAAGGACACCCAATTTATGTAATATGATATCATGCCACAATTGCGATTTATTTCGAGTATGAATAAAATAACACCTAGTAATTTTGTAAACGGAAGTATTGTAATATAGTTAATCTGCAGTTGAGACTGCAAACGGAGGGTGGCCGTGGAAATGTGTAACCTTGTGTTGTTATTCCTAATGCCTGAAGAGGCCCGAATGCAATTCAAAACGGCTCTACCGACGACTACCGACAAGGTGAGTCACTGTCCTTTGGGAATTGGAATGATTTAAAAAATAATTAATAGTTAGTAACATTAAGTTTGTTAGTCACACCGGCACCTCCGAGGACCTCAGCGGTTGTGAACCGTACTAAAATGTTTATAATTAATAACAACTTCAACATTAATATTTTTAACCACTCTTTTTTATACAGACCATAATTTAACAAAAAGGGTTATCAAATTGGTAGAAGAGTAATTTAGTAAAAGGGTTGAGCAAATTTGTAGCAATCCACAGTTGAAAAAATGGTCATAAAATTGGTAGATGAGCAATTTAATAAAAGGGCTCATCAAATTGGTTGCAGTCCATACTTGAACGAAAATGGTCATAAAATTAGTACCAGAACATAATTTAATAAAAATTCATCAAATTGGCAGAAGAGTAATTTAGTAAAATGGCTCATTAAGATGGTTGCAGTCCATAGTTGAACGAAAATGATCATCAAATTGGTAGAAGAGCATTATTTAGTAAAACATGTAACCAAATTGCTAACACACATCATTACACAAACCTGCACAGACCAAATAATGCACAATTCAGCTATTATTTGATTATTTTATTTCTTGTGCAGCCAGCGTGATTGTAATTGGCCTACTTCACCTCCCCCATAGACTGGTCAGAAACAGTTTATTCTCTATTTACTTTTCCTTCCGGCAATCCAGGTATTCTTGGAAGAGTTTGAATGGATACGTCAGTTTATTGTGCGTCTTTGGAGGTCCCCGAGATGTCTTATTGTCCACTTAGGAGTCCACAGGACAGATGTAAAATCTTTTACTGCTCTCGTGTCACAGGAAATCGACCTCTCCTTTTCTGCATCACGGCCACAACGGAAACCAAGGAAGGAAACGCTCCCAGCCGTGTACAACAAGAAAAAGATTGATAAAGATTGTCATAATACGGGTCGAGTGTTCAATGAGTAATAATTTATCCAGCTTGTATGCTATTTGTGGGGAAGCATCTGCTTCTTTCGGGGAGCTTTACCACCCGGGTTCCCCGTTGGTTATTCTTTTGTTCGGCCGCCGTCAGGGTTCATTAGTCAGCCGTGATTCGGCCGTTCTACGATGACCGTACGCATCCCCGGAAAATTTATTTATCCGAGAGGGGAAATCGGCGCCCGATTGTGTTCAGATACAATGAATCCGCTGGAATCGCTAAACATATTTTTGCTCAAAATAGACTATGTAACTAATATCGATCGGTCGTCCATAAATAAGGATGATTTTTCCTTAATTGAAACAAATAAGCATCACGGAATCTGGTGATTTTTAGTGGTATTTATCATGCTTACGTACCATTTTTACATTCAATCCACTCTACCAGAAAGGGAAATAATAATTATGTATCGGTTGTTGTTCAAAGTATATTTTGAGATAAAATTTTCTCTTAGAGATAAACCTATACCTTAAAAAGAGAAGCATAATATTTTTAAGCCAAGTACGCACTGGGATTCTTTCTTCGGACTCTTTGCCGCGGAGCTGCGTTTGGGATTCATTTTCTTGAATCCAGGGCGCTCCGCGACAATGAGTCTTCAATCTGGTGTGTTGCGTTTTAGTATGTTTTTGAATCCCATGATAAATTCATAAATTTCTTCACGCAACAATAAGGGGATGTTTGTGAGAGGAATACAAAGTCAGGGGAAAGAAAGTAGACACTATGTCTAAGTTAGACCAAGAATATGAGGTTAGACTTGCACATGAGACTTGCATAAGAGTCTCCACTTGCGAGGAAACGGTAGCCTGTTTGTACCAGAAACTGGCACCCTAAAATTCGTCTCCTTTTTTCCAAATGTGTGGTCCAACCATTTCCAAAAGACGTTCATAGGCGACTGGACTCATCCAAAGAAAATTTCAGAATCCCATTCTGTCTTCTAATCTCAGTGTGACAAGAAGATCACTCCCATGCTTGAATATCCCACGATTCCACCAGGCTTTTTTTTCTACTCCGTAGAGCTAAGTAAATCCGAGAGTGCAGTGCAATCCCTGAGAGCGCGATCTCGTTCGACTTGGCTCAAACTCAAAATTAGATGCGGACACGATTTTCGGAGCGACAATATTAGGGGCAAAGAGTTTGAGACATGTATCCGGTAGTCTGCTACAAAGAGTTCAAACAAAGAATTCCAGTGCGTAGTTTTTGATTATTTGGAAATCATGAAATGCGGTCTGCTGTAACGTAGGTTTAGAAAAACATTTTTTTTTATCGTGCCAAACATTTCATGGCTTAAAAGGTTTGTTTTCAGCGTAGATGTGTCATTACTTTGTGTCGTTTTGAGAATGCCCAAAACTAAACACCACACATTCTTAGTGTTTTTTTCAGATGGAGAAAGTACTCTCCATTATTCGACACATGACACCTTGTTTTTCATTTACTAGGATAAATGAATCACAGAAAAGCGTGGACGACTAAAGGTTTCGAAAGTAATAAACCGTTTATCTTTGCAAGACATGACTTTCTCGTATTACTGACTAAATTAATTTACCTTTCTTCTTGAACCTTCTGTTTGTTTGTGGTCTGAATATTTACGTATCATCTTCAACGATATTCTACCTAACAATATTCTACTTCATTTTCAACGAATGATTATTAAGTGGCTTATTTTAAGCAGATGTTATTTCTGCCGAATGGAACCCCTTTGTCTAGTTAAATGAGCGATAATGCTGAAGTAGAATTCCATGGAAGACAATTTGTCTTCACGACCGGCCTCCCTATTTAAAACCATTATTTATTCTTTTTAAAACAGTTTGTACATTGTTAATAAATAGAGGTGGGTAATGACGAGGCCCCAGGGTTGGTTCATTGAATATGCTAATGAAAAACTAGGTCCTTTTATGCATACGATTGATAATTATTTAAATCATGGGAGACAGGGTTGAAGGGGGTTGAGTGACCTTTCATCTTCGACTCCTGCAGACGAGCCGGCTCCTTTTTCGTCTGCAAACTGCCCAGTTAAACGGAAGCGATAATCTAGAATGTCCCTGTGAAAAGGGCCGGCCCTTAATCTCTTTGGGGGCCGTTTGTAAACCTGTTGACAAACAGGGCAATGCGCGGACAATGACGGGATTATCTGCCCAGCTCAGGTAGCCCCTGTGACACTAATCCCGACAAACCCATTAGGTCCCACAATTAAAACGCCCAGGATTGTGTAAACAACCCGTTCACGCCTGTCGGTCACAGCAGCTCTGGCCTGTCAATCCTGCCAACTTTTGCAACGTGCAGATGGTAGGATTCGGCCGGCTGTCGGGACCGAAATCCTTTTTATATACGTAGAAAATTGATTTATCGATATAATGATAATCCTTCATTAGATGTTCATAAATTGATTTCGTGAACAACATACGGTTTATTACCCTCTTATATAATAATTTGTCATTATTGGTAATAACGACATGGAGTAAATTTAAAGAACCGATTAATATACTCTACCTATTTCTAATAAAAAATGCCCACAAAGTGCCCCATGCTCCATGCGACTCACACTAACGGGAAGAGGCAGAAATCCTTGATACTGATGATATAGGCGTATCAATAGGTTCTCAATAAGAAATATGTGGTTGTAAATTATTTACATTTTCCGTTCGTACAAGAGGCATTCGGCTATAAATCTACAGTAGATTTCTCTTTAAGATCGCACATTTTATGCAATAAATTTTTGATTAGGCAAATCCTACTTTTTGTCCGACTATGACCGTCTGCCACAGATTGAAGATGTAGGGCCGAAACAGAACAAACGAGCGAGACTAAGCTGGCCAAAAATGAATATTAACGTCTAAGTTAAAAAAATTAATTGATGGCATGTTAAAGTGCAAACAGACCTATACAACAAAATGAAATAAAACCCGACCCAAGAATAGGCCGAGGATAATAATAAATTAGATAGCTACAAAAATGCCTGAGAAAATTAAGTTGAAAGAATGTTTCGAGTGACCATTCTAAATATAAATAAGAATAAGTATGTTTAGAAGAAAAAAACGCTAAAACTAATAGAGGGCCTAATTGTAATAAGCAGCTCTATCTTGAAAGGAAACAAGGTCCAAATTTAGCAAAGCCTCTACGTCCGACACCATCAATGTCCATCTGATGATATCTTGGGTGATAGGGCACAAAGGAATTTTGGGTAACGAAATAGCAGACACACTAGGCAGAGGAGGATCTGCAATACCATACATAGGTCCCTAACCTATACTTGGGATAACAAAAACAAATACAGAATCTTTCAAAACAATGGATCTAAAGAAAACAAAAGGAAAAGTATATGTTAGACACAGTAACCTTATGCTACAACAACCCTCACCAAGACTGGCATACTTTCTGCTGCAGGTGGAAAGACCCAGACTCAGAGGAGTGGTAAGACTATTAACCATCCACTTGCATCTGAGAAAACATCTACGTAACATAGGCATATATATAGTGATCCCATTTGCAAATTATTTAATGAGGGGAAAGGAACAGTCACCCATGTCAACTTCGAATGCGAAGGAACGGCTCAATGGAGACAACCTACAAAAAACATAAGGAAACAAATTGTATTACCAACAGTCAATGACCTAATCTGTGACGGATTGAGCCGATAACAGTAAACTAGGGAACTAAAAAGGTACAATAAGCCAGAAGGCCTGGAGAGCACAAACCTTCCTCATCATCGTTCTTCAATGTTCCAAGCAGATATCCATGGAATAAACCTCTATGCATACTTCTAAAAGGATTAAAAGGTGCGCAGATGTTCATAGTTATTCTCAGACAGCCAAAACTTATTGAAGGTTTTACACGATTCCACCTTCAAGTCCAACCTGGTCTGTGAATACAACAAACCATCACCTCTTGAGAAAACGAAATCAGTTCTGATTCAAGGGAATTGAACACAATGAACAGGCAGACAAACTGCCAAAACGGAAGCAGTCCTTCTACGATGAACGAAAGAAAACATGGGGAAGTTAGATACATTGATATGATGTACAAGTTGGTCTTTCAAACTGAAATAGATGTTATCGATGCTTGAACTTTAGAGCACGTTAAAAGAGGTTTAACTGAAAAAAATCCTCATAACAGCAGATAGGCATGTAACTATCAAACCACATCTCAAATGGTCATTAAATGCATCCAAAATTTCCAAAACCTGGATAAACAATCTGATATTATCTTGCCGATACACAAGTTAATTTCGGATAAAGAAAAAGCAAAGACACAAGTCACAAGGAGGAGGAGGATATGCAAGACCAAACATTGGCCCAGAACCTATCCTTGATAATAAAACGAAATACCGAATCTTCCGTCACAAAATGGATCCAAATAAAACAAAAGTAGAAGTGGATAAATTTTAGCGAGACCCTGAACGTAAGCTTAAGATTACAAACACAAACACAATAATTCTCTATTTCAAAACGAATACAAAAAGAAGAAAAAATTAAACTCTAGAGACGCCAGATTCACCAAGCTTATAATAGAAGAACCCTCACCAAAACTGCTAAGCTCATTGCTAGAGAGGACTAAACTCAGAATGGTATATACACAATATACCGTTCAATGACATCTAAAACAACATGACATATGTACATAACATCCAATGATGAGCCTATCGAATGAAGAAGAGGAAACAGCCGCCAAGTGGAAGCATCGAAAGTCAACGACCTAATATTTCTTATGAGAAGGATCGAGTCGATTGCATTGAGCTAAGGAAGTGCAAAAAACCAAAAGACTGCTTGGGAACATAGAAAACTACGGCCTGCTATGAAAGCCAGGAAAAAATGTATAAAGATCTAAATGCTAAACGGCCACAGATTTGATGAATTCCCCTAGTGCAAAACAATCGAAGAAGTTCTTCAACATGTTAACCAGGAAAAATGTCCCTCTCTTTCACTAGGCAATAATTAAAAAAATAGACTTTTATACTTGGGCTGTAGGTGACAAATAGGAAACTGATCAAAAGATACATATTATTCACATGTGATGAATATTTCTAACCCTCCTGACCTGATAACTGGAGGTTACACAATATGGCATGAATGTACCAAAAAGGAACGGGAAAGCAAAAAACTCCTTCAAAAATGGCATCATCCTCTAGTACACACACAGATGGGTGTAGAACACAAGAAGGTACGGGGACAGGAGTGTTTGGACTCGGAACCAAATACTCAGAACCCATTGAAGAACACCAGTATCTTCCAAGGAGAGTCACGCAATTGAAGGATGTATCCAATTCCATCTAAGTAAAGGGTACAAAAACAAGAATATAGCTATTATGTCAGATAATCAAGCAGCCATCAAAGCACTAAGCTCAAGTATCGTTAGTTCAAGGATGGTGATGGACTGCAAAAACAAATTAAATACATTAGGTATGCAGAAAAATCAGCCTTTGCCGGGCCCCAGGACACATGGGAGTAGAAGGCAATGAGAACGCGGACACCCTTGCAAGGAATGGGGCTGCCACACCGCTGATAGGACCCGAACCCTTCTGTGGCATAGGAACCCACATTATTAACAAATATCTCAGGCAGAAGGGCAAAAAGAAAATGAAGGAACAATGGAACTCACTCAATGGACATAGGACATAGACAATCCAAGAGTTTTCTAAACCAATTTTGGCAAGAAAGAAATCACAGAATGTGTCAAAGGAAGCAGGAATAGACTGGAAATCCTAACAGGACACTGCACATCAGCCCCCAGGAGGAAATGTTTTGGGATGTATAGTATAAGAAGAGCTTCAACCACTGAAACCGGGTATATTAATCAAGTTTCTTGATGAAATAGGACTCACCGATGTACTTTAAGCAGAGAACGGGGGATACAAAAGCTCTCAAAGGGCGCAGTATATCACACCCTGTTAAATTACATCTACATCTACATACGGCATGGATCAGGTTTTGCATGTACTCCTTAATCGACACTGTACTAATGGTGAGCCCAAACAACGATTTCAACATGTTAAAAATATTAATGCGAGTTTACACACAGTGCAACGAAGATTTTCAGAAGCCGGGTTAGTGCGGCTAATAACCTCTGACAAGGCACGGAACTCGGTTAATTTTGCAAGAAATTACATCAATCGGTCTGAGTAAGAATCTACTAAAATCTCGTTTTCGAATTAGTCAAGGTTTAGTTTTTGGTCTTCTAAGGTATGGAGGTGGTTTGTGTTACGGTCTGAGGAGGGCATTTGTATGGAAGGTCGCACAAACTTTATCTTCCCTAACAGCCGCGTTATACATTGAAGGTCTATTATCAGAAGAAGTTGTTCCTTATATGTCACCAATTGGCGACGGTTTTACTTTTATGAGTGACAATGCAAGGCCCAACAGGGCCTAGAATCGTTGGTTACTACTTGGAACGCGGCCAGCATTTAGTTCTCCTTAAATCCTATAGAACACGTTTGGGACGAGTCGTCAAAGAGAACAATAAGACCCCCAGTGAAGCCAGAGAATTTGCAGGGATCGAGAATGGCGCTGTTGGAGGAGTATGAAAATATTCCACTCCACTACGTTGAAAACTTCGTAAAATCGATGCCATGTCAAAAGAACGTGATGAATGCAACTGGTAGAAATACTCCGTTACTCTGTTTAACTTCTTACATGTTTTATTTAGCTATATCTTACTTTTTCTTTAAAATGTCCAGTAAACAAGAAAAAATAAAAGTTACAACGATTGTAAGTATTTACTACTCATTGTAATATCAGATTATTAAAAATGTAATTAAACTCTTTTGATTAGAGGATCAAAGAAAGGGTTGATGTATTCAACTGACAAAATACTGACCTTATGATCAAGACTGATCGCTGTCGGCAGATGGCCAAACGAAATTTTTCACTGACTATTGGACGCGTTTTTCTTCTGAATGGAAATCAAAATGTCAAACATATCCAATCTGGAGAGGTGTTGGGAAAGAGCGGAACGCCACTTTAGAGATTATTCTTAGAGCGTTTGATGGGAGATGTGTGTACACGCTGTGTGCAATCCTACGCCCACGAGGTCCAACCCGGAGAAAAATTAAGTCGATTTGCATTTCCAGGGATCTGAGGAGTTGAAACGTTTAAATTGAGAAGTGAGGAAGAAAATAAAAACGACGGTGTATATTTAGTGTAGGCTCTGACTCAACAAGATACCATTCCCGGTTTCCAAGACAAAACGTCAAAGGGGGTGAAAATATATTTTATATAAAAATGTTATTGGTGTTTTAAACGTCTCGAATTCTTATATCGTCCATCTGTTCAATAGTTATTTTCAGTTTTCTCCTCGCTTTTCAAAAATTCTGTAACCAGAAATTATTTCTACATGTACTTATAACATCACTACTCCCATAAGTAACTTGAGCCACGCAAACATAAAACGGCAGCAACTAAGTGAAAATTTATTATCGCACCAATTGGTGTGCCAAGTTACTAATGGTTTTGTACATTTGATTATTTTGGCAGTCTATTTCTTGTTTAGGCTTAAACCTGCAATTTATTCCATGTGCTCTGAAAGGATTATCTGATTTAAGATAAAAACAAGGTAAGCCCTTGCCCTTCCTCTTTTCTTTTTATTAGTAATTAAATGATTAATGTTTAAAATGATTTATTTATAATTAATAACAAAAAACTTGGTTCTTATGGATATTTCCTTCTTTCTTGTAGTAAAAGCTGTTATTATAATGCATAGTATATCTCCCATCATTTCTCCCACTCTCTCTCTCTCTCTCTCTCTCTCTCTCTCTCTCTCTCTCTCTCTCTCTCCTTTAATCTTCCAATTTTACCATGGTTCTTATTTTAATCGACAACCTGCCCTACCACGTTTTCCGTTTATATTATCCTTGTTTAGCTTTAGTACTGTCAAAGTCGTTCTATTGATATTTTTAGTTGCACGTCTTCACTCCTTGCGCTACTCCTCTTTATCTCATTTAGTACACCCTTTCTCTAATTGGTGGCCTCCTCGTTAACCCGTACAATTTTTCGTTTCCCCCAGAAAGGAATACTCGCTCAGGTGATAAGCCCCTTGTTTTCCTTTCTTTCTATTTATATTTCAAGCCCTCTTCAAACATTTCGTGTTTTCCTGGCAGGAGAATTTAAAGTTATTAAACAAAGTCTGAGCAAAGTCAGAAGTGTTCTATGGACTGTACATACGAAAAGTTCAAATCCACTTCTTTATCTAGCTTCGTTTTTTTTACAGATGATATGAGCCTTTAAAATTACTCACCCTAATTATCTACTCTGATTCGCTTTCAGTACACATCACACTAAAATACATATTCTCCTTAAACCCAGACATCCATGATATTATTGCAAAATTAAAGCAATATGAAGAAGTAGGTGCAGGAGTGATAGATTTCCAGACCATTATGGAGTGACTGAAAATGAAAAAAAACGGTCAGAATGGCAGGAGAGGCCACCTTAGATGGTACTCCCCACTATGGGGTTGCCTTTAGTGCCCTCTGCTGTCCCTTAAGGCAGTTCGTCTGGGAGGCATGGAATCGTGAATTGGGTCCCTGCACAGGAAACAGTCCCTCTCAATAAAAATGTAAAGAAATGGGAAACATCTTCCAGATCTTCTCTAAAAGAAGAAACCCTCCTGACCCGGCTTAGAATTAGCCACTCCCGACTCACCCATAGTTTCCTCCTTGAATGAAACCTAAACCTATATGTCCAATTTGTATATCTACTATCACTATATTCCACATTCTAATAGTTTGTTCTTTATACACCTCTGGAAGAACACTCCACCTAAGACGTTCGATCCATACTAAACAACAACTCAAAATCAATAAACAAAATTTTTAACTTCTTAATACACACCGAACTAATAGATGAAATTTCACTTCCTATCTCCTCAAATCTTGTTTTTTCTGCTGGTGCCCCATGTCGGCGGCCCGCACGACGCCTATGTTACTGGTCTGTGTTGGGCTGGATTCACAGGTGCCTCTCCGTACTCTGAAATCGAGACAAATTCCTGCTCACAATATTAATATTAAAAGCATCAGCTATGCAGATCCTTGGGGTTCCTTGGGCTCTGATGGGGCTAGGTCCCAGCCTTTATTCGAAGAAGAAAGAAGGAAGTTCTAACTACCAGCTTGTTATTTCGTAAAGCGAATATATTTGTATACCCTGGTTTTTTTATTTTTATTTATTTTTTTTCTTCTAAGGGCTTTATGTTCTTTGCATATTAGCCAAAGCAATGTATTGTATGTGTATTCGTTTGTTTTTTTTTGGGGGGGGAAGGGTATCGTGAAAAAAAGCCAGACGCGACGGCGGGAATCGAACCCACGACCGCGGGGTCTATGAGCCGAGTCTCTCACGATAACCACTCGGCCAACGCAGCCCCCAAATTTTAATTTCATTACAAACTGTGACCTTAAGCAATTTTTTTCTATTAATATATTACATATTTCACTTTTTTTTTTTTTACTGGAATGCCTGAATTTAATCGATAGATCGATTTACTTTCTGCACTACTGTTAGTGATAAACTATTCAAATTCCTTGGGGGTTTTGATTGACTTTCTCAGAAGTAAATGTTTCATTTCTATATAATATTGATATTATTACATTCCTTAGTTATTTTTAGTTGTTTTTCCTGTGAGTGTTCTCGGATCAAAAGATAAAATAATCTAAATGTTAAACCTTGGCTAGGCATGCCAAGGTCCTCACGACCCGACCCCAGTGGGATTTATGCTTTTTGCATCCAGACCTCCGGCCATGTCCTTTGATTAATCGACGGCTGTCAATACGCGAAGAAATCACGGAATTTCACTCATTTGCGCAGACCGATCGAAAAATCGTGTAATACATAAATCTATCCCTCATTAATACTCCATCTGCACGGCGGAACTCCAAGGTAAATCGCTCCGTGTTAATCATTAATCAGGCTTACTACAAATCCACACGGACCTCGAAGAATCTCGTTTGAGCGCTGTCATGATAGGGAGGAAACTATAAGCAAAGAATCAGTTTAAATTAGGAAACCCATTCAAAAATACAACATCGGCTCTGTGATACAACTGAACATAAATTTCAGCTTGACCGCTAATTGGGATTAATAGTGGTTTGATTGGATGTAAATCTGCCTTCTTCTACACTTGATAGATTGAAAAGACATCCGCCTACGTTAAAACGTTAGACTAGCCTGCACCTCTCTATAGGATTGAATTAAAACCACGAAATCATGTATTATGACATCTATCATAAAAGTACGAATGACCGTTAATCGATAATTATTGAGATATCGTGAGATGCGGTCTGGTGTGATGTAGGTTTCAGAAAAGCATTTTCTTTTTCGTGCCAACGTTTCGATCTTTATCGAGATCATCTTCAGTGCTCAAAGTGTTTATTTTCTGTTTACTTGTGCCATTCTTGGGTGTCGTGTTGAGAGTCAGCACGCTCAACACGACACGCAAGAATGGCACAAGTACACAGAAGACAAACACTTTGAGACCCGAAGATGATCTCGATAAAGATCGAAACGTCGGCACGACAAAGAAAATGTTTTCTGAAACCTACATCACACTAGACCGCATCTCACGATAACTCAATAAAAATTTGAACCTTTTTACTGGTGAATTATAGATAAGCCTTGTACAAAAAGATTAAACTTTATAAATGTTATAGCGTGTTAAAAATTGTTCCAGAAGTTTAGTAAAAGGGGATGTTTTTCTATCTAGAATAGATAAAATTGGTCATGCTACTAATGTGTTATTATTGTAGAGGAATCCGGTCAATACCACCAAGGACTGTTTTCCTCCGGTTAAATATAATGCAGCTATCAGAGCAAAGTGGAGTCTGTTAGCAAAGTAGCTGCGGATATAGATGGACGCTTTAAGAAAGTAGAAAAGTTCTTCCGAAGTAAGGTTTAATAAAAATATTACGGGGATTATCGTCCAAAGCACACAATACATTTCCATTATCTCTAACCTCGCTTAACCGTTAGGAAAAATTAGTTAACTCTCAAAATTCCATTTAATTAGAGAATCCGGAAACTTACTTTATTAACGGGATATGGGAATTCCAAAATGACTTGGGCTTCAAGTATGCCCACAAATCAAAATTTAAAGAGGAAAAGAAATAAAATAAAAGTTTGGAACATAAAAAAATTGCTTTTATTATAGAAATAAAATAAAATAAAATACTACTCTGAACTGAAATGAAAAGAATGCAACCACAGAAAAAATGAACTTATTTGCCTCTCTTAGCATAAATAAAATGTACAAGGCTCTTTTAAAAAAACTATTACAATAATTCTATCAAACAAAAGTTATCTATTTTTTTATGAAAGGAGCGGGCGCACTCCCAGAAGATGGAAAGAAAAATGATTTTCTTTTCACAGGAAAAAAGGAATAGACTCACCGGACGTAGCAAGTACTTTCATGGAGCTCCAAACTCGGAATATCCTTTTTGTTTTTATTTTCTTGCAAGGGAACCCGATGGATCATGGGAGCGATTGGAATGCGCCTCTGACATTTGTTTATTTAAATTGGTGAAATGGGATTTTTTTTTACATATGAAATTTGGTCTTTACAACTTTTTACACTGCGAATTGGCTTTCGTATTGGTTTCAAGACGAATTCGGCTGTTTTACAAATATGTATTTCAGATGGTTGTGGATCAAGGTAAAGCCTGTTATTGTTTTTCTTGATTTTTCTAAAGCCCTTGACACCATAAAACACTCTTTTCTTCTTGATAAACTCAATTCAATTTCCTTCTCCTACGGTGTTTTTCGATGGTTTCATTTCTTTCTCCCAGACCGTTCGCCTCATTCCGAGCAAGCCATCGTCCTCTGCCAATCACTTCTGGTATTCCTTCAGGCTTCAATTTATCTGCCTCCCTCTTTCGTTGTTATAGAAGACAAGAGGACCTAAATGCCATCAGCTCCTGGGACTTTGAAAATGGACACTAGGTCTCAATACCAATAAGTCCTTCGATCCTTATTCCTACTCGCTCTGCATTAACAACCAACAGATATCCTTCTTTCCACCCGTTAATTTGTCCCATTCTTATTTAATTTCGTAAGTTTTATTTGTTTTTCTTCTATTACATTTAAATATTCATTTATATATTCATTGTGACACGAATTATGCTAGATTTTGCCATACAAGTAAGCCCAAAGCCCAGACTAAAATTAATTCTTATCTATATTATATACAAGAGGTAAAGCAGCATATCTATGATTGTAAAAAGCCCAAGAAAAACCTACAACACTCGCTACCCACCATTTTGAACACAAAAATAATTTCAACTTCAACAATCACAAAATATTACATTCAGAACAAAACAAACATAAACGTAATTTTTTAAAAATGGTTTACATCAACACCGATTGCAGACCATATACTTGCAAATTCAGCATTAGCTACGCCAATAAAAATCAAATTCAATATGGATAACATACATAAATCATCACATCGCCACACATCTAACATTTTTCACATGGTCTAATTTTTCAACAATTTAGCTATCCTTGTCCTATTTTATATAATCCCGAAGGGATAATCTGGTCGATACATTACCAACGTTTTATTTCCCTTCCTTTGCTTTTTTCACCTCAAAGAAGCCGACGACTCATGCAAAAATGACTTTTCTATACCGACTTCCTTCCTCACCCCTTCAGAATCCAACGCGTATAAACACAAAACAGCAATATCTCACAATTACCCAGAAGAAAAACACTTTGAGTGATTAAAAATAGTTTGATTGAATACAAAAAATATATTTTGCATTGTATGAATTAACTTTTTCCCAAATTCTACATGTATTTGTTAAATGTAAAACACTGTTAACCCCATGCCCTGAATATGATCTCAATAAAGTTCGAAACGTTGGTACGATAAAGAAAATGTTGTTCTGAAACCTTCAACACACCAGACCGCATTTACGATTTGTGAACAACTAATCTATCTTCTTCCAACATTACGAATTGAATAAAAATAAAACAAGAAAACAACGTTCGTCTTCTTTGCGTTTGTTTTGTGATAATCGAGAAATGGATAGATTTAGAACCAAACTTTCTATTTTGTATGAAACAACCTTGTTTTTGCTTGAAATTTAATGTAATTTTGTGAATAAAATAAAGCGTAGGTGCAATTATTGATAATTTTAAAGTGTTATTAGCTCGTGCGTAATTTGTTTTGCTTCGTTAATTTTATTGCGCAGTTCTCTCTCATCATCTTTCTATATTACAATAGGTGCTTCTCAAAGCCCAATACCGGGTTCATTTATTAAACACTTTCCAAAACATTTTTCTTGAACTCTTGAACGACCAGTACGATAACCAGAAATCTAAAAGACTCTTGTGTACTCTTGTAACTCTTGTGAACGATGCACTTCGGCTTCGGACGTACGCTGAAAATCAACATCCCTGAAATAAACTGCATTCCCTTGACAAAACCAGGCCCTTGAATTCCCACAATTGATCTAAACAGGATTTGACCTAGGAATAAAATTGAATTTCAAAGGTTATACATAAATCCTCGAGGAT
Organism: Cimex hemipterus; assembly: GCA_039619505.1. Taxonomy (NCBI): domain Eukaryota; kingdom Metazoa; phylum Arthropoda; class Insecta; order Hemiptera; family Cimicidae; genus Cimex; species Cimex hemipterus. The sequence goes on along the minus strand of CM077104.1, from coordinate 19,163,987 downwards.
AAAAATAAAACGTTAATCAGAGCGCTTTTACCATTGCTTATAAAGGAAACTGTTCCGACCAATCTGAACAAACTCGTGATTTACCCAGATTCATATACGCCTGTCACCCTTGGATCGTACGTGCCAGTCAAATTTGAAACTTCTGACAATACAAAATAAATTTTTACGCCTTGTTGCAAACTCTGGCCGATAGAAGAAATTTACAGACCATCATAAAACTAACACGTCTGGGATTGAAATAGGCGTACAAAAAGCGGTTACATCGTTCTTACAACAAACCTTTTTTTTAACCTCTAGAAATTTTCCATATATGGTGTTATGCTGAAATCAAATCGAAGATAAATGAGAACAGATTCTAAGGCACACCTAACAATTGCATAATGCAGTAAAAAATTTTATGGGTGAAATGTTATAAACGTTACACCATTTCTAAGAAGAAAACCGATCTTTCTAAAAGCATTAAAATATACCATATTGAGCTGCGATGAGAATTTTAGTTATGAGTCGAAATACCTTTAATTTCATTGTCTAATCGTCTAACAATCGGGTTCGGATTCTATGTTGAACTATTAGCGATGAGGTGATCTGGTAGAATGTGACAGGTTTCGATAAATTAAAGTGGACATTACAAATTCAATTTTGCCACGGAGTAAAGATTTTCCAAATTGTTTAGTAATCATCGATTATCCTCAATATGAGATAGTTTTACATGCAAATCATCTGCAAATAGCAGGAATTGTAAACCTTAGACAACATTTATGAAAAATAAAAAAGAGAATAAGACCAACATGTGAACCTTAGGACCTGAACACTTCTGTGGTATAGGAATCCACACTATCAACGAACATCTCAGACAGAAGGACAAAAAGAAAATAAGGGAACATTGGAATTCGCTTATTGGACATAGGCAATCCAAGAATCTTCTAACCAATTTTGGGAAGAAAGAAATCACAGAATGTGTCAAAGGAAGCAGGAATAAACTGCGAATCCTAACAGGATTCCTAACTGGACACTGTAGACTAAATGGACATCTAAAGAAAATGGGAATAATCCAGGATGGCACATGCAGATTCTGCAAAGAAGCAGAGGAAACACCAACACATCTGCTAACAAACTGCGGAGCGACATTAGCCCGTAGGAGGAAGTGTTTTGGGATGTACAATGTGAGCATAGAAGAGCTTCAACCAATAAAACCGGGCCTATTAATCAAATTCCTTGATGAAATAGGACTCACCGATGTGCTTTAGGCAGAGACCGGGGGATACAATAGCTCTTAAAGGGCGCAGTATACACACCCTGACATATCATCATCAACATGTGAACCTTGGGAGACTCAACTGCGTGCAATAAATTTGACTAATTGATTTTAATTTTAACAGAAAATGTTCGATTACTGAATTATCCTTCAACTAATTTTAATTATTATGTTGTGACAAAACGGAAGATAAATGAGAGCAGATTCTACAACAAACCTAACCATGGCATAATGCAGTAAAACATTTTATCGTTGCAATGTTGAAGCATACGAGATTCCTAAGAAGGAAACCGATCTTTCTAAGAGCACTGAAAAATAAAAAAACCATATTATGATGCGATGAGAATTTTAGTTATGGGAGAATTGATAAGTGCTAAAAATACTACACCTTTAGAAATCAGTGGACATTATCAAATGATTTCCGGTAGTCTGAATACATATCGCTTTGACAGTTGAAATTGATTGGAAAATAACTGATTTGTCAGCATGCTTCTACTCATAGTAAAATCATAGTGAAAGGGAATAATTATAGTATATGATTAATGATTTGCTCAGAGAACTAGCTAGGGGATAAACGTTCCAATATCGTTATCGCCAAATTTAAAAACTATTATAACTTTAATACACCGAAATATATGTATATATTTTATGGAAAATTTTTTAAGGAAGTTGATAAAGATAAAACAATGACAAAAACGATTGGTAACCAAAATTGGCTCGACATCCTTATTGACAGAAATGGTAAGTGATGGAGCGAGTGTGGTGTTCAATACTTTTTAAAAGGATAGTTCCTACTCACAGTAAGTTGTTTTGCAATGATCCGGATTTCAAGCTCCTTAGCTCATCATCAGGTTGAAGGGCTTCTACAACCACGTCTCTCGACATGCCAAAGGGAAACCGTTGATACCTCCGCCAATGCGACGTTCCAATTAGCAGCTCATTTTTTAATGACGCTCAATTTGAACGTGCGAAACGCGGAAATTATAACATAAATAAATATTGGAATAATAAATGCTTAATATTATTAAATTACTATAAAATTAATAATAATTAAAATAATCTAGTTCTTTCCCTTTGTTGAAATTATGTAACACTCTTGCATTTAGATTTGAATTGAAATTATGTTTTGTTTCTTTTAGATGGTCCTTAAATTCCGAAAATTTGCTCGATTTAGGCAAGTGTTCTTTTACTCTTGTTTCTTATTTCTCCATCAAAAGAGAAGAACACTTGCCTAAATGGAGCAAATCTTCGGAATTTAAGGGCCTTCTAAAAAATCAGCTGCTAATTGGAACGTCGCGTTGGCGGAGCTATCAGCCGTTTCACTTTGGCAATGCATGTCGAGTGACTTGGTTGTAGAAGCCCTTCAATCTGATGATGAGCTAAACAAGATCGAAATCCGGATAGTTGCAAAACCAACTTAATGTGAGTAGGAACTATCCTTATTGATCTTTTATCGATTAATTGTTATTCGAAACGAAATTGCAATTTTAAACAAGCCGATCATCACAGAATTTGCAGGACTGTTGAAACTGTTTTGTCAGGAAAAATATTAATAAAATACAACAGCTATACGTTGATGTTACTACATGAAGTATTTTTGTAGGATCGGATAGGATGAAGGTCCAAGAGAGAAAATCTTATTGAAACATCAGTTTGATAAACTTTCGTCACACGATTGAAGAATATGACTCGGGGAGATGTCTAGGAAAGATATTAAAAATTTTCAATCGGTACTAAAAGAGAAATCAGTTCGAAAAAAAAATCAGTGCATGAACATTCATGGTGCAGGACGTGGGTTTGATGAAAATCCTTATTTGCAAAATAAATTACAAAAAATACACTATGATTATAGGTTCCAATTATGTTCTGGATTTTTCTTATTTAAGTTAAAATTACAATAAATCCAAAACATCATATATTCCTGACATGCTTCAGCGGGGGGAGGTTTCTATACTCAAAATGCAACAAAAGTTACTTCTGGTTTTGTTTATTCTTAGGTAAAACTCAATTTTCTCCTAAAAAATTTCTCCAATTTTCTGATACTACAACAATTTTAAAAATGCCGCAAAAAATAAGAAATAAATTTCTATTTTTTAACAGAAATTTAGAGACCTCTATGGCCGAGTGGGTAGGGCGTCCGACTTGCGTATTGCCACGCGAGCGGTTCTATGTTCGAATCACATGGCTTTTTAGTCTATTGTAGTATGAAAAATGCGTTGAAAAGTGGTATGACTTCTCGCACGCGAAACCCTACAGGCTCTATTTTATTATTGTAATATGCAATGATACACCACTTCGATAGTCGCATTACCGTCTGTATTAGCAGTTTTATAGCTTGTCCTGACATTAAAAAAAAATCCGGAACGGGCGTGTTGCACTTATTGTGAGAAAAAGGGCGGAATCGGCTCTCCGTTTCATATTTTCCAGTTCATGCAGATAAGGAAGGCCTCGTCACGAAGTCGCTAATTGACGGGCTTTCGTCACAAAGCCGGCCGAGTGCTTTCACGATTTACGACGAAGATATGATCTCAAACCTATTAACAACTCCCTGCAGTCCTTGTTAGGAATTTATCTCAGATTTTGGAAAGCCGACTTTCATACCGGCCCAAGATCCGCTATGAGGCCCAGAGGTTTTTCACCTTTTTTGAATTTCCTTAGATCGAATCGGGTCAAACAGTGAAAAATATATTAGGTCGGCCGACTGTGTGCCCGCACCCACTCATTCAGCTCCATCAACTTCTCATCTTCTAAACTTTCATGGCTGAAGATAATCAGCTAAAATCAGATAAAAAAGAAACGTTTATTGATTGTGTTGAAAGCTGATGGATTGTTGCTTGTTAGGGCAGATTCTAAATTTATTGGATTGGAAATGTTTGGGACTTGGCTCAGATTTTAAGTTCACCTCTTCCATTTTCGTATTCTGGACATACAAAAATTATGTGGGAAAAGGATTTGAAGGGCCATCGCAAGTGGGACAGTTCGGAGACGATGCCAAACCTCTTCTTGTAGCTACCCCATAGGCCTTGATTTGTCTTCTGCCTAAAAATAGCAGAGTAGAACTCCTTTGACATTCCTTCTGGGCTATCGCCTTCAGAAAACCATGTGTTTTTTTCTTGAGCTCATGCACAGTGACCTGTAATAATTGCCAACATTTGATGCGTTGTATTTCTCTTGCCAAAGATTTCTACAAAACTTTTCCAAAATGTTTTTCCCATCATCTTTAGGAATTTTGATGTCAAGGGTTGTCCCTGATGTTGCAGCATCCTTTGCAAATGCGTCCCCCGTTTCATTTTTCATAAGCCTGAATACCCTCCCACCCAACACAATGCCACCATTTTCCCCATGATTTTTGTCTCAAGCATTTTCCGACAAATTTGGGTAAAAATATAATTTCTGCATTTATATTCTGGGGTAATGTTATTTATTCTTTCTACAATCCTTCGACAGTCTGTGAGGATGCAAAATTTACAATCACCTAATTTCGTATGTAATCGAGAGCGCTATCTATCCCAATTAGTTCTGCTGTATAAACAGACATTGGTAATGTTAAAGTAATGTATGTGTAAAAACAATCCCATGACTGCAGACCGAAAACGCAGTAATGTAGTGCTACCAATTTCCGTTAAAATCAAAACTTACGAAATACACATACCTAGTCAAACCTATTTGGATGTACGGGTGCCATGCTTATGGATCGTTCAAATAGTCCAATATTCAAAGATTACAAAGTTTTCAATCCAAACGTTTGAGACTAATTGTTGTAATGTAACACACACATACATCACAGTTACCGTACATGAAAAGAACACGGATAAGAGACCTCTAAAATTATTAATAGCATGTTATTAATCCAGAGCGGTTGCCGTTGGGTAGCTTTTTCTATAACGCTAGTAATGCCATAAACATAAATTGAAAACTAATCGTTGTATGTAATACATATACAATTGTAGATAGAAATAAACGAAGTAAAAAAAAAATTCAAATTATTATTGTGTTTCTCACATATGTGACTGGTTCTATTTTGTACTGTCATATGACAAAACATTTATTGATTTTTATGTAATTTATTTTTTATACTGTTGAGTGAGTGATCAAGTCAATGAGCCTTACACGATTTCGAAAAGCTTGAATTCGGCCAGTGAAAAATGTACAACGCATCCGGTATATTAAGGAACATCGATTATAGCTATGTGATGCTGATAGTAACCCAGCTGGTCGAGGTGAGGTTCAAAATGTGTTCGGGCATTGCCGTCACAAGCAACCTGGCGATAACGGCGGCCCATTGTTTCATAGAAAGCGATGTCGACAAGCACGCGTTCTCGCCGCAAAAGGTGAAGATGAGCTCGCTGGACAAGGAAGGCAAGTTCATCACTTATAACGTGGCCAGGGCGTTCTTCAACCCCATGTACAAACCTTTCAGGGAAAACGACATCGCCGGGCTGCAGGTGTTCGGCGAGTTTCACGTCAACGTGCCGCGCCTCCCCAGCAAAAAGTTTCAAGGCGATTTGTCCTGCATAATTGTCGGATACGGAGCCCACCTGCAATCGTACACCGAACAGATCATGCTATCCTACCTAGTGGTGAAGCCTCTGACCGACGTCAACTGCAGGTCTATCAACCAGTATGAAAACGACCTCATCTGCGTGATCATAGAGACGAACCAGAGTCCATGCCACGGTGACTCCGGGGGGCCTCTTATCTGCAATGGTGTCGTCGTCGGCTTGCTCTCCCGAGGGCTGATATGGGGATACGAAGGATGCGGGAACGCCATTTACAGCATACTCTTCTACGAAGATCTTTTTATTCACTTGAACTGGATAAAAAGCCTTGATGTCTTTTCCGGAGAGATGCTTACGAATGGCGTCGACACACCTTCGGTTTTTCACACGCCTTGGTTTATTTTCGTTTTTCTGGCTGGCATTTGTCACTTGCTTTGTTAATAAACTAATGAAAAATAAAAGAATAAATAACATGTGTTGTGCAGTCATAAGGTAAAATAATGCTAAATAACATTCTTTGCTTGATTAGTTTACTAGCAGGATCGACCAAATAGTACAGCAACGTTAGTCAACATAAATCTTCATGCTTTTATACAATCCACCAAAGAGTTCCGGCTTTATTGGCTGCGTTCATTATGGGAGGGTTTGGACATTGCGATATCACTCAAAACAATATTTTCCACACAATGTGGCCTACATGTAACCAGCGACTCGTTTGTTACGTCAATCCAAGAAAACCTGTAAACCTTTTGGCAACAATTACCTAGCTTACGTTTCTAGCCAAGAAAAAGTCCGAGAGCTCGGGACGGCTGTCCGACTGTGCAACTGTGGTCGGACAGATGTCTTTATCAGTGCAGAGGTGCCGGCCGGAAAATCACCAGGGGTCAATTTGACCCAGGTGCACTGCGACCACGTGCTGTCGGCTCACAATGCAGGTCCATAAATCCGATTCTAACGTCATTATTCACAAAACGTACGACCACCCAATAAATCAATTTACCCCCATGACCCCGAGGAACGTACGTAAGGGGGATGAAATATCTTTTCAGATGTTAATTCCCAAAACGTTTCCAATTAGAATACGGCCTTAATGTATGGAAAAATAATTGCTGCTTTGTACCAAAAGGGTTAGGAAAAACGCTTTTCTCCATTTAAGAACGCGGCCTCGCTTGAATCACTCAGCCGACGTAGGAATATCAATCGGCCACTTTGTAAACAATAAAGAATTACGCAATTTGAACAATGATCAACTAATTTCCTCCCACATTCTGGCCCGATTCAATGCCGATGGATAGAGTCACTTACACTTTTGAATTTACTGCTTATCGATAATTTAAAGTGAAAGTTCTATCTAAAACAAAAATTAATCTGCTGTGCGCTTTGTAGATTCGAGAGCCTTTAGCTTAATGGTACTGGTGGTTCCTAGGATAAAAACGTAGGAAAGGGCGCACACTTAATAACAAATAAAATAATTATTACATTATGCAAATATTGCTAAATTAGCAAACTTATTTTATATAGGATAATTAGTACAATATAGGGAAACATGAAGGATAGTCGAAAGAAGAAGAGAAAAGATAAGAAAGTATTTGTAGATGTTTGGTCCTTGCAGTGATAGCACACTAACACAAAGTGTATTGAAAAGATTAGAAAATAAAAATGCTTGACGTATACATTTTAAAAGCTTTGCTAAGCTGCCATCATATGATCAAAAAACAATTAAGTGATAACAATTTTAATGATGCAATAAACGACAATGAGTGTGTAAAGTATAAACGTTTGTTCGTCGAATATCTTATGAGAGAGGCTAGACGGCTTGCGGCGGTCGGCGTAGCCTTCGATCCACGTCCTGTGATAGAATAAGTCTTCGAAGAAGAGGATGCTGTAGAGAGGCTTCCCGCAGCCAACCTCGCCCCAAACGAGGCCCCTGGAAAGGACGCCCACCACCGTCCCGGAGCAGATGAGAGGACCGCCCGAATCGCCGTGGCAAGGGCCGAGGCCGTCCCCGAGTGGCACGCAGATCAACGACGTCTTGTAATTCTGCAGACTCTTACAGTAGTTCTGCGGAAGAGGAGCCACACCTAGGACGGAAGGAGCGCGTAGCCCCGTTTTCTCTTCTTTCTTGGTCGGTCCGAAGCCAATGATCGTACACGTGTCCGTCCCAAGAAAGGGCATGCGCGGGAGGAGCGGCAGGGTCAGACTCAACGTCCCGTTCGTTTTTATAAGGGCGATATCGTTCTCCAACAGCATGTGCAGTGGGTGGAAGTAGACGCCGGTCACCTCGTGATCCCTAAAATCGCCTTCGCGGAGAAACGAGCTGAGCAGCACTTTGTCCGTCGAGAAGCTGACCGCGTTCTTGTCGCTCTCGAGGAAGCAGTGCGCTGCAGTTACGGCCAAGTTGATTTCGATCGCGACGGCCGTGCATTCTTTGTACGTCATATTGCCTACATGAGATATGAGGAGCAGCGCATATGGGAAATGGGAAGCGTTCGTGACAACCGTGCCTTCATACATATTCGCTTTATCTAACTTATTACAAATTATTACAAACATATGAATATTTTTTTAAACATATGTTCCACGATTGCGATTATTACTTAAGGTTGGTGAATCGAGAGTAATAAAGCTTAGTTTACCAATGGTCAACTAGGCATACCGTCATTTTTTAAGAAAGCAAACCAATGGAAGAAAGACAAATGCAGTTCAGAAAGGTTTTGCTAGACGGAAATCACTATGTGTACTATTTAGAAATTGAAAAACAGCCCAGAGTAAGGAATAATTTTTTTCCTCTAAAACAAAATAAAGAACGTTTTCTCAAAAATCTAACCTAATCTAACATAACCCGTCCCTGGTTGGAAAGGATAGTAAAAAAAATGAGCAAAATTAATGAGCTTGATTTACGTCAATTTTTCCAACCTAACTCATCCTTTAGCCTAGCCCGACCTGACCTTAACCCTCATAGTATTACTTACCATTTCTAACCTAACCAAATGTGGAATCTATGACGCAAAAACAAGTGCATCCACCCCAAAAACATAGACATGTCAAAAATGAACAAACCATTTAGGGTTGAATTTTGCTTCTATAATCGATAGCATGGAATATTGTGATTAATAAATCTATTTAGAAATTAAACCAATTTGTTTTTTCATATGTTATTTATTTGTTACTTGTAAGATTTTATTTGAAAATTTTTATACAGACATGCATCTTGGAGAGGTGGTCGAAGACGGTCTAGCGCTTCAGTTCGTATTGTTGATCTTAACTTTGATAGACGACGATGGAACGAATAAGAGATGCACAGGTGTAGCCATCAAGGAGGACGTCGTGTTGTCCTGTGCCCATTGTTTCACGGGCATTGACGGGCGTTTCGTCGATCATCGTGACGTCTCGCTCGCTCGGCAAGTAAAACTGAATACTTTCAAGATCATCAAAACTAAGGAAATCATATTCCACCCGGACTTCGGTCATCAGGACAAGAACGACATAGCGCTAGTGAGGGCGCACGCGAATTTTACTAATTACGTCAGGAATCTGGGCGGCGGCATCCACAACGTGAAGACATGCGAAATTTTCCTCTTCGGGATGTACGACAAAGACCGTAAATCGCCGATCATCCTCCACAAGGGCATCATCCATCCAGTTTCTGGTAGTAGTTGCAGAAAACTATCCGTGCACATCTGCTCTTTCATGGCGGGCCCAGTGGTGCCTTGCAGCGGCGACTCCGGGGGGGCCTTGATCTGCGCGAATCGATTAATAGGAATCCTATCGAGGCTGGTTTTCGAGGGTGTTGACGAATGCGGCATTTCTAAAAAAGGGATAGTCATCTTTGAAAGCTTGGCCGATCATAAGGAGTGGTTGTCGAAAGCTCAAATTTACGTCACGCCGGATTTGCACAGTACAGCACGTAGCTCTGGCGGTTCATCGCAATTCGTTTACCTTTACACGATCATCTTCGCCATTAACTTATTAAAAAAATTTCTACCCAATTTTTATAAAATACACTAAACTGAAATCAGATGTTTGAGCACATGTCACTTTGATTATTACAACTTAATATTCACATTGGTAAGAACAGTTAGTGCAACGTAAGTTCCAATTTGATAATTGCACAGGATTATGATCATCTGAAGAGAAATACAGGGTATTAAATGGACCTTGTACAAACGTTAATCATGTACGTAAGAACTGAAAACTGCTATAAATGACGCCCAGTTTTCGAATCATGCCCATCATGGCTCAATAACCTTTACTCTTTGAATAATCACAGCTAAATTGTTTTGAGTTACAATATATGTATTTATTTATTTTTGCATTGGTTTAGACCCTTACTACTACTACGGCAAGAAGTAATGTGATGACAACAGTGATAATGTAAAAGTGGTGGCACCCTGGCCTAATTATTGCAATAATGTTGTGTAATTTAAAAGCAAAAGTTAAATCAATAGCGATTCGAATGGGGTACAACCAATTCCAGGGAGTGAGAAGAAATGGACCAATAGTCAACAATTTCAATTTTAACCAGCCACAAAGTTGCAGAAGTAAAATAATAGTTCAGCATATTTTCAAAATGTATTACTACGCTCGAAAGCAGACACCTCAAGGCAATAGGTAATAAATTCGGAATTTTTTTTTCCACAGCGACGTCAAAAAAAAAAAAAAAAAAAAAAAGTGGTATGGTAAACAGAACGTAGGGGCAATTGCCGAGGACATATTAATGTGTATTTAATCTAGGGACCACACAGAAGGGTAATGGGGCAATCAATATGTTAACACGGAGTACCTACTACATCCAATAGCTAACAACCCCTCGATCGGTGTGGTGGCCCTGAAAATTGATTTGAAATCCTAGAAGACATCATGACAAAAATAGCTCGAACATTTCTTAAGAAGTAGGTTTCGCTATGAATACTATATAAACTTTTTCTATGTGAACTTTTTTATTCGGTGTGGAATATATATATATAATTTGTAAACAACCATAATCACACAAAAACAAAAATCTTAAAACACGTTAAAAAACAATAAACACTTTCCACTTATCATTAATTCCAAAGAAAGAAACAAACAAATACATAAGTATGCGCCAACAAACCATATCACCAACAAATCTTACTACACTCCCAACATGTATATGTGTTTTCACCTAAAAAGAGAAGGTGGGTGGGAGGGGGAGGGAGAGAGAGAGAGAGAGAGAGAGAGAGAGAGAGAGAGAGAGAGAGAGAAATTAAAGATTAATTAATTGAAAAGAATTTATTTTGTCAATCGGACCGCGAAACCTGTTACATCAAGTACTTGGTAATGGTTGCCTGTGGTCTGATGAAGAGAGCAAGCATAAATAAAGTTATTTAAAAAATGTTAAAGCTGATTGTTTATTTGGCACATGAATGTACAATTTGATAACATAATAAATATATTATTAGTCTATACACTTTTAATATGGTATTTTTCCATTAATTCTTTCAGATGTATTTTACATTTCCGATATCATATGCTAAGCTACCACTGCAAATGGAAACAACTCGTCTTTTAAATTAACAGGTGGCTTCTCAATTTCAAAATATCAGCTGCTTTGTAGGGCCGAACTGCCAATAACCGCAGACAGTTTTGTGATCAACCCGATTCGTTTGTAAAGAATGGCACGTTGAAAGAAAGATTTACTTGAAAAATTGTAATCACGCTCTGTCCAGTCATGTTGACGAAAAAAGGAGCGGATTGACAAAAAGACGTATGCACGGTCGTTAAACCGTAAGAATTCGTGTTCGCCGTTTGTCGGTCCGACCTCTCTCCTCTAAGCTTTCGAGACGTATTGGAATTTTGACGGATGGTGTCGTGAGGTCAAAGGGGTGCCATGGATCATTCGAAAAGCGACCTTTAAGGGGAAACAAGCCGGTCTGGAATCGTCGGTTCGTCTATCGGTTCACCGGGCCGGAAATGATTTGGGAAGAGATTTCCCTTCGGTCCGCCGACTCGCCTTGAATATCACTTGCTCTGTTTCCTCTGATACTTCCATTAGTCGAATCACATGGTTCAACCCCCCCGTAGAAGGATAAGGAAACAGGCAGTTAGCTTGGATCCGCTTTGATTCTTTCCCACATTGAAACAAGAATCAAAAATTTTCATTTCCTGATTCCAAATGTACTGTATGATTAGCCGGGTTAAACGTAATCATAGTAAGGAAAATTCAACTTCAGATGTACATAATATTATGTGAGTTGTCATGTTAGTCTCTGCACTCCTGCTTAGAGCCGTGCGATAAATGCCGAAGTATGAACATGTTTTCAGTGACACAGGCAAATTACTTTCAAATTCAGAATTATTCACTACGTGTATCAAAAGGTCTGTGCGTGTATGGCTCACGGTGGTTCAGAAATTTATTAACCTCTATAGCCTCCATAGTGAATCAGTTGTATTGGTTGGTTTTCTTTACCCAAATGTAGAAACCTCCTACTTAGATCTTCGCAGTTTGAGTGGCGGTTTCTTAACCTTCACAGAAGCTAAATAGTCAAACCAATGATTGGAAACGACCAACCTGTTGACTCATCGCCCTGCAGACATCATGAAGAAAATCCTACCAAAATTAGATTGGTTGCGTTCCCAAAATTGTTCCGTCGAGCCCAACCCAACGGTTTTCTTGCACGACTTGTCCTGTTAAAGAAAGCCCCGTGGGGAGAAAATATTAATAAAGTCCTCCTGGCAGGTGTTTAGTGTAGGAATGTTTGTTCAGCGGTTACCCCTTCGGCGAGATGTCCCATGTCGGTCCATCTGTCTTTTCCAGGTAGAACAAAACTGAATCAACATCCCCGAACAATGGGGGACGAAATGAGACCGGGCAATTTTTCCGGAGAGAAGGAAGGAGAGAGAGAGAGGTCTTTGCCTCGGCAAACAATTTTGAGGAAGCGGGCAATCGAGTGTTTCTCCCGGTCGTAAGAAACGTCCGATAATGATTTTAAAAGTACAACAATAAATCGGACAAATATTTAACATGTCACGGATTATTATTGATCACTTCGATAAAAATACACCTGTGTACTTCCTTGTATACATTGGTCCGGCCATTAGGCCCTTGACTATTTAATTCCTAAAGCGAATCACAATACGCATTAAAAAAGAAATCTTTTTACAATAAAATTCCTAATACGAAAAACAACTCAAAATATTAAAATATCAGGCTAATTTTTAAAATGCTTTCAATAAAAATTCTAACAATCTCTAAGTGAAGGAAACAGTTGTGATTTTTCTGCGTTGTCCTTAGCACGAAATTTGTAATATTGTTATTATTTATTCATCATTTTGTACGTTTTATTTTCTTATTGATTGACTATTACAGGTAGTTTTAACCTGAAAAACAAATCATTTAAAACTTTACAGACAACTCAGACTTGGGGCTTCGGTGGCCGCAACGGTATAGGCGTTGAAACGGCGCTCATCAAGTAAGTTAAAGGTCTCGGGTTCGAATGCAGGGCCGCTGAATTCGAACCCGACATACTTACAAATGGGATTTTTTTTTCAAAAACACCGGCACCCTGAGGGCTGATATGACCTCTGCTGTTGTGAACCCTAAATAGCAATATATGTAAAATTTTGATGAAAATTGAAGTAACCGGTTTCAGGAAAATATCAAGGGAAGCAGAAGTTTTTCTATTTTGGGGAAAACGGCTTCTTCTTAAAGTAAATATCCAAATCGAATATGAAAAATAGCCAAATAGTTCATGACAAAATTCAGACCTGGACAAACATTCTACGCAATTTCGTTATCGCATGAAACAATTATTAACTTAACTCCACATAAAACGGCCACTTTAGATTGAAGGGATATACCCAATTTGGGACTCTACATATCCATTTCAAATAAAAAACGGATTTTAAAAATAATACCAGACGTACCATGGCGTATATATATTACAAAAAGGTTTGTTTCTACAACTGGAAAAATACGTCGTAAAACAATACCACCGAGGACTCCATGAAACTGTGGAAGGAAGCTAAGAAAATCTGGAATACAGATGGGTCCAAATCAAAAAGAACCTGATTAGGAACTGTGCAAGCCTAAAATATTGACAATGACATCTCGATCGTTCAAGCTGTTCCTTGTGAAAATCATAAAAGAAGTTCACTGACAAAAATCCTCTTAAGTTCAAGAAGTCTTAAAAACATTAGTATGGAAGGAGTAACAACGAAAATAATCTGCGTATGGGTCGAAAAAACTCAAAACCTGGGAAAATCTTAGAAGCTCTGGGCCCTAGAGCACAATCAACAAACTGGCCAGAGGAGGAATGCAAGACCATAACATAGCCCCATAAGTATATTTGGATTAATAACGTTACATAGATTCTTCAATCTCAATATAGGTCCGTGAAAACACAAAGGATTAGGCATTGGCCAGACTTTATTAAATAAAAATTATTATTTTTTACGAGGGTTCGCAACAGCAGAAGTTTTATCAACCTCGGAGTGCCAGTGGGTTTCCAAAAAAATCCCATTTGTAAGTATGTCGGGTTCGAATGTAGGGTCGCTGAATTCGAACCCGGGACATTTACCTTTTAACCTTAACCTCTATCTTACACTGGTGAGCGCCGTGTCTACACCTATACCGTTGCGGCCACCGACGCACCCTTAAAATGATTATTATTGAAGAATCCTTACGAAAACTAGCAAACCACTGCTACAATTAAATATTAGGGGTATTCACGATTTTTGTGTTAACTCTGTTAACTCTGTTAGGTCGTGTTAGATAGATTAACATGATGACGTAGTCTTGCAAGAATCGGCTAGTTAACATTGCTCGATCTACCAGGCCAGGGACAATGTTAGACGTTTGGTCGAAAATGTAGTTACATTGCTATCCGTTGGGGCGTACGTAACTATCATGGCACCCTTAAATTTATCAGCTGTTTTTTGTTTACAAGTATTTTTATTCTTAAATACGCATTAATTAAATCAGACCGAAACATTTCCTTTATTAATTGTTTGATCTGTCCTTATACCCGCATACATAATTGATCCATCCCTTATCCTATAAAGTTGTAAGCCGTTATACGTTAGGATACAGGTTAGGTATCGGCCTTCAAGGCCTGTTGTAGATTTATTTTCGGTTCTACCAATCGCCATGCGCAGCATTGCGGAACAATTAAGGTTTTAATATGGCTAAGAAAAGAATGGGTCTTTTACGATCTTACTGGACGTTTCTCAATACGAGTTAACTCGAGAATACCCCTATTGTAAGACTCAGGGGTATGATAGGGATATAAACCGGTAACTGGGAAAACACCTACACGTTGGTGCCTTCGTTCAAGAACTTATTTGGAGGTTATGCAATGAATAGAACTGCCACCCATATTATCTCATAATAGGATCAATCAGGATAGAACTTAGGGGTGGGCAAGGTGACCGGAGAAAATTAATTGGAACAACCTGTACGTACACGCTTGTTAAATAAAGTTCGTCAGACAATTTATTGTTTTAATAATATTATAAAATTGCCCGATCACAATTATATTTGATATATATTTGATTCCGTTGTTTATCCAGTAACTGCTATATGACGCTGTTGATCCTGCGTGCATTGTTATTTTTTTAAATATCACGTTAACCAGTTCGTCATTTTTTCTTTAGTAATTTTCTCATTCATTGACAGTTGATGTTGAAATTTTTGGAAAAGGCTTTCATCGGAAAGGAATTTGGATGGGTGTTCAGGAGAGCTAATTGCTCTCCGGCGGGAACAAAACCGCACTAAGATCCGGTCGAGACCGCTGATTAATGATCCCCTTAATTTACTCTTCTAACCGATTCTCTTCGTCACTTCATCATAGCCTCAAAAATTACGACACACGTTTTTTTTCTTCGACTTTTTTTAAAATTTTTATTTCTATTTTCATTTAGTTTTTATTATTTTTTAAAGGGTTCAACATTAATGACAGGCTCTAAGGAAAGGAAATTCCAACAGTTCTGTCGATTGGAACTCTGCAGTGCGGTTTTGTTACATCGAACAATGGATAACATAATAAACATGTTGACGTTCCACTCGAAACAACGGCCGTCGCTTAACACGTGTTGTTTGCTCTCAAAATATTTCTGATGTCGACTCGCAGAAACTGCAAGTAACGACAGCAGAAGCATCTGCTCCACGATTATGAACCACTCAAGCCTCTTCAGCATTTTCCCCCTCGCAAATAAACAAAGTCAAAAGTTTTTCCATATGGTGAACATTGCATGGTCATTCAAAATTTCTGCAACATTAAAAATACTCTGGACCTATGGATCAGAAAGACTTGTATTTCTGACCATATGGTGCTATGTTTAACCCAGTTTTTCTTAACACTCATTACACGCAAGCTACAAGTAAAATACACGTTTTCAAATGGACGTGTGGTTTGTTGGATGGTTAATATATAAAATCAAGCAAGGCTGTAAAAATCTAAATCTGGAACTGTGACAAACTAGGTAGTAAAAATAAGCAGTTATTGTTTATGTGAAATTCTTTTAATTTTCCGTCCCAAATTATGTTCAATTAATGGTTAATATGAAAAGGAATGTTTAGGCGGACCAGGAAGTCCATTCTACGAAAGTTTTATTGTTGAAAAATATAATTCTTATGACTAACCATTTTATGTTTTTAAATTATCGGATCTATCTACATTGATAAACACGTCATAATAACGTAATAACCTATCGTGATTTAATACAGGAGAAACCTCCAGTAAAACGCTTTTCGAACAAGGAAATCTCTTTTACAGAACAATTATACATAATTTTTTGGTCTATAGCTATATTGTACGCCTTATAGGCAAACGTCACTGGAGTATAAAGATTGCAGGTTAGGAATATGATAGATAGTGTTCCAGACCAAAAAGAGAGCATAAAATGATGTTGGGAGAGATTTTGCTGAAATTAACAATTTTTCATTCACGTATTGGTCATAATTACATAAAGTGTGGCTCATGGACATACAGGAGGTTAGACACATTATCACGTAGTACAGAAAAAACACCATAAAAAAAGTTGTACAATAAGCCGATCTTAATAAGCATGTAAAGAAGATTATCCGGGTTAAACTAAGCACCGAGGACGACCATATGGTATCCCGATTTTACCCCATGCTCGTAAATCGTAAAGACGTCCCCGCGGACAGTTACGATTAACAAATCACTAAAATAGTACTTGGGCTTCGGCCCTAGCCGGGGGCGCCTCGTGTGAAAACAATTCCTAAGACAGGGACCGTAAACCGTTTTTAATGCTGTTAAATTGCTCGTTTCTGTCGTCCCTTTTTCGGCGGGTACAAATTTATAACACAAGTGTTTTTATTATCGTGGGATAGAATTAATTCAGCTTCTGTTGTTTTCGAATAAATAGCTGTTGACTTTGGCCATTTTTGTCATTATATGTATGCCAGTTGTTTGCTCGGTGGTTTTGCTAGTTTTAAACCACCAAATAGGCAGTATATGTTTTTTTTTCTTGAAAAGATAAGTTTATTTATTGCAATAATATTGCTCGCGTTATCCATTAGAATGTTTTTCTTTTTATTTCTTCTCCTATCCTAATCTCTTTGTCCCCTATTTTTCTCTATTTATCTGTATCTCTCACACTCAAAAAACGCTTTCTACTTTAAATCTTTCTACTCCTATATGTATTCGCTCTTCTATTTCAATGTTGGAAGGAACGGTCGTGGGATTGTGGGTTACTTAAGGATGTAGCCCTAAATTTCTTTCTCTCACGCTATGTACCTATCTGTTTCTCTCTCTCTCTCTCTCTCTCTCTCTCTCTCTCTCTCTCTCTTTCTCTCTCTCTCTCTCGCTACTCCGGTACTGTGGAAAATTAAGACAAATCGCCCTTTACTGAGATTGATCACAAAATGCTAATTTTGGCGCAAATCCCCATGTTGAGATAAATTTCAAATCTGCATTTTTTTCCACTTTACTATAGCTGGCGTCTGGAACGTAATGGCGCTATTACCACTTTAAAATAAAATCACGTTTTCCAAATGTTTTTGGTCAACGCGTTGGACAGTTGGTTAATGATAATCGACCGTAGACTAATTGTGATTAATTACTTCTCTTGATTAAATATTTTTTCCTTCCAGAATCCGAGCCATTTTAATTTCAATGTTGGAAAGTTACTGACATTTTATAAGAGGCTAAATGTGAAATCACTGAGATTAAATGAATATTCTGTTTATTCATGTTTTGTTTTTTCCAGAGATAATTGTCATTTTGCAAGCGGACTATCCACAAAAGGAGGTGATTAGTAAAGAAAAATAATTTTAAAAAATGAAAACAGAACTTAAAAAAGTTAATGCAGCATGCATATTAAAAATAATATAAAAATGTGTTACTTTCTATGCGGTCCTAACCCAATTTTTTTCTCTTTTCAGATAATTTTGGTCAGCACAAAGACCCAACACTGAGGATGACGAAACGCGCCGGAGAGCCTCCGTTTAACCCAGCAAGGATAGGCTGACCAAAACGATCGGACAATCATCGAAAAGTGAAAACAATCAGGGCGTTAGTCGCATGATCTCCCATGTCCCACTTTTTCGATGTCTTTTTTGTCTCAAAATTCAAAAAAGATCAAAGCTACCGAACATCCGTTAAGTCAATATATATTCTACTGGGTAAAAAAAATTAATAAATAAAAAAATCATAAGATACAGAGGGAGTAAGCGTATCATGAGCATAAAAAGATATAAAGTTGCTTTCAATAATTCGCTGACGGAAAATAATATAACTTATTTCCCAGGACTTTAAAAAATACTTTGAAAATATGGCGATTTGTAGAATGTATAATCAGACTTACATCTGAGAATATGTAATAACTCGCAAAACAATTTAAAAAGAAACCTTCGCAGTAAAACAAAATTATGGCATATTTCACGTATGAAACATCTTTATGTCGAATAAGTTTAGTGTGTATCTCATCATCTAGAGCAGGACAAATATTGATTTGTAGTTTAGCCATAATTTTCCGATTATGTTCGTTTTTCTTTCTTCGTTGTTATGGTCTGCCAAACGCTTTTCGGCATTTCTTCTTTGAGGTGTTGAATCTGTTGTTTGGTCGGCTCCGATAAGCTGCGCTTTTTTCGTTGGTCAGACGTATTTTGGCTTTTCGCCATCTTCAGCATTGTTTCTGTGTGATTTTTGGAAAGCTGGAAGGAGTGTAAGAATTGTATTAACAGGAAGCGTGTCTGACCAAAACACGAAACACGCTCTACAGAAGCTGTTGAAATTCTAAAAGAAATCTGAGAGACTAGAACTGCATAGACAGGGAGACGGAAAAATGGTAGGAACCGCCAAACTAGAAGTTCATTTCCACTTAGACCACCAGAAGAAATGTCACTATTTAAAAATTATTTATTTTTCATGAATATTTCATTATATTATCTTTTAAATTACAGATTGTGTTTTTGAGAAGGAAGAAGACAATCCGAACTGAATGCGGTATACATCCCAGGTACCGTTTATGTCTAATTACTGGATACATTGCACCCGACTATTTGCTGCTGATTTATTGGTAGGGCCCCCTGCCGACCGGTGGGGAATTTTACCTCTGCCGACCTTTTTATCGGGGTGAAATATTCCAACAAAAACTGTTCCTCCATGGCCTAGAAAGTCCCCGATTTATTAACTTGAGAGCAGCGTTTTATGCCAATTGTTTTTCTTCAGTTTAAAAGAAAACAAACCTCTTAGAGATTTAACCTTAAGTGCGGCCCGTTGGAACCTCACGCCGTGGCTAATTTTACTACCCTTCATTTGCATCCGCATACGCCTCTCGGGTTTACGACCGATTTGCGCTGGGTCCCCTTTGTCGAGTTTCATTCAAAGACTGGCGGTGAGAAAGATGAGATTTGAATGTCCCCCGGCATCGGCTATGGACTCGATTCAAATAACTTTTACAACCGGATTTAATTTGCTTTAACAATTGTCGGCGAAGCTTCCATGCGTCCGTGTCCATTCATTTCAGTCTGATGTGACTAAGAAACATCAACACACAAATAGAATGGTGAAGAAAGATGTGAAATATTCACGGAACACATCAAAAAAATAATAGTCAATACATTAATTCATAAATATAAAATTGATCTGATACGCTAAGTGATGTTCTATCAGAATTATTCAATGCATAAATTAAATTAAAAATCAACGTTTTACTGAATAATGAGCGGGGTAATTCAAATACTGGAATGTTTAAAGTAAATTTACGGTAAAAATAGGCAATATTTGGAAATAGTACAATGTTATATTAAACATCAATTGATCTCATTACTGAATTTTTAATCCAAAATTATAATACTGACAGCTGATATCAACTATTTTGGAAAGAAGAAGAAGAGAGCGAGAGAGAGAGGGGGAGATTGAAAAAAGTAGAAAAGACTGACCAATCTCAGTAAATACAAACCCATCAATACCAACGGACAGTACTTTCATAAACCTCACACAAACAAAATTCAACAGTAACAAAAAAAAAA
>CM077104.1:19060594-19143372 GCA_039619505.1 Cimex hemipterus | reverse complement strand
TGAATCAGAGATAGATAAACTGATAGAAACATACAAAGAAAGGTATCATAGTGTATCGGTAGAAAGGGAAAAGTATGAGAGCGAGAAAGATATAGAAATATAGGTACGGACAGATAAATAGAAAGAATTATCAAAATGTAAATAGATAGGTGGAGATAAAGATATCTATTGAAAAAGTGAGAGAGATAGAGAGAAAAAAGAAAGAGAGAGAGAGAGAGAGAGAGAGAGAGAGTGAGCGATGATAAAAGAGATAAATAGATAGATAGATCTATAGATAGATGGATATGAATACATTGATTAATTCCAGCTGAGTAGGGAGAATAAAATAAGTAAAAAAATATTTTTTATATACAAGGTTGTTCGATTGTTGAATCTAATCTTTCTGAGAGTTCTGATAAATATCAATAAATTTTTCATGTCGTCTTGTTTTGATTGACACATTTGTAATGCAATTAAAACAAATGTTAATTGAGGAAACATAAGCGAAAACATTTTATTATAAATTAAACTCATCACCTAATATTAACGAGTTTGATAGATTTTTTTTATCATTAAATTTTCAAATTACTTTGATCATTGCCGACAAGTCAGCCCACTTGAACGAATTAAAATTTGATTCCCCTCTCAGAAAACATTTCAATTTTATTTAACTGACCTGGTTTTCCTATCTTATCCTACCGAATTCTTTGAGAAAAAAAAACTCAGCGATGTATGTCAGTCCACCAGTCACACCCTCTGAATATTCACATCATTAAAAATGAATCGAACAAATGGATCCAACGTTCCGACAGACTATATCTGATCGATCTAGACTGTAATGAGTTTTTTACTTTTCACTTGGAGAATGCCACATTTAAATATAATCATATCGAGAGAAATAATCAACAGAATCGTAAAGTGGAGGCTTGAACTGTTTGAAGATCAAAACTAATTAACGCTGTTGTGAAATATTGCTGAAGATTCGCCTTTGTTAATAAATTATTACGCAATGAACTGTAGATTTGTAAATCAGCTGGCGGTTATTTTCAACTTGCAGTGCATTTGGGTTGGAATCCCAGTTTTTCTGTGCTGCTTAATTTCACACCCTTCGTAACCTGTATCCATTTATAGATAACTGTATTCTCAATAATGATGATAAAATGGCGCATCGACCTAGATGCAAATCTACATCGAGAGGCAAAAAAGTAACCACTTAGTAATAGTAGTATGTTGTATCTTTTAGAGAATCCAATTACAACAATATTTAGGTCCGTTTTTAAGGATTGGAGGAAAATAAATCGGAGATAAAATCTCCAATTTAAATTTTATTGAAATTAACAGCCTTCCAAAATGTAATTATTACATAAAAAAATCTCAGGGACAAAGGACAATTTAAACGATAGGCTCTTTTATTCAAGTTTTTAAAATTTTCATTAATAATTTATAATTTTACAAAAAATATTCTAAATGCCAGGAAGACGCTTACCCTTTATAATTCGTTTTCAATATCAGATAATGATGTTATTTTTTTGTTTATTAAAAAATCTGTTTTGTAAATTAAAGCACGCTTTAAAAGCTCGCTGCGTTCATCACGAAAACAAACTTTGAACCCTGAAGATGATGTCAATAAAGATCGAAACGTTGGCACGATAAAAAAATGCTTTACTAAAACCTATGTCCCACCAGAACGCATCTCACGATCTTCAAATAATATTTTTCTACCCATGGTGCGTTGAAAACTTCATTACTCTGCATATTAGAAATTTAGTAGCGTTATTGATAGGGCAATCG
This sequence comes from Cimex hemipterus, assembly GCA_039619505.1. NCBI lineage: Eukaryota > Metazoa > Arthropoda > Insecta > Hemiptera > Cimicidae > Cimex > Cimex hemipterus. The sequence goes on along the minus strand of CM077104.1, from coordinate 19,141,602 downwards.
ATTTTTTGGAAATGGTATCAAAATCATATATCAAGATAAATAGAATTTTTCCATATGAAACTATACAACTACGTTTTTTGGGTTCGTGAAAAATTAATGCAGGTTTTGAAAATTTGTCTTATTTCCTCAGGTGATTGTCATCTAAACAAAGCTAAATTCTTAAATATAATTTATGGATAATGGTAAATTTAACAGTTATCTTTTTTACAAAACGTTTTGGTGTATGTTGAATTTTGTAAAAGTGAAAATCTGCGCAATCAATTATGTCGAAACTAGTTTTTTTTTATTTGTACAAATTTCAACTTGGGCAAAGTGAGGCCTCAACCGCGCTTATTATGGTTTGGGTGCAGGAAGCATGGTGCAGCGATGGTTACAGTCAAAGAGAGAGAAGGTCTCGGCAGGCCTTCTGTTATGGACGACGACTAAAACAAAAAGTTGATTGAAAAAAAATTCACATAAAACAACACGGGGATTGCAAAAGAGCTTACTACAACCATTGCTTATCGACTGGAGCAAATTGGTAAAAAAGCTCGATAAGTGAGTACTGCACGAACTCTCCGAAGAAATCGACCCTGAAATTTGCACGTCTTTTCTGTTAGGCCATTCAAATGATCCATTTCTCAATGGATTCTGTACAGGAGGCGTACCACTTAGGTGGTGTATGATGCGCTAAAACACTTCCTGGAACGATATCTCCAGTCACTATCACAGCAGAGAAATATTGCTAAGAAATTGACAAAATGCACGGGAAACTGTAACCTCTTTGTCCAGCGTTGGTACCGGATAACGCCAAGTCGCATGTCGCAATGTCAACCCTGCGAAAATTAAGAAGTTAAAATATGAAACTTTACCGCTCCGTCCATATTCATCCGACCTCTCTCCTACAGACTTCACTTTTTGAGGGATACAATTTTTTTAGAGAATTGTGAGTCAAAATAAAGATTTCCTTGTCAGCGGAATAAAAACGCTTATTGCACGTTGGCAGAAATGTATAGATTGTCATGAAAAATAATTCAAATAAATTTTCTTTGTTTTATAAAATTTAAAAATAGTTTTGACTACCTTTTAAGGACCTGTATTATTTTTGCAACTGCACAGTATTTCTTTTACACTTGAATCAGATAGGAAAATGAATGAATATAAATAAAAATAGATGTATCTTTGTTGGGTATTTTTCAGTTTTTCCATGCTAAAATTCCACAATAGGACACAAAACCCACGACCGGCTAGATGGTATCAAATAGTTTTGGCCACCACCAGACGGACTGGCGATGATAAATAAGCCTGGATGTTGGTTTTTGTTAGAACGAGAGCGTTTTCTTTTGAAAGGTGGCACGGGGCAACAAGTCGGCCCCGTTTTAATTAAAACCGCCGGGAAACGGAGGGACAAACGCAACCCCCGGAGACGGCCTTTTTCCACGGGGGGGCCCCACGAAACGGGGTAGCTCGCCTTGGAGGGGGTAGTCGAAAGGGGTGGGGGCCCCCTCGGCCTTCAGTCCTCAACCAACTTTCAGCCCGGACAGTGTCATTCCGACCCCGTGAGACCTACGAGTGGCCGCGAGTGTATGTGCCTCAGTGGAGAGGATGAGCCCAATCAAGGGAAGCGACACAAGGACCTGAATGCGTCTATACTTGTTCACGTAAGTATCATTTCCACCTCAGTTAAAAAATAAAAAACCTGTGTCACTTATTTTTTCAAAACTTTGAAAAAAATGCAATTTACTTTTATATTCGAACATTTACATTTTAATTTATTTCAATGTCAAATTCTACCTACAGTTTTCCTATAAAATATAATATTTAATTTTGTTAATTTTTTCACAGTACTACAAAAATCAAATATGAACGTATTTGATTCGCAGATTTTTATATAATTTTATTTAAATTTGTCTTTTTGTTGGCACAAATTACACTACTTATTTATTTTTTATTTTTTCAAAATTTCCTCAAATTTATAGAAATTCATGTAATTTTCACACACTTCCCTTTCAAATTCAATTACTCTTTTAATGTCAAATACAATAAGTTTACATATTTAATATTAAAACCTTTTATTCATTTTTTCACACTGCCAAACTTATCAGCTAAAAACATATTTAATCGATTATTCATATAAAAATCATCTTAAATTTTTTTGCTTTCATACTTAGCATACTATTACCCCGATAGTTTGTTATATATTTTTTATATATGCATATATTCATCATTTTTTCCACAATATGGCAAATACAAACGTTTTTTGCGTAACCAATCAAACAGAATTTTAACTGGAGATTTTTTTTATATTGAAAATGTATCTCAATATAAATGTTTTATTAAATTTTCTACAATACCACACAATGAATCGCTCGTAAAGCTTTTTTGATATATTATGCATGCAAAATTTTATTTGATTAGATTTCCTTTTATCCATTTTCTCGTTGTAAATTGCTTTTTATGTTCATGCTTAACATAAATTCACCTGGATGCAGTCTTTTTATATTATTACGACTTTTAAATACAAACATCTTTATTATTTTTTCTGCATTATCTCACATGTCAGTTTATATCATAAATTGCATTTTTTTTAATACTTTATGGAATTTAGCCGCAAATTTGATTTTGTTACGAACGTTGGTAAACATCAAAACTTTTCCTTGATAAATTTGCATAACGATTTAAAAAAATTAAAATCTATCAGTACATTTGGTTTATAATTAGCGGTTTGTATTAATGATTTTTTCTCAGATGATCATGTTATGCAGATTTTTCAAAAACGTTTTTTTTTATATTTACTGATTATATGAGTCGCTTATTTTTTAGCTTTTTTCCAAAACCATACACTTTTGGCATTTATATTATAAATCTTTATACATTTTTTACATTTCATATACATACAAAAATAGCGTAGAGTATACTTATTAGTCTTTCCTCTCTTAAAATAATTTTACGTTCTAATTTTCACACGCACATTTAAAAATATTTTATTAAAGGGGTAAGTCGTATTTTTTATCATTTTGTTATTGTCATAATTGACGTGACGTATATGCTATACGTATAAAATGGTTCCCCCCTCGTCAGTTGGACATTGTGCCTGAAATGAATTTTTTTTTAGTTTTACCTTTTAATTTTAATAGCTTGAAATTTGCTTTGGTTATTAGAATTGTATTAGTGCAAATAACTTTGGGTTTTATTTGGCTTGTTTTTGAAATAGTACATTATATAGTATAGGGTTAAAATTTGCCCCGTCTGTCGCCATGCTGATTTTTGTGTTCATGTGCTATGCAGGTCCGCTTTTGCCCAGTTTTACATGTTAAACATTAGAGGTACTACTTAATATTTTTATCTTCACTTGATCGTACATATTTTCTTATACGTCGCGTATTCACGCCACAGTTTTTTTTTAAACCTTAAAATTTACCTATTAGTTCTACCGACTTTTTATGTTATTTCCTGCCAATCATGGTTTAACAATTTTGGCGCCAGGAGATGTGTGCTCTTCAATTTTTTTTTTATATCACGTTGAATTTTCTAACATGTTTGTAAAAATATCGTATTGAAATGCTAACGAATGTACATGTGTAGAATTTTTAATTTGTTTCTCCTTGCATTTCTTGTATGTCTGCTTGTCTATCACGTACTCTTGCACTCACTCTATGTTTCTTTTTCTCCCACTTCCTCCACTCACCCTTTCTCACTCTCTCTTTCTCTCTTTATGTTTATCTTCTTTCTACCTCTACCTCTCTCTTTCGCTATCTGTCTATTTCTCTCCCTCCCCCCTCTCTCGGGCCCTATAAGCTATTTACATCTGTACCTATCTATCCATCCATTAGAAAACAATATTATACTTATGTAATAGATAATTGTCATAACCCCCATCGTTAATTTAAAACAGATTAATGCATGCTTGTAGGGGCGAGCATACCCTACAATGATACGTAAATATTTTACTTCGACGTCATTTATTAATTTTTTATAGTGCTGCGGTGGCTGAGTTGTTAGGGCACCTGACTCGTTTTTGCCACGCTACTGGCTCTGGGTTCGAATCCCGGCCGATGGTTTTTTAATTTAGAATAATACGAAAAAGGTATTTAAAACAGCTCTGAATTCTCGACCGCTCCCAATAGACATATGTCAAAAAATACCTATTGATTGTAGTAACTAAATTTAATTAAAATTATTATAGTTTTGAACGATGTAACCGACTTCTGTAGGGTCCAATGCATAAATATTTTGGCTGGCAATGGTGTATCATAGAATTTAACAAAAAAAAAAAAAAGCCTGGCCGTTTTCAAACATAATGGCAATATCTAAACTAAATTCAAAACTAAAACATAGTTACGGTCTTTTGGCTCTTTTATTCATAATTTCACATCAGAATTCATTAGTACGCGATATCCGTCAGGGCCGCATTCGCTGCATGTTTTTGCAATTCAATCAGCGTTGAATCACTTTATAGCGCTTTGGAGAGCGCTGTAAATTTAATTGCCCCGCGATGCCCCGTTTGCTTAATCGTTGTTAATCGATTGCCACCGTGTTCATTTGAAAAATACACCTCAGGAAAAGCTAAATATCATAGGTCGAGGTTGAAAAAAGGGTATTTTTTTCCACCAGCAAAAAAACTAGCAAATATTATTTTCAATTCATATAAACTTTGTATATTGAGCTCATGTTCTATTACATGTAAGGTGGACAGAATTATATGGTCCACCACATTTATTCATTGTTTTTTAATACTACAAAATAATTGACCGAGCTTCCCAATAAAACTTTCGTTTTCAGGATAAAACGCTATTGTGTAGTTTTTAATTGTTTTGAAGTACTTTTTTGTGAAAACAAATCAAAAAGAAATTTTTAAATCATGGTTAATAAAAATTAGAGGCGCGTTAAAAAAATAAATTACCTTTCTCATGGGTATTTTTGGATTTTTTTCTTTAAATTTAATCTGTAGAGATTAGTGACCATTAATCGATAATTATTCGGATATCGTGAGATGGAGTCTGGTGTGATGTAGGTTTCAGGAAAACATGTTCTTTATCGTGCCAACGTTTCGATCTTTATTGAGATCATCTTCAGGTCTCAACAACATCAGCACTCTCGACACGACACGCAAGAATGGCACAAGTACGCAGAAGACAAACACTTTGAGCCTGAAGATGATCACAATAAAGATCGAAACGTTGGCACGATAAACTAAATGTTTCTCTGAAAGCTATGTCACACCAGGCCGCCTCACGATATCTGAAGAATTTTAAATTTCATCAGTTACAAGAATATATATTTTAATAAAATATATTTTACCCATTTAATTTAACAATAGTTGTATTCGTTAACTGTATTGAACGTTTGGTCAATTTTTTAGATTTTTTTTGAATTGATGATAAAAATAAACTAAAAAAATTACGATCATTCATTTCCGACATTAATCTGATTACAATATTCAGTTTTATTTATTTACTTAATCGTGCGTGAGGTCAATTGTAAACTGTGTATTTAAAACCGACGCTGGGATGATTACCTACAAAATCCTAAATACTTTTATCCTATAGTATCAACGAATCCATATAGTACAGTGTACAACTAAATTTTGCTAGAATTTAATTTAACAAAACGATATAAAGATAATAAAGCAGGCCTAACGCATTGCTTTGTTTGCAGGTATTCGATATTCAAATAGGAAGAACAATGAATTACATTATTTAATGAAAATGTATCGAAATATTTGAAATTTATACGTCGGCAAAATTAAGCCGAAAAAATAGCTTCACATACTGATTGTAAGGTAAATGACTTTAAAATCTTCACTTGCAGAAATGCTGTTCTGATTTCAAAACAGCGAACGTCATTATTTTGAACGATTGATGGATTTCTAGAGTGATATGTACGATTTGATAGTAAAACTCTTGTAAGTAAAGAATCCGAGCGTGATTTAATCTTGAGCCAAAAATAACCGCACTGAGATTTAAAATCCGGTTTTACTTGTGAGAAGTTAATTATTTTTTTTTTGTTTAAATTCTCCTCTTATCTCCAATCAAAAGTTCTACGATAAACAAAAATATTTTACTATCTTATTTTTTCTCTAGATTTCGTCCATCGATGATGAAGGAGGGAATGCGAGGCAGAATCCTTTTATAAGGCATTGGCGTAAATATCTAATGTTATCCTCCTTTCCAATCGAGGCGGTGTCGAAGGTTAAACGGCGGTCAAGATTTTTTTTCTTCTTTTATACAGATGCGAGGATCGTAGTCGAAGTTATGCAAATAGACAAAAAGGAAAAAGCCATCTAATAAGGAAACTATGACTCCGCCAATAAGTCAAGCGGTAAGGCCAGCTTAGTGAGCATTTTGCTACGTCCTAAATGTGTCTAAAAATTCGTCCCGTTTATCTTCCAGCCGAGTTACGCGCCCTATTATTACATAACGAGTTGAGAAAGCGCTGATGTTTATTGTAAGATAGGTTTATTGCACATCGTATTTACACAAAAACGCCGTTACAAAACTCCAACAATTAATTCCACCGACAAAGTCGTCCGGGCCATTAAGCAGATTTAATATTATGAGGATAAAAACAAAATGTACCCGGTGTTTGTAAAAGAAAATGCTGAAATAAAATCCCAAATAATAAAAAAAGGTCTTTAATAACTGTTTGCCGACCAACATTTAAGAGGTCAATAAAACAGTCTAGCGCCGGTTTAATTTTGGAAAGAGTTTTCTTTTATCTAGTCATTTAAAAACACGGCATCGTTTTAATCAGTTTTAGATAAGTAAATAGATAGATGGATTGATTGATTGATGGATAAATAGATAGAGATAGACAGATAAACAGTGATCGTGTGAGAGAGGGTTAGCGTGAAAAAGGGCAGAGAAAGAGAGAGGGTGAAAGAGGGAGATGGAGGGAATGAGGGAAAGGTGGCGAGGTAGAGAAAGGGGGAAAAGGTAAGAGAGGGTAAGGGGGGAAAAGGAGGGAGAGCAAATGGTGAGAGGGTGAGGGAGAAAGGAGGAGAGAGAGTTGGTAAGAGAGGGAGTGAGTGAGAGAGTGGGGAGAAAGAGAAAGAAAGGAGGGCGAGAAAGACAGGGGTGGAGGGAAAAAGGAGGAGAGAGTGTTGGTGAGGGACGGAGTGGGGTGAGTGAGAAAGGGGTGAGCGATGGAGGGAGGGAGAGGGAGGGAGAGAGAGAGAAAGAGAGAGAGAGAGAGAGAGAGAGAGAGAGAGAGAGAGAGAGAGAGAGAGAGTGGGGTGGAAAGGGACATAGCGAGAGAGGCAGGAAAATAGATAGGTAAACACAGAAAAGAGAGAGTGATTGATAGAGAGAAATTGTTTTTGTTGTTTGTAAGGGTATAAACTACAAGGCTAAGCATATCTATCTTAATCGTTTAATTGTTTTTGCAGCTGCTATCATAGTCCGATTTAAAAAAAAAAATGGTCCAGGTAAATATTTTTCATTCAATTAATTATACACGATTTTTTCGAAATTAATAAAAAAAATTAAGAATAACCTGATAAAAATGATAAAAGTTGGTAAATATTTTTTGTTTATACCTTGAGTTGGCATTGAGGTCAGAAAATCATTCTTGATTTAATTCAGCAGTGATTTGTCTTTTTTATGGTGTACTTTGAGATGAGTGTATTCAGAATTGGTAACAGCCATCATATTTCTCCGCAGCAATACTGCAAGTGTTTACTCTGTGCCGGGGGTTTGCAGCAGTTAAGCAGAGGGAAAACATTTTACAGTCGATTTGAAAGTAGAGCGGCCCTTTTATAAATTTTAATCATGTGTTCATTAGGCGAAGGGAGGCCCTGTAAGATTTATCTAGGCTTGTTGTTTTTTCCCCCAGGGATTTTAATTACAGCTTCCTAAAAGATAAAAGGCTTTTGTAGCGTTTATCGCTCGGATTCCACTCATAGCTATCAACCGAGCGAAGAGGGCTCAAATTGCTTTCCAACGTCTAGAGTTATATTACTTCATCACTATTAAATTTTTTACTTTTTGGCCTCTGACCAAAATAAAAGGCGGCTTTTGGCCCTTTTATGACGCGCGGGTCAAATTTTTAATAAGGGTGGTAATATAATCCTCGGGGCTTCTAGCCACTGTTTAAGGCGTGTGCTGTTTTCTAAAGATGCAAAGTAAAAGGTAGCCTGTTAATCTTGATCTGTCATTTGCTACATTTGCTCAGTATGGATTGTTCGAATTAAACAAAATCGTGTACTATTTATATGAAGTTAGGAAATGAATGATTAAGACAATCGAGGGAAAAATCCTAATCAATCTTATGTGCAAAATATAAATCTTAGGCGAATAAACACGGTCCTCGTCCCCCTTCTTACTAGCAAGATTTTAGTTCAAGGGATATTAGGGGTATACACGTTCTTTGTGTTAGGTCGTGGTATATCGATTAAAACGATGACGTCGAATCGGCTAGTTAACATTGCTCGATCTATCATGTCAGGGGCAATGTTAGATGTTAGGTCGACATTGCTATCCGTTAGGTAACCAACGTGGCAACCTTGAATTTAACAGCTGGTTTTTGTTTACATGTATTTTTATTCTTAAATTCGCATTAATTAAATCAGACCAATACATTTCTTTTGTTAATTTTCTGATCTGTCCTTATACTCTCATTCATAATAGATTCATCCCTTATCCTATAAAATTGTAAGCCGTTATATGTTAGGATAAGGTTAGATGTCGGCACGAACCTCAAGCCTTCAAGGCCTGTTGTAGATTTATTTTCAGTTCTACCAATCGCCAGGCGCAGCATTGCGGAAAATTAAGGTTTAATATTGCTAAGAAAAGAAGGGGGCGGTCACGTTCTTACTGGACATTTCTCGTTAACAGGAGTTAACATTACAAAGATCGAGAATATCGTATATATGTGTGCTTTAGACAATAATTAAATCTATTAAATTATCCTAAGCAATGTATAAGATTCCATGCCCGAATTTACGTCTATGTGCTATCAATTTTGTATATTGCATTTATTAGGCGATATTTTCTAGAAATCTCTTCGTATGAACGTTCTTATTGCCTAGGGGGTGAACTGTGGAGACACAAGAAAAACGTAAAACAAAAGGAGCAGAAGAAAATCTTTCAGTTCCAGTACCACTGCCCTTCTGCTCATTTAGAAATGATGACCTCGTAAATTTTTCGTTTGTCTGAGAATTATTATCAATCTGTACAAACAAATAATACCCATTCGAATGAGGTTTGATGGAGGCAATTTGGGGCGTTGTGCAACAAGGGTCTGTGATGGCTCCGTTCGTTACGGTATATGTCATCCTCCCCCTTTAATGAAAGACGACTTTCACTTCGTTACCAGCTCGATTAGTTTTGTCCATTCTGATCGATTTAAAAGGGTTAAACGCTTCCCTTTCGGAATGTCGTCAGCCGCCCTGTAAAGACTGTTAAAAGCACACATCATTTGTCACGCCTTTACACCCGGCGTTGCCTAATTAAACTTACAAGCCGATTAAAATGCCGCCGTCGGATTCTTCGGGGCGTGGATTGTTTTCTATGATTTTAATTACAATTTTTCATTCCAGCTTTCTCCTTGCATGTGTCGGTTTCGGCGTTCCTCGGCGTATACCGACAAGCGGGATGGTCGCAACGTCTCGCTGGCTTTTTTCCCTTTTGTAAACCCTTCCCCTAATTGGCTTCGAAAGGCTTCCGGCATACACACGTGCCGTCATTCCGACCACTAACGGAATGACGAATATCGATTTCTTCCCAGGGCCGGTCTGAAACAAACCGGAATCTACATGACAAAGCCACCCTCTTTAATCCCTCTTTTGTCCCCCCTCCCCAGAAACGTCCTGAAAGGTGTTACCCTATACCCATTGTGGAGTAGAGCATAGATGTTAATTTCGAACAAGGCCTAATCCGAGCTTAGCGTATTTTCAACCCCGTAGTTTTTGGAGGGCCGTAAACAAAACGTACCCATGAACTTCGTCCCGGAAACACTTTTCCCCTGTCCGATCTGATTTCGCCCTTCTTGAGATAACACATCTCAAAATCGACTGCCAACACAGTTCAGCCTGGTGACAATGTCAAACATGTGAAAGAGTCTTCTGAAGTAGGATAGAAAGTTATCAAAATTTTCACCCATCCCTTTTATTTTACTCTTAACATAAACAACAGTCCGTTAGAGAATATGCATGATCTTTGAAGAATTTTCCATTATTTATTCATTAACATTTTGTAGACCTTTCTGGTGGGTTTATTGTAGAAATGAAATGCTAAGGTGTATTTTGCTATCTCTAGTATATTTACTTTTGCGCTCTCTTAATTTTGTCGGTATCTATCTTTTCCACTCTCTCGCTATATACATATCTATTTATCTATCTGTCTATCTATATCGTAAGCGTTTTCTCTTTCTCTCCCCCCCTCTCTCTTTCTCCCCTCTTTCCTTCTCAAACTCTATGTTTATCTGTCTACTTTCGCTCTTTCTCCTATTTCTTTCTCTCCCTCTCGTTCTCTTTCTCTCTCGTCTCTCTTTTTCTGTTCCTACTTTAAACCTTCTCTCGCATATTTGTACACTCTCACACCCTCTTCCTATTTTTATTCATACTTCACTCTCAATAATTTTTTAACGTAAAGATACATATTCTCACTACCAATTTCCATACCAATTCAATTATTCAGTTATTACGGGCAGACTGATGAAATTATGAGATTTACGCTAGAGTGAAATGACGTTAATCAGGATGGTAGTGCTTTATGATTTATATGCAAAAAAAACCTATGCTGATTTCTTCAAGATAGAAGAATGGGGGTGAAACATTTTGAAATTTTAATTCGCCCGGCTATCAATAACGAATCAATGAAAGCTATAAAAGCACAGCCAACCCCTAAGAGCAGTAGACCAGGAATGGCTAGATATTTCATTGAAGCCTGAAATTATTTAGAAATGTATTAATTATTCAAAATATTATATATATTAAAATGTCTTAAATTATGAAGAAATTACACTATTTCAGGCATTTTTTAAATTAATCAGTGTTGAATTTGTCCGTTTGAAGTAAGGGTTGGACAGAAGACCTGTTCCACCTTTTTGCACTATGTTTTTTGGCAGTTGTTATTATTATTATTATTATTGAAGTTTCAAGGCATATTATTGGTTTTATTGTTTTTGGTAAAGCCAAAACGATTCTGACAGAAGCTAGTACAGGCAAACAACGGTTGTGTCCAACTCTGACAAAGATGTAGTTTGTTTATTTCACCCGTTATGAAAGTTTGATAAGTAGTACACCACAAGAAACCAAACAATTTATATTTTTCCCTCTCAACCGGTGAAAACGACTTATTGATCCGATTGCTATAAATAATTAGTTTCACGGTGAAGTATCGATTTATTCAGAGAAAATAATTCAAAAGGTGCTTTGAGAGTCCTTCGTTTTCCGGTAACTCGTCACAAAAAAAAAGAAAAAAAAAGACGGTTATATCTCAAAGGACTAAGCCGCATGTGCCCTGAGGGTGTTAAGAATACGTCATATCTCTCAACACTCGTGTTTGGGGGTTGATAAGTGTCGGCGCCATCTCTCCCTCTCGCACGTGCTGCCACGTGGGCTCAGGCTCCCTCCTTCGACAGGACGCGTTTGTGATGCTTTGTTAAAGCGGTTGTCAATTTAGACAAAACACAGTCACATCGGATATGTTGCACACTACTATACATGTTTCTGGTAATGTATGATTAAAAAAATTCAATTTTTCAGTTTCATATGACATCACGGTGCAGGTGCACGAAACGTTTTAGGATCGGCTAATTGATAGGAGTGAAAATTGCAAGCCCTCATTATATCTGACAACAATGCACATTTATCACGTTTCCCAGGTCATTAATAATTCTGAACTTTCAGTGTTTTCCTATTTTACTACAAGAATCGAACTTGTGTAATCTGTTTTGGTCTGATGTCAGATCTTAACGGCCTTGATGACTGAATTTATGTCGGTTCTGTGCTTACTTTTAACTATTAAATATTCTTCAGCTGGATTGAACGTGTTTATTTTATTTTTCTGATAGATTCCAGTGTCGTTGAAAGTTTTATTTGTTGGATAAGAAGCAGTTTCAAAACGCTTTTAATAATTTGAAAATAAGAGTTATGATCTGAAATGCAATTGAAAGAATACTTTTAAGGACCCAATGCCAGCTCAACGTATATTCACTGACCCACAGACCAACATCCACCATTCTGTTTTATCGTATCAGTCAAAACTGCTCAAAAATGAGTAGCATATTTGTAATTTATTCTTATTCCATTGATTTTAATTAAATTAACCGATGCTACTTGGATGAAACAAAATCAAAAATACAAACAAAAAACAAACAAATGTTAATTCTAATTTTTAATACGGATTAAGGGTCGTCGGTGACCGCAAGGTTCAGTCACACGGCGCTCATCACTAAACGGCGGTAAAGATCCCGGGTTCGAATCCAGCGGCCCTGCATTCTTACAAATGGGCTTTTATTCAAAAACACCGGCTCCCTAAGGGTTTATATGACTTTTGCTGTTGCGAACCTTCGTAAAAAAAGATAATAACGGATTTACTTAAAAATAGTAAACTGGTTTTGTAAACATACACCTTTTATTCGTTTTAATCCAGTGGTATTGTCTATAACCATGGAAAGACATCATGCTGAATCAGAAGTTTGCAATATTATCGTGAGAATGAATGTCACCAGGAAGTGGAAACCGAAGGCTTCACCTCGATTCCGAGAGACGGGAAGTCAATAGGAGGCCCAACAACAGCCCGCCTCCAGCAAGTCAAGATAACATGGAGCAGCAAGCGCCCAGAAGAGATCATCAATTGGAATGCTATTACGTTTACCACGAGTCGCATCTCTGTCGGTATAATGATCGTAGGCCCCGAAGAGTCTACAGAAAACAGAGGATGCGTACAATGTCCCAGTTAGTGCTCTCTTCAGTACAGTTTGAAGAAACCTGGGTAATGGAATTGACAGAAATTTTTCCTGAAGGACGAACTTACATAATGTTGAAGGCAACCTCATCGCAGACCGTTTAGTCAAAGAAATTATCGAGGAATACATCCCTCATTGGCAGGGATTTTTAATTTCTGGATGACAATGCCAGACCTCATAGAGGCAGATTTGTTCATCGATGTTTAAAAGACCTGGGTATTTCCCATTCGCCCCTTCTCCCATTTCCCCTCATTGTCTCCAAACCTCAATTCCATTGAGCACATGTGGGATGCGATACAGAAAAGGCTTTTCGATCACCTCAGTTAAACTGCAACAACTGAGTGCAGCGTTGCAACATCCATTTAATGAAATTCCTTACGAAATTAGAAACAATCTTATTAACAGTACGCCAACAGGTTCACAAAGGTTTTAGCTTACAGAGGACATTAGACAGTGTTGACTGTTTAAAAAATTGTCTCCAATAAACAAATTTAGAAAATTAAAACCTTTTATTTTTCAAAATAATTAAATTTTCTTTCAATAAAAAACAATAATTTACAATAAAGTTTAATGCAATTTATAATAAAAGTAAAATAAAAATGCTAGGGACAGTAAATACTACTACTATTGCGATATCCTTTTTCATTTTTGAGCAGTTTAGATCGACGTGGGTTCATTCTGTTTCAGCATTATTTGAAATTAAACTTTATATAATTTATTCTTATCGTATTGCTTTAACATAATGCAATATTGTTTTTTAGGTTGAGTATAAAGCTCATAATCAGCCTTACTATCCGAAGCGAATCTTGGAACTTTCTCACTCACTGCTCATGATCGATACTATGGATTTTCTCCAAACATTTTCATAGTTAGGTTTTTGGAATCATTTCCAATTTGATTTCTGCTTGTGTTTGTATAGGAGCACTGTGTACCACCTGTTATTAAAGTGTCGTTTGTTTATTTCAAAAATTAATTATATTTTTAAAGAATTCATCAACTTTCAATATTGCACTAGCACTCCCAACTAGAATGATGGTAATGCGCAAAATATCATAGTTCTACCAAACGGAAAATATTTGTTTTTCCTATTTGCAACGTTTCATTATTTTTTCCAGTATGTCCCCAACCTGAGCATACATGAGGCAAGAAGCTTTTGTCATTCTACAACTTCAAATTCAGTTATTTGAGGTTGCTAAAGACGTTTGTAGATCAATATTGAATACTACACAACACATTTGTTATTGGTAAATATTATGAATAACTCTGAAATTAGACAAGAGGTGTTGAGGTGGTTAGTGCCTTTTCGCTGGTTCAGAAATTACTATTGTGCTCTTCCATGCATGGGTTAAAAATTCAGAATGGCGCAGGGTCATTTATTAGGTCCGTCTTCACTCTACCAGTTCCTCACTGAAGATAGCGCAATGCCGAGACGCGTTTGAGTAGTGCAACAAACCCGCGAATGAAGATAGACCCAGTGCTATTTCAGCGTAAATTCAACGATTTGAACATCCACACCCAGCATCAACTCGTTGGATTTATATTTTTTTGAAGGTGAGTAAAAAGCTTGTATTTAAAGTTCTTCTTCTTGACATAACCTGCTTTGTCAATCATCTGCCACTCTCAATAGTCTTAAAAGCCAGTTGAGTCGGCAGAGTTCAGTTAACAGCAATAAGTGCGGCATTGCTGCAGCAGGTTTGTAGTAAGTTTAAGCGAGACTTTGTAGGCCATTTTGTCTGCTATATCCTACAATTTATATTCACCAAGTGTGTCTTTAACTTGTCTCAGTGACTGCTCATTTTTTGTGGCAGTTTACTGGTGTTGCTAAAAAACCCTCACTGTTTTTTTTTTAAACATTTCAGTTATGGCGTGGTATTGGGAGTCATTTAAGCCCTAATGTCACTTTGAAGTTTTATCGCCTGTGTTCCAATTTAAATAATTAATAAATCAGCCGGTAATCTTCAAAACATAGGATGTTAAAAACGTTAATTTCTGAGAGTACTATGCTTTTTCCGTTATTTTTTACGTGTTCTGCTATACCCCGGTTGAAATTTCACAGATTTTGAGAAAAAGAAATTCCAAAGAGAGAGTGATCCGTGGGGCGAATATATGTGACACTTTTTCTACCTTGGCGCAGGGTGATTTAAACGGGAGAAGGCCCGGCCACTTTTGTCATCCCGTAGAAACGATTTCACGGCGGACAATGGGGAGCGGTAGCCCGAACGTCTGCATCAAACCCCCAGGAGCATTCCTGGCCGTCCTCCGGGAGACCACCTAGACCCAAAATGAGCGTAAATCCAGCCGCGGCGACATACATTCCAGATAGTATCTTCGTCCCGAGTGAAAAATGCCATAACGCCCACCGAGAAACATCCTAATGAGACGGCTGTAATAGTAAATAAACCGGATTAATGGTTCATAAAAATATTACGATATCGTACATTTGAGGGTATTATTTCATTTTTTCCCAAGACCTACATTTTTATTTTTACTTAGATAAAAAAACGCTGTTTTAACATGTAGGTAAAATATTTAGTATAAAAGTATTCGACTTTTAGTAGTTTCCACCGTGGAAATTATAGCTCTATACGATGTAGGTCGCCCTAGAGAATATCGACGCGACCGAAAGGTCGTACTGACGAATAGGGTTTTTGCGGTTACGCTAACGACCCACGCCGCTGCCTATTCTATACAAAAAAGTCTTGTAACATTTATTAATAAAAAATAAAAAATGCATAAAAATAAACGAGTAAATACTAAAAACTAAACACCGCCTAGTTAGGTCATTTGGAATGCCATCAATAGCTGTTTAAATATGATTTATTTGTCAATTTTTAATATAATTTGACAAGATATGTGCTATGAAGGTTTAGATCTTAGAATCGGTTTGTGTTATCTCCCTACAAATCATTAATGATAGTTACTTCAAAATCGATGAAATTATTTTAAGTTTATTATGCCACACAACATAACTAAATGTTGTTACTGTATTTTAAAACCTCCATGCTACTGTTCTACATGGTTTTAGAATAAGCGATACTATATCTTTTTCAAGTTTAAACACACGGTACTTCACGAGTACTGTCTCATCCTGATACCCTTCCTCTCAGATGGGTTAATGAGAGAATTGGCTCTGATTTTTCGCCGAGCTGGAGTTTCGCAAGGCAGTATCCTAGTATCTGAGGAAGGATTAAACTAAATCCGAAACGCTGTGGATAACACGTGTTTGTAGGTTTTTTTGTGATGACCTATTATTCCACCTTCAAGAAGGAAAAATCATAAGTTGCACTTAGACGTCAGACCTGCCAACCAGCGCACATAAACAAGGTAATCCCACAATTCAACCAAATCTCGCTACCTTGGATATCAGCACTCAAAACCGACGTGCAAGACTACAAAGACAAGAAATCGACAAAAAACATGAACATCTCAGATGCCTACTTGAACTACAACAAGATAACCGTACATAACGAACAAACTGATCACTTACAAAACGCTCATTAAACCGATTTATCGACCTATGGAGCTCGGCTTCCTAAGTCCAACTAATACGTACATCCTCAATATTGCGGTTTCTTTCAATTGATTAATCTTTATGTAAGGTATTGGTAAAAAGTCACTGTCACGAGCGGGATTCGAACCTACCTACGTTACCACTCAAACGATCAACAAAATGCTCTTAATTTCATTCGTGGAGGATCTGATCCAAACACCTTATCCAACGAGCAAAAGGTCTTTTCTCAATGGCCTACCGTTAAAATCCCCGACACCTTCTAAAACAACGTGGACCTCGTGACCTCCTATCATGTTCATTACCTAGCCGAAACTAAATAGAGAGAGTTCCAGCACAAGCTGCTGCTCTACCACGGTCTGACAGATCTGTCAAATTTGGATATAAATAAAAATATGTATATTTTGAATAATTCACTCTAGGTAATAACAATCGAAATGATTAAATAATTAATTATTAATAGTTGTTTTTTCTTCCAGAACGAACTGTCCAATTGAAACATTAACATACTTTACATTATCTCTCCCACTTCATCTGACGTTTTGATTTATTTAAATACATTTTATCTGTTACCTCCCCTCTGTCTCTCTCTCACTCTCTCTCTCCCTCCCTCCTTCCATCACCCTCGCCATCCCTCCATCCCTCACTCACTCACTCATTCGTTTTCAATCTAACTCTCACGCATTTTATCGACTTTTCATCATTTATATAATCTGGGATAGTGTATTTTTTGAAAAACCCGACACTTGCTCAATTTTTGTACCTGTTGCTATTTCTTTGGTTTGCAAATAAATACTCATTTATATTCATGTAAGGTTTTCCTGTACATGAAAGTAATTTCGTGATACACCCACTCATAAATTCCGGTGAAGCCCGCCCAAAGCTGCAAGTTTCGGCGTAAACTTCGAAAAAATTCCCGTTTCCGCAAGGCCCACCATATCCTATGACTTTTCCATTTAAAAACCAAGTTTATTAAAGGCTTGTTATTCAGAAAATGTGACAGGAAGAATGTGTTCTTTTTTTTCTTTTCTGACCTCTCGTTTTAGCTCCTGGCTCATGGAAATCGGCTTATTCCCTTCTATAATCCGCCCATTCCCATACAGTATTCGAGCTATGCGTCTACTCGAAATCTCCCGAGTTTTTAAACAAGATATTGCAATTTATTACCTGATCAGGATGGCAAATTTGATCGTGTTTACTAACAAGATCCCTGTGAAATGCCTTGTGGAAAAAACCAGTTATCAGATCTGTGTTGACATGCTATTTTTAAAATTCTTTATGAATATCAATTACCGAATACCAACGAGTTGTTTTATTGTTTTGTTTAGGAAATAATGAATGGTATTACAGTAACACATAAATTACATGGTGGTTCTATTCAAACGTACGATGTTATTCTACATACCGACTTGTCGCAAATATTGACACTGTCTGATTGACCCTGAACCCTGGTCACTGTGCCGTACATTGATCAAGGTTAATATTTGATGGGGGTCATGGCCCTCTGAAAGGTCTTCGGCTCGATTATGAATTACTGAGGAGTGAGCCTTCCATTTATTTCCTGCCCTTTCGCCCTTTGTGGAAAGGGGCGAAAGGCTTTCACGGGCGACTAAATAATTCTGTGCCTTCTTCATATGTCAATCCATTTTTAATTCAGCAGGTTCACTTTTAACAGACGCCCCCTTTCGTGCTAACCATTTTTATCGGTGGAGGAAGTGGGAGAAAAGCTCTGTTACCAACTCACTGGAAACGATTCCATTATCATGATAGACCAACATTTTGTGAGTTCATTAATTAAGTATAAAATTGTATGACGTTGAGACGAAACTTTATCCTTTAATGAAAAAGGATTTTGTTGTGTCAAGACTACTTAAAAAAGTAGGTTAAATATATCAAAATTAACCGAATGGCTAGGATTTGGTAGAATTTGCAACAAATCAATGATTTTTTTTACCATTTTGAAATTTTTTTCACGAGGGTTCGCATCAGCAGAGGCTATATAAATCCTCAGGGTTTTTTTTTTTAAAGCCGATTTGTAAGTGTTGTTGTTCGAATGCCAGGGCCGCCAGAATTTGAACGTGGGACCTTTACCCAGTGATGAGCGCCGTGTCAACCCTAAACCGTTGCGGCACCGACGCCCCTCAATGGCTATTGAACTTATTAATTGAGGTCATTCAGGATTTTAATATTATTTAAAGCGAGAAAAAGCATCAATTGCAAGTACAGTTGACAGAAATCTACCTAGACCGGCACAGTCCAACGGTTAACTCTTTGTTTTTTCACCATCCCCCAACAAATTTCTTACTAAATGGTCAGTCAATTTACTTAACGAAAGTTTTCCACTTGAAGGAACACCTGCAAGGCAATAAACACGAGGAAATCATTACCGAGGGTGGATTACGATTAACAGGTGGTCGTTCCGACGAGAAGACGTCTCAATCTATCGGTCGTCTCTCCCCCTTGCTATTTATCACGTTGGTTCGCTTCACCTGTTCGTTTTATAACTTAACACGTTCAACTGTTTAATTTACGTATAGGCTGAAACGGCCATGAAATTTTTAATGATCGAAGAAGATAACGGGTGAAAAATTACGCTTTTGAGACAACGCTTGTGCTTTCTAATTATCATTCTTTCCATATGCTTAATTTGTACATACATTTCTGCTATAAAAAATTATAATATTAAATAAATTTAATTACTATGTTTGCATTTCATTGGTTTAATAATTGTTTATGCAAATTGACTATGCTTAAATTAGACAAGTCCCTCTAATTTAAAATAGCTTTAAAACTTCATGAGGAGTTTTGATTATTTAAGTAAAAATTAAAGTTAATTTAAATCTTTTTGGCATATACATGAGCCAAATTTAAATAACAAAGGTATATTTAATTCTAATGCTTTGGATAATAATATTTCAACATATATTCCCCCCAGCATTTGTTTCAATTTTCATCGCAGTTGTCATTTTTTTCTTTGTTTTTCTATGTTTATTTTTATTTATTTATTTTATTTTCCCCGTAGTCGTGTTTGGAAATTGACTTTGAGCTGTGCTTCAGAGCCCTGGTAGCGGTCTGAGGTTGCTGAAGATGGGATGGAAAGGAAGAGATGACGGGACCCACGTAGAGCAATGCAATCAACGTAAGTCTTCCATGAACAACATATTTCAGAAAAACAGTCAAGCGAAACATTGAAAAAAAAAAAAAAAAAAGCATACCGAATTATGTCACTGTCTTTAAAGTTGTTACGACAGCGAATTTAAACGGATGGAAATTCTGTTCGTTAAATGTCAGATCATACACCGCAGTAACAAATAACAATAGCTTTGTTTAGAATTTTTGGAAAATTCGTAATATATGAAAATGACAGGCAGCAAATAAAATTCTTAACTGATTCCAGGCGAAAGCCGATCAGGTTGATCAACAGAGAGAATTGTCAAAAAGCCCATATGTGTTAAACCTAAAATTTCATTCCAACGTCACCAAATATTTTAGGCTCTAATAGCCTAAAAAATAAACTTCTGTGACTGGCAACAAACCGAATTCAAAATATAATACATTCCTTATTAACTAACAGGTGTAGTTCAGGGCTACGCACTTGAACTAATTCAATTGCCAATACTGTTAATGTCACATCATAAACGTCAAAACTGGAATTTCAGTTGAAAATTCCTTTACTCAAACATTAAATAACAAAAAATTAAGGTATTATGAATGATGACAAGTAACAAGCAGATTTTATATGTTCTGTTTATAATTAATCCATAGGTGTACTTTAGGGCTTTGGACTTGAACCATTATACTTTTCATTACTGTTAATCTCTCACCAAACACGATCGAATTCAATTTTCTTATCAAATTTTACCAATTTTATTAACTACATAAAATTCTAATAACTTAAAACATAACGTGCTATGATGAATCAACAGGAAATGAGCATAATTTATCGAACGATATATATATAGTGGCTTTCCATCAAGCAACGAGAATATTTTTGGAACCTAGTTTTACAATTTAGTATAAACGTTCTTAATCAGATAAAAATTATGAATGATGGTCTGGATATAGAGGCAAAGAGCTTCAATTATTGCTAATCTGCTAATCTTCAAACAACAATTTGACAATTTTTCGTAAATTCTATCAATCTGTATTAACCCATATAAGCATTGAAAAAAAAGAAGAAAAATAATAACTATTTTTGTTCATTTTCTCGTCAGATGTACCGGGTATCACGATGGCCAAATAGTTAGGTTATTTACATTTCGACAATGCAATTATTTTAGACTTTAAAAATTAGGTACTTTCAATAGTGGCAGGCAACAAAGAAAATTTATAATGATCTGCATCGGAACATTCTTGTAAAATGTGGTAGAAATGTCTCCACTTGTTCGTCATACAAATGTTCAGTTCCCTTGAAAATAAACAAATATTTTCTGAACACTTTCAGTTTTATGTATATCGCCCATCTAATCAATTAAGGTTATATCGACAATAAATCATTTTCTTTCAACTCGTAAGTTCGAATTCCCCAAATCCCGGCATAGCCCATCATGACATTTTCATTGAGAACATTATAGAAAACGTATTGTAAAGTGGTTTGAACTCTCGTTCTCGAAACCAATTGAGTAGTAGATTTCAACTTCATAATAGGTTAACCCATTATTTTATTATTTTTTCTTTATACATATATTATATTTCTGCATTTTCCTCTTCTGCATAACGGATTTATTGTTTTGATTTGACAATAAATTAAGTGAAAAATGATAATTCCAAAATATTTTGTGAAGAGAGAATTATTTCGGCGATTAAAGTGTATTGTGTGTCAATATTGGAAAACTATACTACTATTATAAATAAACATTGAAAAACTAAAGGTTTAACCAAATCAAGTTTTTTCATTTTATCGATTCTGACCCATTTACTGAAGGACGATTATCTAACTTAAAAAACGCAAGAATTTGCGAACCGGAAAAGGCCTCTAAAAACTCAGAACATGCCAGATAATTTTGGTCTTGACTGACAAGAGATAACGGAGAATAATTATAAAATTTTCTTTTGAAGCTATCAAGATATTTTGAAATGTCTGCAGTTTTTTTTTTTTTCTAATATTTATTTTTTCACTTCAAAATATTCACTAGATTTAAATTCTTTCCCCCTCTTTTTGATTATTTTGAATTGTCGGACAAGAGCATACCAAGGACATCTCCCATCCGGGAATCCGCTGATCCTCCATGACGGTCTACGCGAGCGGAACGTGCAGACACAACAACAGCCCGGTCAGCACGGACCACAATGGCCTCGAGTGCTTCATTCAGCAGATACCTGGCTCACCTGCACGTCAGGCCGCTGTTTGACTTACAGGTCAGAAAGAAGACTCACTCGGACCCCCGGTGACACCTCGGCACAAAGCGTTTCTACGAGCCGTTTTTCTCCCGTCATTTCACCCAGTGATAATTGAAAAACGACTTCAACAACCGTAGCTCCCGTTGTAAAAATCGACCTGCCCGATGGGAATGTACGCCCGTTTACGGACATGGCTACTTAACGTCAATAGAAAGCCATGGCAAACATGAAAAACCACGCACGCCGTGCCAAGTCGGATCGCCCTTGGAAAGCCAAGAGTTTTGTTTGTTCATTTGACGTGGCAAAAGTATTGTCTTTTATGATCCCTTGCCCCTTGAACCGTGCTTGAACGACTTACTGAAAAAAATATGACTTCACTAACCGGTTGCTTAATGCCGTTGCCTTCAAGGATCATGAAGAGAGCTAGAAAATTGTACTACATTTACACTTCTTTTTTTCTTTAGGCAAGGTTAAAACTTGCTTATAAGAGCAATACGACAATGAGCTACATGGTTGTTGAATGCAAATCGTGTCGACTTTGTCACGCCCGCTTCTCAACGTAGCTTCCTCATTTTATTCATAGACCTTGATGTCTCTATATTAATCTTATTGACACCATTTCATTTCATCTTTCGGATATATTAGTTCGCTAACTTTTAAGTTTCTTCTAAAATATTTATTGTCCAAAACATATTTTTGAAATGTATTTCTCTCGTAGTTACACATTAATATTTTTACTGTCAAGATAGTAAAATTATCATAAATGAGCGAAGGTTTTTTTAAATTATATCGGTCCGCCTAATCTCGCCCATCATACTCGTTCTTTTTACAATTCATAGCACAATATTTTTTAAAAACTTTTTTTAAGCATCCATGCCTGTTATTATTTTATAGATCATGTTTGACAGGGATATCTTTAAACCAGCTTAATAATATTGTTTAATTGCTGATTCTTTCTAATAAATATTCTCCTGTCCTTTTATTTTGTTATTTTTCATTTTTTTAATGCAATTCTGCGAAACCAGTTTACTCAGCTATTGATGTACTCTCAGTCAGATCCTATCTGGTCCCTTTTGTCATTGCTATTTAAGGAAATCTAAATAAACAAAATGGAAAACTACGATATTAAAGCATGTCAAAATATTTCTCCTTTTGCTCTACTACATTTTTACTGCAATATTTCTTTTTATCACGAATATCTGTGCTATGGTGTTAAATAAATATTGTTGTAAAAATGGCAGTGCGAGAAGGAAAAGTTTAAGAATATAACTACTATTATATAAGGGTGTTAAATTAATAAATAATTAATAAATATTAATGATAAACGTCATTAATAAAAAAGAGAGGGTAAACGAGTCTTAGTACGTACATAATCAAAGTGGATCTATTAAATAATTGCTACTTGATTATTATTATTATTCGATACACTTTATTATTGTTAATATTTAGTATCCTTGGTTTTGAAAAAAAGTAGAGAAATTAGGCATTTTTTCTGTCAAATTACTACTATGTGAAATTATAATGAAAAAGTTTATATTACAATATAAGTTTTTACATAGCAGGGCTTGTGAAAATGTATTGTGTATTTTGACCTGCCGTGGGGGCTCAATATTTCATGAAAGACTTTGTGTCGTCACTTATTATTTTTTATTAATTTACCTTTTCTTTCAACTTTTTTTTTAAACGATAGAGTAAAATTTATGTTTGGGTTATCAGGTAATCGGGGTTTATTTTCGTTTGTTCTGATACACTGGCTTTCAGAACGCTGGTGAATATACGATTGTTCAACGGACTGTTTGTACATTCATAATAGGCAGGTACTCACCTGTCCGGTGGATGGGTAATTCTTCTCGATAAAGTCGTTAAAGCATGTTAAGTCCCCGATCCAATAAGAAACCCATCGGGCTAAACGGAAGAACCGGTAGCGCCGTGATGGATGCATTCATATCACGCACGGGTTGGGTTTACGACTTGGTACCGCCTTTAGGACCCCGGGGATCGAAATTTAAAAATAGCTCTTGCGGCGGGGTAAAGGGTTCGGTTTTAATCTAATGGAAGCCTTAAGAAGAATCCAATGATCACTTGTGCGGTTTTGATCCAATTGGATAATGCCGGTATCAATTACTTCTCCCCTGCTCTATAAAATAAATTTAGAGAAAAATCTTAAAATTAAAACTACAATTCCTCTTGAGATCACTCTTTTCATAATTATAAATATTTGGATGTGGTCCGCCTGTTTTCATTTCTTCACCTAGCAGTAAAAAAGTCATTCTTTTCACACAGGAGGGTTTAAGGTTAGACAACCCGTTGAGTGGGTTGATGAGGGACGAGTTGGACTACTTTGAACAAATTAATCTCAAATTAAACCCAATCGTGGGATTTGAACTCAGGTCCGAAAGCGTGGCAAATTCGAGTCGGACCAACCACTCGGCCGCCCCCTAACCTAGCATTGTTTGTCAATTCATTTTGATACAAGACATTTTAGATGATAATTTCTTATACGAGGTACAAAAAATTATTTTTCTCTACGAACCAAGGATCGCTTTGCACAAAGAAAGGTTAAACTTTCCAAGGGTTCATGTTTAAAATAGTTTTTCATGACAGAATTGTTTGCCGATTTAAATAGGTGCGTCCGTTTTTGCCGCTATTAAATATCATTGTGCTTTTGATGTTAATTGTTGTTATAATTTCTTCTTTATTTATTGTTATGTACGTATTATTTTTGATTTATTTATTGTATTATTTTACTTCTGTTATGCTCACAAATGAGAACGCACTTATCGCCATATTAACAAGTCATCTCTCTTTTACACAAGCTTCACTTAAGTGCAACGACATACCAACAATTGAAAAATAGAGCAATTTTTGGAAAATAAAGTTTGACCTCTCAAAGTCACAACATATCCTTACAACCGCCTAGCATGTACTTACAAAGAACTCGTTCCTCAATCCTACAAAGTTGAATAAAAAGACTAATTTGGAATCCACACACACGTTTAAAACAACAGACACTAAACAAACGATTTAAAATTCTTTGTTGCCTACACAAGGAACAATTAAAATTATCATTAAAATCAAACATACATACAAGCTCAAACCTATTGAATGTACGGGTGTTTGGCGTATTAGGCTTACGGGTCGGCCAAATATACCAATATTCAAAATATACAAAGTTTTCAATCCAAAATATTAAGGTTAACGGTTCTGCCCCTTTTTACGTAAACAATATGAACAAGAGATCTTCATATGACAACGGTTTTTTCATCGGCGTTTTCTTAGTTAATTGCAAATTCACAGCAACACACAAATATGATTACTCTATTCCCCATAATACCATGTATACGACTGAAAAGAACATAGATAAGAGATGTCTTAAATAGTTAATATCATTTTATTAATTCTGATTCACTAGGGTAGCTCTGTAATGCCCGTTATGCCACAATCATAAATTGAAATCCAATCTGTTGGTTGTACGTAGTACATGCACAGCTGTAGGTACAAATAAATGAAGTAAAAAAAATTAATACAGACCATTCAAATGTTTAAAAATACGACAGTTACTATATAATTAATACTTAACTTTTAAAGAGATTTCATGAACTTTAATACTTTGAACTTTATTTAATCATCAGCACGATCTACTCTCGATTTATCTAATTGACAAAATATCAATTATTATTTTAGACAGATTTTACAGATAATATTTGACACTTTAAGTCCAAACATAATGTCGAAAATTTCTACAATAACTTGAATGCAAGTGGTAAAAATAAAAATGTCAGTAAAACAAACGGTACGTACATTATTTAATGTTATTGAGATTTTTCTAAGTTTATTGTACTTATTTTCTGATCACATTATTAATCATCACACTACTCCAAAAACCTGGCATTACAACGTAAGTAAATTGTTAGCTTGGTGTGTCAAAACCAATTTCGATTTATTTTGGGTATGGTTGGAATCAGATTTATAATTAGTACATATACACACACACATACACACAACAAGTGGTAGGTTCATGGGCCGACAAACATGTGAGGTCATCGCCATCCCTCCGCGTGTACCTTCTGTTTCCAGTCGTGTATTTTATATTGCACTGCAGCCATTTGAGCATCTCAATTTGGTGAGTGGCTCTCTGTTTTTACTTTATATTACGTCATTATTTTAAAATGCTAGCCTCTTGTAGTCCCTCAGGGTGTCAATTTAAGAATAGGCACACAACACACAATACATAACATATATATCGCCGCAAACATAGAAGTCTGGTCACATTCACTCCCCCAGAGTACTCGATTATTCCTCGAGGCGGGGCCGAACCCACTCTATTTGCGCTAATAACTTACTTTTGCTCTCCAGACATCGCACACTCACTCCAGAGTACTCGATATTCCTCGGAGCGGGGTAAATAACCCCTTCCTTTCACGCCAATAAATTACACTCACTCTAATATATTAATATAAACACCACACAAACACTTCACACACAATACGAGCACAGCACAAACACACATAAACTATATACATTTGAAAGTCGCTATAGCCCTAAGGTCCCGGTACAGCGATTTGGGCCCACGCCGTGCCCCAAGACTACGCATAGGTCCGATGATATTCCAAAATATTGCCTATAAACATCGAGCCTTCTACAATTGAAAAGGTGCTCGACTGGTACTCTATCTTTGCATTACAATGTAATAAATACGTCAGTTTATAATATTTTTTTAAGTATCACAATTAATTACGGTTTTTTAGTTGAGAAGAAAAAAAGCTAACGCCACGAGAGGGATTCGAGCCCACGACCTTCGGCTAGATACGCCGGTGCTCTACCACCTGAGCTATCGTGACCTCGATCCACGCGGACATCAACTCCCCATCTCAACCTCACTTTACGAATTTTCCCTACTTTTGCCTTTTTACCTACTTTTTCATATCAACAAAAAAAACCGTAATTAATTGTGAGATATTAATTGGTCGAGCGGACCACGAAAATAGTGAATTAATGATTTAAAATGAAGTACACTTCACTAAAGCTCTCCGTCGCCGTTTCAATTGTCGTCGAGAATCCAAACTGATTACACGACATTTGAAATATGGCAAAAGGAGGGAAAAACAAATATAGTTTGCCCATTAAAAGCTCTGAATTGAATATAACAAATAATAAAAAGTTTTGTTCATTTTCTCGTTAGACTTTTCATTATATCGGGGACCAAGATGGCCAAATGGTTAAGTTAGTTAAATTTCGCAAATTACATTACATAAAAATAATTTAAAAAAATATTTATAAGATTAATGTAAAAAACTGAAATGTGATTAGCTGATAAAAATAGTAAATAAATAACATTTAACTGGTATTAATTGTATTATTTTGTAAAGAGGTTTCTTGACCCTTCACTCACGACACCCAATGGGTAGTTGGATTTGGTCGCTAGCGAGGCGTAGAGAGGGTTGTGTTACGTGGCTTCGCGCAGATGTGCACGAGGTAATACAATCTTTTGGATTTGCGTCCGGCGACTATGGTCGCGTTCGGCTGCATTACGTCTGGTGTGTTCCTCGCTTAAGCCCTCTTGTATTATAGGAATTACTTGACTTATTTGGCTGTACCGTGCATGATTCACGACTAATCTAAAATAGGCGAAATTGTTCTTATTTTTATTGTGTTTCTGATGTACACAGTTTTCCGAATTTTCTTTATTTAGAATTCTCGGGAGCTCATCAATATTGATCAACCCCGTGAAATTCGTATAGTTTAGTTGATGGCGCAGTCGTTTTAAGTAGTGAAATTAGGCCGCACATTAAATAAATACGAAAGAAAATCTGGGATCTTATTTTATCAAGACAACATCAGTCGGCTACCAGTTTTAAAATCAAGCCCATTAATTTGTAATCTCTCAAGAAATGATTTCCGTCTATCTAATCATAACTTCAGTGAATTATTATTCGTTTAGTTCTATATATTTGAACTGAATCCACGAGACGGCGGACTACGGCTTTTGACACGAATCCCGCCCGCCCCATTGGTTTTACAGCTAGGATTTGCATCTTGATCTTTGTTGTTTCGCACGTTCCACAAAATAGTTTTTGACCTTTTTTCAAATCTTCACGCCGGGCTGGGTGACATCGCGATAATTTACGCCCTTGTCCTTCGAGCGTCGAGTACTCTGGAGAAATAATCGTAGAATCACAATGAGAAACATAAAAAGATATGTAGCGCGTCCCGTACCGGGAACAAACACATGTCTTAGCATGTGCCTTTTCACTCATAGAGCGGCGAACCCGAACCGAAGAGATTCCTCTTGGGCACAGCAAGCTGAATCAAGCATGCTACTTTTCGGCCACCTGCCGTAATGGTTTTAATGTTTAAAAAAAACCATTTGTATATTGGGTATGGATTCAGGACCGATGGGATTCAAAAACGGAACGGTTTCACCGATGACTTTCAACGCTTTTAACCCCCCTCCCAATTATCTCAATTACCCCTCAGGGTGCCTATGTTTTGGAAAAAAAACAACATTTGTATGTATGTCGGGTTCGAATGCAGGGCCACTGGATTCGAATCCGGATTTTCATAATCGTTTCACGTTACATATTTTACAAAGATTAAATGTTCGTCTTTTCTGTCAGGTTTCCGCTCTCGGTTGAGTGAAATTTTCATGCCCTTTTCCTCTATTTCTCCATAGAAACACCATTTGCTAGGAAGCTGTTTGCCTAATCAACAATTTCAATCTGAGGTGGCGTCGGCAGTGAAGGTTAACCCATCCTTGAACTCTAAAAAACCCCAGGGAATGTGAAAAGCATATAAATAGTGTTAGCTAAGCGTATGTGTACTTTTCCAAATGTGCATACAGAGCGAGATGGGACGCGGACTCGAGCCTTAGCCGGCAGGAGATTAAAAAGAATTTAAAACGGGTAAATCTAGAGGGTTAAAAAATGCTTTATATGTACATAATAACATGTTATTATTGGTCTCATTATCAGCGTGATAAGACTTGATTCGAGGGTGTCGCAATCCGTAGACAAAATGTCTCCTCGAAAAAGAGGGTCGCGGCTATCTCAGAAATTACAGGGCCTTAGCACATTAGTTCCAATTTAATCTAACGCCGTTTAACGGGAGATCGGGATCGATTAGTCGTAATAAATTTCTAACAAAACTTTCTCCCACGTTTTCGATCCTGTTTACATTTTTCTATCATTGTCAACACTGGCGGACTAGAGCAAACCTTGATAAGAACGTGGGAGTTTATTAGAAATTATTTGGAGCATATTATAATAATAAGACATACTACAACCCCATTTCACTATTAAGTCCGTCCATTCAATTATCGTGTGAGATGTAAAAGTGTTTTTCTTTACTTGTAAAATAAATCAGTGAAAAACAGTTTTTTAAAATTAAATATGGGATGATGTATCACCTACTATTGAACAACTTGGAAAAAAAGACCTTCGGTGAGGTTACACCAGACCGATTCCTTAAGTTTTTACCGAGCTTTCGACGATTATATACTCATCATCAGGGCCTATTTATTTTAGGAAAATATCGCAATTAGAACATATATCATTTAAAAAAAATTTAAAATAAAAAAAAAATTATTATTCTTACTACTACTTATTACGCGATGCGTGTTGAAATATATCTTGAGAACAAGAAAGAGCATTTATAACAAGATTATTTGAAATTTGGTTACGCTCAGTAGCTATACGTTAACAGTATGGAATTAACCAAAAACAATAAAAACAACAATATAAAAATTAAAAAAAAACATGTTCGTATAGGTTAACTCGGTTAAAATAAAAATTTAAAAAAAGAAAGAGAAAAAATATAAAAACAAATGCGAAAAGAAAAAAGAAGAAAAAGGATAAAATAATTTTATGAAAAAAAGAGGCGTGTACGTAGATGTATCTTTTAACCGAGCTAACCTATACGACACTTTTTAAATTTTTCTGTTTTTAATTGTACCGTTAATGTTTGGTTACTGAGCTTCACCTAATTTTAAATAATCTTATTATAAATCCACTTTCTTGTTCTCAAGTTATATCTCAACACTCATCGAGTTAAAGTAAGAAAAATAATTAAAAATCGGTATAATTTGTTCTAATAGCGATATTTTCCTTAAATAAATAGGCTCTGATGATGACCATATGATTGTCGACGGTCGGCAAAATCCTAAAAATTTGTCGTTCCGTTGCGACTTCACCGAAGATCCTTTTTTCCAAGTTTTTATTATTTAATTCCCAAGTGTGCAGTACAATGAAAAATAAACAACTTGTGGTTTCTCCCATTCGTACCTGTACTTTTGATTTAAAAAGAAATTCAAAGGAAACGAATTTCATTTACGGTGGTCCGCTGAATCGTCCTGTAGGCTTCATACTGAAGCCTGGCTTTTGCATTTTGATCTGCTTAGTCGGGCCGAAACGCATCTGACAGAGCGACCAGCAATGTTAGGAGGTTTGATCGAACAATATGGATTAATGCAACACTACTCACTACGTGCGTAGAGATTAGTGACCGTGATAATTATTCGATAATTATTCAGATACCGTGAGGCGCGGTCGGGTCTGGTGTGATGTAGGTTTCAGAAAAAACATTTTCTTCATCGTGCCAACGTTTTGATCTTTTATTGACATCATCTTCAGCGCTCAAAGTGTTTGTCTTCTGTGTAATTGTTTCGGGTAAACGAGCACTTTATGCCTTACTAAACGGGCTGTTTAGTGGGATATTTTTATCGATGGACCCAGTTTAGTCCAAAGGCATTCTCAACAGGACACGCAAGAAAGGTACAAGTACCCAGAATACAAACACTTTGAGCCCTGAAGGTGATCTCAATAAAAGATATCGTTGGCACGATAAAGAAAATGTTTTCTAAAACCTACGTCACACCAGACCGCATCTCACGATATATCAATAATTAGTACTTACTAATTCGATGACAGTTTTTCGATGGTATTTGTCAATGACTCTTCCCCTTTCTCACACTTTTTCGCTTAAAAGAGAACAAAAAATAGTCAAAGGGTAAGCCGAAATATGTAAATTAAAAACCCGGACGGTGGAATGCCTCTTCCCGGTATTAAAATCACGCCGAAAAAGAATTCTTGGAACTTGTGGATGCTATTAGCTCAAATGAATTGAACCCACTAAAGCGCCAAATAAAAAAATAAAATAAAATTATGGAATAATAAAACCTCTTTTCCTCTAATCATCATGTTATATAGTTTAAACTAAAAATTCGAGAAACCAGGAAGTGAGCAATTAAGAATAATCGAGGAGGTTCGCCAAACATGTATTAATCATGACTTGACGTGTTAATCCAATACAAACTAGCATTAATTATCTTAGCAGAAAAACGTTTAGTGTTGTTTCTATTGCCTCTCTAGGAGAATTAAAGTTGTTTATTTCAAGATCACTTGACTGATTCGGAAAATATTTTTTGGGCTATCTCGAGTGATCCTAATCGACAAATATTGAGAAACTATTGATAGTGTTACTATTTGATACCTATTTCAAATAAATCTATAAATCTATTGAAGAGGGGCAATAAATAAGATTCCGGTAGGGGGGGGCAGGTTCAGCGGGCACACCTTTATTTACTCATCAAACTATCTTGATGACCCAACTATGTTACAAAACACAAATCGTATCTCATAATAAACAGATGCTTTACAGTCTGTTAGAATGATACCCGTAAAGAATAAGTAGTGGCGTTTGATAGGAATTGTGAAAAATAATAAACAATCACATTTCTAGTTCGTTTTTGAAAAAAGGTTTAGACCAAAGTTAAGTTTTTTCGAGAAACAAATTAAAAACTCATCACAAAACGAAATCAGACCTTTAATAATACATTTATCCATTATGTTTTCAAAAATATAATAACTTATAACATATAAATTGAAGTAAGATAATAGACCCCTTATAATATAAGCTTTATTAATCTATATATATATATATATGGAAGTGATCTTCATCATAATAGGAACTATTGAAAATGTAATTGTTTTAAAATTATTATGTTTTTCTGATTGTTGACGGACAATGAGGATGTAAAAATTATCATTTTTTGGTCAATTCTGTTGAAGGATTTGCACCCTCTTTTTGCGGGACAAAATCTGAAGCAAAATAAAAGGACTTCCCTTAAAATTATTGGTTCGAAAGTTTGATCAATTTTTGTGGGGGTGTTTATTCGGTGAAACGGCGTTTCCCATTCAAAGGCCTGAAAATATTTTGAATATAGAAGTAATTCCTTCGGCATCGTAAAGCATCAAAACGAGGCCGAACCCTATAAATCGCTGGTGATATATTCAAATATTATTTGCAGCGTTATTTGTGTGAACTAAAATCCATTAGTTTTGACGGTAAAATATTCAATGGGCTTAATTTATAGAGCGGCCGATGCCGCGTGGATTTGTCCATGAATTATAACCGGACTTTGTTCCTAAGTGGCCATGGAAGCTTTTATAAGCCGGGTATAAAATGTCTCAATTTATTGGCTCCGGCTGCGTACAAATAAAAAATTTACAGAAAAATGAAAAGCCAAAAATTCGAGGCGTCACCTGGCGACGTAAATCGTCGCAAGGGGTCTGCGATCATTCTCTCCAGCCCGTTCGATTGAATAAATTCCAAAAAAGAATTTTAGGCACTCGAAAGCTATTGGTTTAAATTAATAGGCACCGTTTAGGGGAAAAAAAGAAAAGAAAAATAGATGGAGAATGGGGCAATAAAAACGTTCGTCTTTCTTAAGGCTGGTGCTTTTTCAAGATTTCGAAAGCATCGACTTTCTAAGTATTTTACCTCATTTTATATCTTTTAAACATGGCAGTTCGAACAAATAATTTCAAGTCAGAATCCTATTATAAATATATATAAAAGTTATATATATGTATATACTTAAAGAAATACTGTTACTAAAAGAAGACGGAAATGAACAGTTCGCTGGTCTCAGACGTGCATAATGTTAAATGTTTTCTACAGCAATAAATAACGTTTTAAAATGTTTTTAATTTAGTAATAATATTCATTGGGCATGGGAGCCACTTGTTGGGATCGCCAACAATGGTTGGTTGCGGTGTCAATCATACATGTTCGGGTTTGCGCCATCAAATGATTGTGATCCTTGATAAATTATTAATCCACTACCGACATATTAGAAAGAAAAGAATATACTCAGTTCTCACCGAGCTTTCGAGGAATATGCCCGTGAAATTTATTAATAAACAAGAGATTAACAAATATGAAATCTATCTACAGTAATGCAAAGTATGAACATTATGGAGCATGTTTGGACTATTTATTCATTTTTGTTTACCTTGTGAATTATTAATAAAGTTTCAAAGAGGCCGCTGGATTCGAACCCGGGACCTTTACCCTACAGTGATGAACGCCGTGACAACGTCTAAACCGTTGCGGCCACTGTAAGGCCCCCCTTTATTATAAGTGTATGCAACTTGTAATTCAGAAGTTTTCGGTTATTTTGTTTACTCTATTCTTGCCTACCAAGAAGAGAATCAGCAACCTACCAAATGATCCGCAGTAGCAATAACAAATTACAACACACACCTCACAATACTCTTGGACGCTTTGAAGTACTTAACTCACACACTTAAAACAAATAATTCATCCAAACCTACCATCCATGATAGTTTTAAACGCAATATGCAGTTTTAACATTGACCATGTTTTTCTTACGAAATGAGTCACAAAAAGTAAAACGAAAGACAATATTGATAAATATTAAAAAGACTTGTGGTAGGTTCAATACCTTTTAAAAAGGATAGTTCCTACTCAGAGTAAGCTGTTCTGCAACGACCGGATTTAGAGCCTTTTAGCTCATCATCAGTTGAAGGACTTTTACAACTGATGATGTGCTAAAATGCTCGAAATCCGGATCACTGCGAAACAACTTACTGTGAGTAGGACCTATCCTTTTAAAAAAAGTATTTAACACCACACTCACTCCATCATTTATCATTTCTAATGTGGTAGGTTGTTCTTACTTAAAACTTGTTAAACTTAAAAATTGTCGTTAATCATACCAATCATCAATATACTAATAACGTTTCATTTAAAAAATTATGGTTGTAACTGAATAAAGTTTATGCTTATGATGGTTTAATTGATTTAAACATATGAATAGAATAATGTCTTTCGCGATTTAGAGTGGTTCCTTTTTGGAGAAGATTTTTTAATTTTTTTAAAAACAATAATCTCACGTATTATTGTACAATAACCATCTTAATTTAAGCCATTACATCTATTTTATATTTCGTCGAAAAAATAATTGCAATTAATTAGTTAAAATTCCTTCTGAAGAAGGAAGGAGGAAAGTGCTGCCCTTTTCGGTTTAGAATAAGAATCGCCTTGTAAATATTTTCCGTCGGTAGAATCTCATTGTCAAATGCCTCTTTTGTACTGACAGGTGTTAAATGCTAATAGGATCGGAATCCAAACGGTGAAAACCCGTGTACTTGAAACTCGTGTCATCGTATCGGAATTTTTTTTCGATTTGACAGAAATTCGATTTGTTACAATAAGTCGATAGAGGTGAAGTCATTGACTCGTATTGCACGAGTGTCTGGAAATTATGTTCGAATTTTAGTTTTAAACCTTTGTTAATTTAACAAAAACTAAGTGACCAGACTAATAATAACATAAAAATAACATGTGTATGGAACCGTAATAAATATAAAAATACACACCCTTGAAAGTAAAGTAAAAAAAATAAACATAAAATGTAGTTATTTGGAGATCGTGAGATACGGTCTGGTGTGACATAGTTTTAGAAAAACATTTTCTTTATCGTGCCAACGTTTCGATCTTTATTGAGATCATCATCAGAACGTGGTATCTATAAACATTAAAAAATAATTTATACAATGTTATAATGTATATTTAATAATATATATATGTATATATATATCACTATAGTATATATATTAATTATGTATCTTATGTAACTATCAAATTATAATATCATATTAAATTTTCCTTATTTCGCAAATGCTTCTTGGAGCACAATTACTTTTGATTAATAAAACGCATCAACGACAGTAACGCACTTCAGAAAACTACTAACCATTTCTTATCACTTTCGATATTTATGAAAGAGTGATGATTATTTTATTGTCGGACAGTTAGGTAAACATTGTCTATTTACAGGTGGGATGGTAAGAAAGCTATACTTGTGTACTTTCATACGTCTTAGACCTGTTTGAACATAATTTTCCTATTCAAACATATTTTTTCTCGTGGTTTTGATACTTTTAGACAGTAGACAAAATGTGTTAAACACGGATGGACATGTGTGGTGGCTTGTTCCTGGCTAATAGATGCGCAGACACGCTTCCTGTAGGTGTCTACGGCTGGATTTGTTTCCCTGGGATAAACATATCAAACCACGACGAGATTAAGGTGGCGATAAATTCCAGGCCGTTACGAAATGCTTTCAGGTCGCTCGTAGAGCATAAATCCTCCGCGATAAGTACGATGTTTTCAGAAGCTCGGAACAAGGCCTTCTTGGCTTCAGAAGAAACGCGAGGATAAAGGTCTTGTGGGAATTCTAACCGTCTCCTACTCATGAGCAATGGGTCTGGGGGGGAAAGGAAGGTAAGCTTGATAGACCTTTGTCTATTTTAAGTTAAGATGAATACAAAATATGACTTCTGAAAATGATAGTAAGCTGTAAGTAATTTGGGTGAAACGTAAACCGTAAAGTGGTCAACATACGTGTCGACATACGTCCATCCTCTTGCAGACCAACCTACCTTACATTTCTACATCGCTGCCTAGAATCAAAATTTAACGATTTTTTATTATCTTAGAATCAATTTCAAATAAAGGAAAAGACACGTTTTATATTTTTTCCTTATGGACAAATTAATTTGGTTAAGCAATTATTATCTGCATTTGTCAGATAAGGAAGAATATCCCATTCATATATGCTTATAATATTACTCACTTGGTCAAAAGTTGAGTAGACCGATAAAATTTTAATCACCAAATGATTTGGGCATTGATAAAATTTGCCCTTTGTAGGTACAAAAAGGACAGGTTTTGCGCTTTTGTTGGGGCTTTAGGATAGTTTTTTGTTTGAATAAGACCAGAAGGACGATCCTACCCCATCGAAGGACGCTCCTAGATTTCATAACATCCCGATTCTTCGATCGAATCTCATCAGGGATTCTTGTCTTTGTCGGACTCTGTTTTAATCAAATATTCAGATTAGCGATGTCCGGAATGAGCCCCGAGGGAAAAAGGGGGCACTCGTTTTTAATTTAATAAAAGGCGTCAAGGAACAAGATTTCCCAATCGTAACAGGGTTGGGCGCCCGGCTTATGTTTTGAATTAATATCATAGTCCGGGCTTTCTTCATAAATAAAATTTATCGCCTCTTTCCCTCGGTTATTTATGGCTGAATCAAAGGGATAGGGCGCGATCTACAGGCATCATCAATTCTTCCACTTGTCGCTAGGATATTAGCATGGGATCCGATCCGCGCCGCTCCGAATAAATATTATGTTTGAATTAATGATGAAAATAAACGTCGGGCAGATTGGGTCCAACTCTGATCCTTTCCGCCACAATCAACAAGCCTTCAAGTCTTGAGCTGAATTCGAGTAACAAGAATAGAAAAGCTGCCAAATGATATTTTAAACAGTTGAAAAAGGCTGACGGGCGCTAAAGACGCTTTTGATCCTTTAAAATTGATTTTTTCAATCAGCACAAAATTTCATGTGAACAAATATGCCTTTTTAAATAAAATTATTCATTGAGAGCCTAAAAGACAATAAATAGTTGTGATTGAAAAAAAGTCCCTCGTATCACCCTATAAGTCTCCTACCTACCCTCAAGAAAGTACTTGAGAAACTTCTACAAGATATCCTTTTTCATGACAAACATTACTCCTGACCACCGATTGGCTTCCGTATTTGTAACTCCAGAATTTAAATTGATCATGTTGAAGACATTATCGCAACATTCTTAAAGCGTAAGGAGTTCCGCACTGGAGTCTTTCTGGACGTCTACTCTTTCTAACGAATTGACACCTGGGTCTACTGATAAAACCCAAATCCTTCCTTTTTTGAACAAACTGTTTCATGTAAAATCCTTCCTGTATGATCGTTCCGTTCATGTTTCCTAGTAAACCCCAACGTCTCCAATCCATTATTTCCTCCCTGGTGTTCCTCATTATAGGCCCGTTATTTTTCAGCATAAATACGTCACTTTATCATCAATCAAACAATTTTGCTTACGATACAACAATCTTCGCTCCTATCCTATCAGATCGATTACTCCAGTACCTCGTCCTTACATTAGAACCATGACTCCATAATTGAAGAATTAAAAAAATAATAATGATTTTAAATAACTTTCCACTTCTAGCTTTTATCGTTTGGACTGGAATTGTATAGGCCGGATAAAAATCAAACCATGAACCAATTTTTCCAGTCAAAACGCGATTATCACTCCTTTCTTCTTCGACTTTAACAACCAAGCCAAATCCTGAGTCCTGAAATTCCACTCCATGTTAATATATCTTGTCCAAATCCCTGACTCACGATCTTACTACTCTTACACTCCCTACCAATCCTCCTAGGCAGCGCTAGCCTCTTTGCGACCTGCTTGATGTTGGTAATAATCCTAAAGCAGACGAATCTTTCTGGGCGAAGATCTTTTCACGCATCAAGAAAAATTAGCTCTCTAGGGGTATTGGAGAAGATGTATATGAACATTCCTGATTAATCGAGGAAAGTCAAAGCATCGTTTGAAAATCGAGGATGAGAATTCGGAATCAATTGTGGGAGGATCTTTTGGACTGCAGAGGACCGGAAGAACGAACATTCCGCATCGTCCATTGCCAAATATAGTTGGCGGTGTCCAGTAAACAGATCTTCAATAAGTTTGTTGTAATTTCAGTCAGGGTTGAAACAGTTAAACTGTCTAAGTGGTGTACCTACTGCTGTCTACTGTGGTGTGGTTCCGTTATGTTTGCCACTTGAACTTGGGGTATTGTTAAGTTAATATTATATTATTGTAGATTGGAAGTTTATCATGAGGATTTGATCTTGGTCTAAGGTACCATGGGACGTACAAAATAGAAAATTTGCTATGCTTTCCTATTTATCACCGAGAATCCATTCATTTCCTTACTGACCATGATCGTACCTCAGAAAAACCATAGCTTTAAGCGCAGCTAGGCTATCGTAATGCCTAATAATAAAAATTTGATTAGTTGTAACTAATAATAATATTGCAAATTATTTGAAGAAACATTTTAGGCAAAGACATGAAATGGTAAACTTATTTGTTCATTTTTGATAGGATTTGCAATGTTTTTGATTGGATTTTGAATAGAGTAATATAAATTAATTCTAATGGGCAGATTTTATTGCCCACAAGTGCTATACTGATAGACACCAACTCTATCTGCCAAGGTTGAAAATTTAACTGTTACGAAAGCCTTGCCTGTTTCTGGTTTCGTTTTCACCACTTGTTTAATGAAGATACCAATCGGACGTGGAGGCTTTTTTTTACCTCCGACAGCCCATTATCCTGATCGCTAAAGATCCTAATCAATTTAACTCCGTTAATTTAACCGCCTTTTTTTTCCCTCTCTGGGTGCGTTTCTCGATTTTTCTACCAAATCGACAGGTCATTCGTGACTTCACACTTCTGTTGAAATACCGATTGGTGTTTTCTATAAAAATCCCCGATCGGCCTCGAAGCCGATTGAGATAAATCATTTTGAAAATAATAGAAACCGTATCACGGATGTATTAATCCTGGAAGACACCTCATTTACTTCTACTCTGATGAAACTAAGAAAGGAAACTCTGAATTGTAATAAAAATTCGTCGGTCATATCAAATGACAGTTAAAGATAAAATTGTGAAAATTCCTTTCATACAATTTGAAGTTTATTGCATAACCTCAAAATGAGTTAAGTCAATTTTTTCTCACGTGCGAATTTATGACACTGGATAAGACATGATTTCAAAAGTTGAACATTGTTTGATTTAATTATAATGATACACTACCAGTAAAAGTTGTTACTTTTTACTGTTTAATGTTAAAAAAAAATTGGCGTATTTGTCTAATTTTAACGTTTGAACTTAAATAGAATGTCCAAGAAAATTGGTTGCGTGGAAAATTAGGAAGGACGGAACTGCCACTTCGTATAGAGGTAAAAATCACCACGTCGAAAAGGGAAGCCAATATCTACACCTAAAGAAATTAGCAATGTGGCACCCAGGAAAGTGCTCACGTCCCAACGTGAGTGCACTTTGTGTTTAGACGTAAAGTAGAGTCAGTAGAAAAGTCTGAATCACAGAAGAAATAACCGCCTAAAAATAAAATATATTAAGCAATCTACCGGTCCTTGATACGATACATGTACTTGAAAATTAATTTATTCATGTTGGATGTAGTTTTCAAACAGTTCGTTTACTATTTATTATCAGAGGATAAAATGTCATTCAATCTGTGGTAATGGTGGCCAGTCAGACAACATGCTGTAAACGTTCTCGATTATAATAGGAATTTTGAAAATTTTCATTATATTAACGCAGGTTTTTAAGCAATTTAAACAAATTATCGTCTTATATAGTTGTATTTATTGATTCGTTTTGTACAGTGAAGATCAAGAAAAACGCAAACCAAATCTAATTCATGACTTGAGAATTTTCAAAAACGTAAAATTTAAAAGATGTTTATAAATCCCAGGCACTGAAGATGACCTCAATAAAGATCGAAACGTTAAAATTATTCTTTTTTAAAATTAACATCTAGCATTGTACAAATTTATTTTTTTCAATTCCTACATCTATTTGTAAAATTTAAACAATGTTTATAAATCCCAGGCCCTGAAGATGACCTCAAAAAGATCGAAACGTTGGCCCGATAAAGAAAATGTTTTTCTCAACCCTACGTCACACTAGACGGCACCCACGATCTCCAAATTATGTTTTTATGATGTATGTGCGCGTAATTTTTATAGCCTTGCTTTCGTCATAGGTCCTTTGCCATTCAATGAAAGCTGTGATCTTCAATTATCATTTAATCTTTTGAGGGAGGTAATTATTGCATCACATTCTATTCCCATTTCTTTACCTGTTTTGCTTCAACATCAGACTTGTCGTTATGTGATATTCGACTGAGTCCCTTCACACAAGTAATTTCTATTAATGTTTGTCAGTGAATTCTTTGGACTTCTGTGCTCTTGGATCGTGAAGAGGAAGTGTGGCATTATTATTAAGTTTGACCGCCATAATACGATTGCCTGGCGTGTTGCAACGAATTCCGACATTTCGGTCTATTAAATGTATACTTGTTAGGAATTGTTAAGTTAAGCTTTTCAATTTTCATTTCATCTAAGGAAGTTTGAAAATCGATTCAAACAACTTGACTTATAATAAAGTCGGTGCGTCATTTCTTTACAATTTCCGTCGCCCTTCGCTAATTACATGGATAAAAATGTTGAAACTCGGAATAGCTGTAATATATCTCTCGAGTGATTTGCACTGGATTATATCTGATTGAAGCTTTATGTTAGTCGTTTCTACCGTACGTGCTTTCCATTAGGATGATTCAATTTTTCCCTCATCGAACTTGAATTTCGTGAGAACGATACGAGATAAAACATCGTACGTTATTTGGGCAAAGATGAAGTTTGTATATGTTTTGACGTGCCGTCTAAGGAATTCAGTCTTGTTAACTGACTTTGGGGGCAACACCGTGCAAGGAATGAGGTTGTATATTCATTTTTCCCACGGTTTTTCGGCTAGTTTTATAAGAAAATGAACGAATTTATATGATTGTTTAAGTTTATGCTAAAATCACTAATAAATAACAATTGGAAATGATGAAAAAATAATAATTGGTCAAGCGGCCACGAAAAGTACTGAATTATGAAATAATGATAATGGCGTTCCTTATAAACATGCTATTGATTTTTTTTCACTCGTTTATAAGAAAAAAAGG
The DNA here is from genome assembly GCA_039619505.1 of Cimex hemipterus. Lineage (NCBI taxonomy): Eukaryota > Metazoa > Arthropoda > Insecta > Hemiptera > Cimicidae > Cimex > Cimex hemipterus. The sequence continues at coordinate 19,100,903 of CM077104.1, read as the reverse complement.
AAGAGAAAAAGATAAATCGATTTTATAGTATTGATTATTTGAACGGTGGTTTATTGAATATAAGATTCTTATCTGCTGTGCTTTAATATCTTGTTCTTTTTACTGTTAGGGATTCTTTTCTGAACAACAAATATCGTTAACCTAAAATAATTATTTATGATTAACATTTCTTGTAGGTTTTATAGTTTCCGATTATTTCGGTCTGTCTTTAATCGTTTTTTTTGACCTGTCAGGCACGTTTCGATTTCTCGTCATTTTACTGGAGGGTTTATGTTTTGATAATCTTTGATTTTACAGACGCAGCACGCTGCCAGACCGAAACATTCTATTCGAACAAACTGCAGGTTCATCGACCGGCGTCCACCAAAGAGGGCATCTCATTCAAATTTGGCCAGTTGTTCTTTTTGAGTGGGTGTTCCTGGAGAGTCAATATTTTTACCGGCACACCACCGATTGAAATGATGTAGAACGATGGTCGAGAATTTTTTTCCCTATTATATGAAGTAAATAAATTAAATTCGTTTTGCAGTGAAACTGATAGAGAAATAAACAAGATAATTAGTAAAGTGTTAACAGAATCTTAAGGTTTGCCAGTGAGGAAATTTCCATAGTTATTTTTCTGATATAAATGCAGGCCACGCCGGCAGTATTATTTTAATAGAATCATCCCGAATGGGAACCGGCTTTTAATTAAATCTCGATATGCAATTAGCTCGCGAAGTGAGGGCGTAGCGAATTTGTCTCCTTCCGCAATTTATGTGAAGAGAGAAAAAAACTGACAAAAATCCCGAACAAAACCCACTTCCAAGGACAGAACGTCTGGACAACTTTTCTCTTTTTGGACGGGAGGCGGCGTCGGCGGCACCCCGATCTTCTTGACCCATTGAACTGGTTCGCATGGTCCGCTGAACCTGGGGGCCGTAAACTCCTTTCTTCACCGATAGGCAAGAAATAATTCAAATTTTACACCTTTATCCCGGCCTACAAGAAGGTTGGCAAAGCACTTTTAAACTATGAACTGAACGATTTCTCTCGCTCAAAATAATACTTGAAGATTGTTCAAAGATCACAAACTTTTGACTTCCATACAAATGTAAATGCCGCATTATTTGTTTTACCAAAAAGTTCAAAAAATTCAAATTAAATGTAAATCCGGCATATTTATTTTACCTACTTTGTGGGGTTTCCTTTTGAAGCTGTGGAGTGATAAATCTGTACTTTGCATCAATATTCACATGCAATTCACATGCATAAAGAAAAAGAGACAACAAACTAATCAATAAATGTACAAAATCTGCTTCAACATATGCTCTAAAGAGAACTGAAATAATTGGAAAACCCTTTGGACTTGACTGGGCCCATCGACAAAAATACCCCCTTAAACAGAAACGAGAAATATTGGAGTTATTATATGAATAAATATGATTCAATTGTGAATAAGCCATATCAGACTGACACATGAGCGTTTCTTCATTAACATTTACCACGCATTTGTAACTGTGGTTGACATGGTGTGGCCTATCCACGAGACTGAAAGAACTTCTGAAACAAGTTGATGTTAGCGAGTAATTGACATAAGAGGGTTAAATTAATTCGCATTTTAAGGCTTTTTTTAGGCTAGTGATCCCTTATTAAGTGATTGTATTTCTTAGCTTGAGTAGTTTATGCATTTCTGGGTGTCCTTTGTTTAGGAGAGAAATAACGTCTTAATATAAAATACCGCGGTGACTAGCTAATTCCTTTTAAAGTGTTTATACTGTATTAAACGTTATGATTTGAATGTGCTTATTAGCGCGACTGAGGAAGGGACCTCAGCGGAATATTGATTACCCCGAGTACTCCCCAAACGTAGATAAAGTATGCATGGCGGCCAAGGTTTATTTATGCTCCACCCCTTTTAATTTTTTACTACTACAAAATTTAAAAATGTATGTGCGTTTGAAATGTGTGGTTTAAGCCTTATCACCTTTCACTCTGGAAAAGGTAATATTTTATGAGAGGAAACAGCATCCCAAAATTTCCGTCGGAAATAACAGCTTCACAAGCCCTCAACGGCGGCAGTGGTCATGCAGCCAGCTTTCCAGTTAAATGTTTTTTGAAAATATTGATACGGATTAATACGGAAAATTTAAGTAGGTCGAAAAACGAAAGACCAGATAGAAGAACTTATTATTGTTAAAGAGAACGACGGAAAATCAAACTGAACAACTGACTAAGCCACCATGAAACCTTGGTAAAACAAACAAAATGACCTGTTTGACCGAGTAAAACATTAAGGACGGACAGACCAAAATAAAGATCAAGCTGACCTTATATTTAATTTTACCTGAAAACCTTTATTGATACAGTCGGTAATATAACTAGATATCAATTTCAGTTGTGACCAGTTAGGCTAAGGGATAAATAGATGATTTGCTACCCTCTGTTTTTCAAACTGGAAGATAAGTTAGAAAAAAAAATTCAATATTAGTTGATTCCGTTTTTATGGACATCAGGAGAAGAGTTAACGGGATGACGTACTACTTCGTACACCGTTTACCTGCATTTCTCTACACAGAGTTTGATTGGATTTTTTTCCTATGGAGCACAACGGTAATTACTATTTAAAAAAAATTAATAGCCTCCAAACTATGGGTAGATGACGTGGTAGTGAGTTGAAAACAAGTTGCTAGGGTGGGAAATTTGCGCAAGTTAGTCCTGTTTGTAATACCTTAACGTAAAACAATGGATTTTTGTCCTATGGAGTTCTCCGGTAATTTAAGTAAAACAGAGATATCAAATATTAAAATTAAAAATTGTTAATATATAAAACAAAATTGAGAAAAATGACTGACTCAGAAAAGATCGAATCAAATTAACATTACTGTTGGTATTTAATCATCAATCATACAATCTTCTATAATTCTGTCGATTTTAATATTTGAAATTTATAAATAAATTAGGCCCTGATGATAATCATACCTTTTGAAAGCTTGGCGAAAAAGAAAAAAATAATAAACATGGTTTTTCTCTTTTAACCTCATCTGGATTCATTTTTTCTTTGGCCTTAAGTGCATATAATAATTTAAAGTAACAAAGTATTAGGATGATTTAAGATCAAGTAAAGTGATCAAGAAGTGCACGATTCAAAAAAAAAAAAAAAAAAAAAAAACATGACTAGTTGATATTAAATAAAATTAAACACCTTCTAGGACCAACTCAGAAACTAGCTGTATATTTGTCCTTTTAATGAATACAGAAGGTCTATACAATTTTTATTGTGGCATGTAAAAGATTAAGTGAGATGAAAAAAAAAGTTGCTAGGGTGAGACGTTTGTTCTAGTTAGTCTTGTTGTGAGTACCTTAATGGAAAACAGTGGGTAAGTTTGATTAATCATTGCGTACGTAAGAGCATAAATCACTTTTACCGTGGCCGATGATACCGCAGCCTAAAAGCTCTATTTTGAAATTCACTTTTCTTTATTTCATACTTTATTTATATTTGATAATAAGGTAGTTAAGCACTTTCGGGATTCTTCGCTAAAAGACAATGCGTAAGTGTTGCTTGGAAGGCTGTACCGTTTCTGGGATAATGCTTTGTAACCACGTAGGACGTTTTCGATATATCTGATTGATGATATAGCAGGCAAATTCTGACTCAATTTTTACCATTATTTTAAAGTAATTGAATAATGAATGGGTAATATAAAGCATTATTTTGCGTAACTGTAGAGAGGACGATTTTTATTTTCCTTCTTGAGGAACTTCTTTGATTATTTTGTACTTGGTGAATTCATCCGGTGTATGGTCGTTCTTTTCTCCACTCATTTTCTCACAGCGAGGGCTGCTTCAGTTTTTGCCTATTTGTCAACCTGTTCGCTACCTTCAATCGCCTTTAAGTAGTGGCACCCCGAAGATTGTTACCTGAATTCATTTCCCCATCCCTTTTTGTAGAGGAATCTGAAGCCTTCCTACTTGGTTTTCTGTGAACATGCCACTCAAATTTGCAATGTAGTATATATTTTATGTAAATAATAATAATATAAAATAATGTACATGGCTAAGACCATGGAGACAGGTTTTGTAATTCTAACAAAAATATTTTTTATAAACGTGAATCAGGTAATACGGTAATTCTACAATCTGAGTTTAATATGAAAATTAAATTCGAATCCTACAACAACTCTACGATTAATAATTAATGATCATTAACTTAAATTCGTTCTGGTACTACTGTTTACTCGTCGTAAAACATCCTCTCACCATCGTTATCTTCCGAATGGTTGTAAACGAGCAGAAGCTGAATTATGGGACAATAAAATCGAATGATAGCGCCACGATTTGCCCTGATCAGATTATCTGTGACCGTTGCCAATGATGGCAAAAGCTTGACCAAAGCGTCTAAGGCGTTATGCTTGGCGATAAAAGGAAATCGAGCTTGAAACATTGGTAAACAACACACATTCTTTGTGATATTATGAACGTGGTCGAACGACCAATGGACTGAAGGCGTTTTATTGGCCAGAAATTTTTGTTAGAACGATACAGTTGATATCCATCAGGATTCCCACTATATGGACATACACTATAAAGTCAAAGTTTTATAGTATTTGTTTTAAATTCTCAGGCAAATATTTTAGAAGATAAGAATTACTTATCTATCGGGAATTCTGTTTTATGTTATTGTCTCTTAAGATGAATTTTATGATTATTTCTTCGCAAGTAAGAGTAAGTAATTCCAATGCATTTAGTCAGATATTTGAGTGACCCGAATAGCTAAGAGGGCTAGCTTTCTCCGTCAATTCTTTATTAGCCGGTGGAGATGATCCGGGGTCAACTGTTCTAATTGTACCGTCGATATCATCAGTAATCAAGGGTCAAGCGGACGGACATGTTAATAAAGCTCCGGCTGCATTACATAAAAGCTAGTTAAGGGAGCAGGTCATGCATCGCGCCCCGCTGAGCCCAGGGACTTTTTCACTTAGGCTCCTTTGTGTTTATTTAATAAATAACTTGTTGGACTGGGATTCTTGATTTATCCCCGTTGCGTGCTCCGCGCCCTGGACACGTGGGGACGGATGTCTTCATCAACGGTTGCCGACGGTGGCTGCACTGTGGGAAAAGCTGTCAACCACGCTCCAGCCTACTTGCAGCAGCATTCTTGAGAATCGGGTCTCAAATAAATCATATGTTTATACGAAGACTTTAATAACCCGCCGTATAGAAGAGTTTATTTAAATCCTTGTGAATACAAAACTCCAACATTACTGCTCCACGTAGTGGTAAAAGTATGAGTCAAAACAAAAATCACTTCGTCTCATTTATTTGGGGGGAAATAAATGGAACTCGATCACTTTGGGTAATTTTTGTCGGATAATTGGGGGACCATACCTTTTTTATTTATATTAAAATGAATCCAATTTTAGAGGCCATGTTCAGCATAGAAACTCGCGATAGAACATGTCAAACTGGAAACAATCTATTTCATTTATGTATAAATCTACGAATTTTGATTGAATTGTGATTTATAGATGCATTAAGTCTGTCTTTTACATATATTTTAAATAATCACATTCATCAGCCTGGTCAAAAAATCGTTACTTGTAGTGTCTTTATATTGTCAAATTGGTTTTGCTTTTGGAATCCTACAATTAATATAATTATAGAATTATTGACTTGAGCAATTAATATATGACACGCATGTGTATCAGTTACAATTATATTAGGTTTGGTTATGTCAGTAAAGGGATAGTAAAATATTCCATTGTGCTCGATTACGTCTCTAGTCTTTTTTTTTTTGTCAACATAAAATTAATCTTCATATTCATTACAATAAAACATTCCATAAATCTCTTTGAAACTGCGTTCCAGTTATAGACGTAATTCGTAAATCACTGTTTTACAAATGTCAAGGAGATCATAGGATTAAATCTAATGCCCTCTAATCCTTTTCTGTCACTTAAGATCATTGTGAAGTTGTAATGTGTGGCCTGCGACGTTGTCAACGGGTTAATCGTCTCTTGTACGACTGTCCTGCAACGTTTCCTCATTTCGAAACCCTCAGTGACTTAACAAACTTTACATGAGAGAGTGTAGTTTGAGAAAATATCCAATGTAAATTTTAAAAAACACTAATTCTTTACTCATAATTCAACCCGTGTTTATAAAAAGTCAAGTACATTTGATTTTTGGATATTAGTAGGATAAAAAAGTGCGAGTGTTTTGAATAAAAAACCTTAAATTAGATATATAACAATGAAAAATTAACGTCTAATCCATATTTCGATACTACTGTCAGGAATGAACACTTATTAATATTACACATTTAAATTGAGTGGCATTATTATAAATATTTTAAAAACCTATCGGTAGACCAGGATAATCCACTGTAGAAAATATACGTAATAAAGAAATTAAAAATTACAAAACCATCTCAAAATATCCAGGAGTATCTTCAGCTCATCGAAAAATGGTACAAACTGATAATAAACGAGGCAAATCCATTTAAATTACATTGACCAAATAAACACAATTTCACGCCTATATATGTTAACAGACAGGAATTACAGTCGACTATATAAGACAAATATTTCCCTATCACTACACTTCCATAGAGGACTGGCGTGTAATGTCCACTCAAGAGACAAGAGCTAAACATACGACTTGGTCTAATACAAACATTTTAAGAATGAAATCGGATATGATTGGAAATTTGGACATACATGAGCAGTCGGGGAGCGCGTCTAATATTCAACTATCTGAGCAATTCCATTAAAAATCTTCAGAAGAATTCTCTAAGCTGATCACGACGTTTCTAACCTCTCTATAGACAATGACCCCCTTATTTAAAGAATTCATTTATTCCGGCTTAATCAAGTTTCACTACATTTTTCATCCATGCTAACTTTGCTGTTTAAATCCCCTCCAGTACATCCGATCCCAAGTCGCCTCAAACGACGATGTTGCTTTCTATAACTACATCTCTACAGGAGACTGTGTCATGAATACAGACTTGGACCACGACGAAGACTTTTAAGACCGAAATCGACTTTGGCAATTAAGACAAAGCTCACACTGTACACACACGACTTTACTAAGACCAATATGGACATACGGATTAAAACTGTGGGGCACTGCCAAGCTTTCCAATATTCAGTGCATCCAGTCCTTCCAATCGAAAGTCCTTAGACAAATTGTGAAAGCACCTTATTATGTCATTAACCTCACTATCCATAAAGACCTCAACATTTCTTTTGTCAACGAACTAATCCGGCCCAGATTCCAAACCTTCTGCACCAACCTTTCGAACCGTCCTAACCATACTGCTCGAGCCCTATCCATTCATTCCCATCCTGACAACATCGTATAAGCTGGCATTAGTCTACCAGAAATCCATCACATACACCAAAGAATAATTCCGTTTCAATGGTATTTCATTTTGGGTCTTTTCTCCGCTAGATTTGCCAGGTGATGATAGTTTAGTTTTTGATTACATCCTGGTCACAACATTCATCAGAAATGATCAAACAACAAAATCAACCTTGTTAAATTAAATATTTGTTGCTATTAGCATGGACGGATTGTAAAAGCGTTGGAAGATTGATTTGGTTTTATTCCGAAAAAAAACTGCTAGAAAGTATCAGCTAGTTCTTTATCTGACCCGGCTTTTAATAAGTATCAATCCCTTTGCCGCCGGCTATTAATTCTGGCGGAACAGATTGAGGTGGCGAGTTGTGGGGCGCGTGGGCATTGCAATTAACACTGGTCCCAAAGCGAACAGGTAGCCGACGCCCTGTTCACTTCCTTTAAAATTGCACCATTTATTTTTTCTCCTCTCTGTATGATATTCTACTTCTTTTATTTTATTTTATTTTTTGTTGTGTTGTGTTATATTGTGTTTACAATATAAAATTGTATAAAATACTTTTCTTAAGCTGACGTTACACTTCCAAGAAGGTATCAAGAAGTTACTACATCACGTCCAGGCGTTCATTGCAAAGCGCAAATTCTAGCCAAAAATATTTTTGCTGCAATGACCATTAATCGCCGTAATTGCATTAATTTCATTATATCTGACAGTATATGATTGGTAGATTATTTAGAAAGTCTACGTTAAAAATCCTGTCGAAGAAAACCATCCGGTCATAAATTGTACCACACGCGCCGTTAAATTAAACGATTGAACTTCAAATTGGATATTTTAGTTTATTAATTTATATGGAAAATAATACAGAATAACATTGATTATTGATTATTTATTATGAGATCATGACTTCATCATACATCGCAAAACGGGTAGCTAGATTTTCTAGGCGTTAAAAATACTACAATACGACGTAGAGTATCAGAATGATGCACTATATGATGCAAGTAGCTTTAGTCAGAATATTCACAGATTTATATTACGATTATTCGCCCTATTTAATTATGGTTAAAGTCAAGGTCAATGGTAGCAAGACATGCGTTAAGAAATTAAACGGATAAACCAGTGGTCATCCGCTTTAGCTTATTTTTTCCGCGTGAAAAAACCGAGGAAATTTTGCCGCAACTTCACGCCATCACAACTCGATGAGGAGGCCGAGATGTGCCGACAAACTTATATAACAAGTCCGATTTCGAAAGATCTTACACCTTCCATGATCAAAGTAAATAAGTTCGTAAATAATCTAGCTTCCGTACGTATTATAACCTTTTGTAATTTTTCCCATCAAATACGACGGATTATGCTGTCGATCTTAAGAGTAAAAGTTCGATATAACGACAGTTCAACAACGAAAAAAATATAAAAATTGTAGAAACAACACATCCATTGAGTAATTAGAACATCCTTTTCCCTCTCCCCATTAAACAATACATATTGATGATGAGCACACAACGTCTCATCACCAGGAACGCGACGACGAAGTGATAGTCAATAGAAAGTTCATTAGAATTTTATATTTGGGCCTGGCCAACTCCGGAGCACCTGTCAGGTGACTTTTTCCTGTGTGAACGTTTGTGAATGTGTCAATTGGGATTGTCATAAAAAAGCGGAACGTCAGAATCGAAAGTCACTGTTTAAATAGAAGAGGGAAAATTTCCGTTATCGCTGACAATTTATAAGGGGAACGTATAATCTTTTTTTCTTCGGAGGAGCAACGTCTTTCAGGGTTCTTGAACATGAAAATACTCAACCACTCTGAATAAAATCCATTTGAAGAAGTTATTGTCATTCTAGTATTTATTTACACATAACCAACTACACGAAATTTTACAATAACAAAGTAGCCAATTTCAATTCAGAAAAATACTAAACCCTATTTTTGTATGCAAACGCATCTTGAAACTGGACGTAAATTTCTTTATTTACATGTACTCTTTTTCGTGCTTGTTGTGTCAAAGTACATAAATGCTTCAAACTTTGGCTTTTATAGTCCTGAAATTTAACGAGGATCGGTGGACCGCGGATAAACCATGCCCTAATGACTTAAATTTTAAAACAAACTATAGACCGGGCCAATTTGTTTATTTTGTAAAATTTTGAACGTTATTTTTAGTTTCATAATGTTTAGTTCAGTGTGTCCAATTTATTTATTTAATTTAATTATCCTTTGTATGTAAGTTGTATGTCAAGTTATTTTTAATGAGATCCCAATCCTTTTTCCCAAAGGAAGACTTTTAGAATGTGATTACTTTTTTTTCAAAAGATTGTTAGATAAAACCTTACTGTCCGTAAAACTGGATTCCAATCTTTGGATTAAGCCGTCGGTGTTTTCACAACCGCGGACATAGCCCATCCCGATTGGGGCCGGAAGCCCGGCGACCGTCAACCTCTCCTGTTGAAGTTGTTTTCCCGACGAGGAGCCGGAGGTGACTTGGCCGTTCTCCAGCCGCAAACAAATCTCCGTCTCCGGGGGCGGCCAAACATGTTTTTGGCCAGGGGGTTGGGTAAACAGAGAACCCGCCTCTTGATCCATACGTCCGACGTTGCGTATATATTGACGGTACATGATTAAAACATCTCTAAGGCAACAAAAGATGATACGATCTGGCGGCGATTCCTTTCCTTGGTACCTCCAAGGTAATCCATTATCGTTTTTATTCAGCATCACCCAGTCTTTAGGATTACCTTTTTTTCACAGCTAACCCACTGACTGTATATAAAATGTATAGGTATTCTTAAAGAACTTTGGCTTCAATCTATGACCAGCCAATTCAGGCTAAAATAAATTCATTTTCCAATTTGAAGGTATTGCGACTTCACTGTGAAGACATCGCATGCGTTTTAGGCAACCATATTTGTTAGATTTTCGTCAATTTAAGCTAATAAAAATGCGAAAGAAATAAGAATTATTCTCTTGTGTCTTGGAAATCAGGGGTAACTTGAAAATAATTCGTAAAACGACTTGTTTGTTGATTAACATAAGAAGAAGGGTTTTGCACTTTATGCAAAAATAAACGTCGGTATAACAATTTAATGTACCGCATAAACAAATTAAATGGTTGAAAATTAACCGAGGAGATTGTTAAATATTTTATCAGACGTGCGGCCTGCATCCATTCCACTGCGGCACGGGCCAGGGTCGTGGCGTGACATGCCGTTTTCACGCCGCCTGTCCGCAAACAATCTCTTTAATGACTCTTTAAAATCTGCTGGCTTCTCTGGATTAAGCGAGCTCTTCAAGCCCCGATCGTCAATTAGAGGCCTCAAGGAATTTTTAGCGACTCCTTCTCATCTCCATTCCGGTCGTGTCTCCAGCTATAAATCACACGTGCTACTATTTGAGGTGTAATGACGGCATTTTCTTATTTTTTCTCCTCTCTCGTTACGTCGGAAAGCGTGACAGTAGAGTAAATTAGGCATAGTTTTTTTTATTAGGAAATTAATATCTGATTTAAAAAAGTAAAACAAATGTTCTAATGAGAACGAGGTAAAAATACATGCCCATTGTCGTGATTAATTTAAGTAAACTATTGGGCTGTTGCAAAATTAATGCTGGTTTGGCAAATTTGTTTTATTTTTGCAGGCGCTTGTCATGTAAACAAAGCTAAATCTTCAAATCTAATTTATGCAGTATGATAAATATATTTAATGTAAAAATATATTTAATTTAAAAGAAAACGTACCTATTTAAGTTATGCGGGCCCGTAATATGAAAAATCGATTAAAGCCGTGTTAAGTTTTGAATAACGAAACGGAAATACATATATACATACACAAGTAAGAAGACACGTAAAATCATAAAATATAGACCAAGTAAAATGTAGACAATAATAAAAAATTCATGCCATATGTTTAGTGGTACAATTGTCCATGTTAATTATTTCTTTTTTGTAAAGTCTTAATTGAGTTGGAGACGTCATTGTCACGAGCGGGATTCGAACCCACCACCTTCGCCTCAATACGCCGTTGCTCTAACCACTTGAGCTATCGTGACTTCGATCCTCTCGGACAACATTCTGTAGTTATATATAATGTAGTTAGACGGTTCAGTAAACGAAAACTGGTTCTCAAGAATCGATAAAATTATAAGGTCGTAACCGGAACTAATGAAACAGAAATGTATATAGATGAATAATATAGACGCGTAATAAGAAAACGAATGTATTTAAGTAATGCGGTCGCGTAATGTAGAACTGGAGGTTCGAGAGTCACATAGTTTAAAATTGTTATTACATTAAGCGGAAAGGTCGTTCACAGTGAAGGAAAAATCGGTCAAAATATCGTACATACATAAATAATTATTCATGATATTTATAAAATTTTAACTCGTGTTAACTCGGATATAGAAATATCCAGTGTGATCGTGAACGCCCCTTCTTTTCTTAGCATGTTAAACGTTAATTTTTTCCGCAATGCCGCGCGTGGTGATTGGTAGGACTAAAAATAAAGCTATAACAGTCCTTGTAGGCTGTTGTTTGTTTTGGTTTTCTTTTGTATTAAGTCAGAAGTTAATAAAAATTAAAAATAATCAACTCTTTCCTACATCTCAGCACTCGAAAAGTACTAACAAATGACATGCTTTAATTCGTGCCGACATGCCTAACGTCTAACACCCTGCATCTTTATAGAATAGGGGATGTAACTATTATGAGTAGCGTATAAGGACAGATAATAAATTAACAAAAGAATTGTATTGGTTTAATTTAATTAATGCGATTTTAAGAATAAAAATATGTAAAAACAAAAACAGTTGTGGAATTCATGGCTGCCATGTTGGTTACCCCTACGCCCTAACGAATAGCAAATGTGACTGCGTTTTCGACCTAACATCTAACATTGTCCCTGGCCTGATAGATCGAGCAATATTAACTACCCGATTCTACGCCAACATTTTAATTGATCTAACACGGCCTAACAGGGTTAACACAAAGATCGTGGATACCCGTGATATTGAAAATTTAATATAAAAATGCATAAAGGAGAGAAAACGTAGTGGAAATATTAGAGGAATGAAAATAAAATATAATAAAATATGAAAAATGTACAATTAGTGGAATTCAAAACGAGGTCACATAATATGGAAGGTATTACACAGCAGTGTAAAAACCATGTCACGTAACAAGAAATAATTGAATAATGTGTACGGCTTAAATATAACTCCCATAAAATCAAAAATTGATTTACATGAATTATGTACATAGTAAAGTAGCAAAGCGGTATTAAACGTAAAAGGAATGCCTAATCAGATCATGAAATATGAAAATATGGTCTTATAAATCTTTGTTATAAGTCATATAAAATATTTTAAAATTGAAAAAAATGCATTACAGAACGACAAGTTTTGGTTTTATCTTCAGACACAGGGCTCCGGTAAGCTTAATGTAGGAAAGGTTTTCAAAAATAAAACATATGAACATGGACAAAAAATGAATTAAAGGTTACAATAAGGATCGTAATGGTATTTCGGTGTCGGACTCATGAAGATAAGCACCGGCCCTTTTTGTCCAGAGCCGAGCCCAACTCGTTTAATGGTTCACCTCCACTGTGTAAACAAATTTACGCCCTTGTTCAAAATTACGAATGCCCTGGGCGGGTTGAGATTTTGAAAAATTACACGTAATAAATCGATTAAGGCGTGCCCGGGAAAAGCGGACGTCTCAATTTCGCCCCTTTTGAGCCCGGGTGGTCTATGGGAACGGGATGGGGGCCCATAACACCGCCCACATCGCAATTAATTTTTACTTTTGAAAATTAATACTTCGCCAGCTCAACAACTGCCTCGTCCCGGGATGTAATGACAACGCATTAGAGGTTTTTGTGCTGAAAGCGCCACAAATAACAACTTTTCTAAACATGGAAGTAGTCAATTAAAGGTAAAAAAATACTGTTTATAACTGATTGATTGTTTTGTTTTTAGCCTTTTCCATCTATGATGTCTATGAGAAGTCTCAATAATTAGGGATACGAAACGACCAATGAGAAAACGCGGAACCGTTTATTACCCCACACAATAAACCACATAAAACTTTGTTTTATAGTGGTTTGACCTGATCTTGACGTAAATTTGTATTTCATTCTGCGCTTGATACACGTAAAGACATAGAGAAAATAAACGAATTTTGTATTTACTTATTAGATATATAAAATAATTGCCGAAATTAGGCAAATTATAAAAAAAAAATCGACCAGCCAAAATTTGCAATGATAGTGGGTAGAAATATCCTATTTGACCTTAAAATAACTATTTCTGTGTGTCATGTAAAATACGATTGCGAATAAATTTACATTGTTTTAAAAATGAATTATTTAACAGATTATAAAAATTGAATTTTCGAACAGAGAAGGAACGAGCTGTCTATTCGCTTTACTCAGAGGACATGAGGGTTTAGCATGTGCTATTATTTTCCAATCCTCGCCTGGATCTGATGTGTTTGTGTAATTTTGTTTCTTGTTTTCTTGCAACAAAAATATAATTAGTAGTTTTTTCAAATTTATGTGTTAAGTGTTAATTGTTTTATAGCGTTACTGTAGGATGACCTATTTGTCATCAGGGAGATAAGTTTTAACCAATTTTGTACCTTACTTTTAATTACCGTTTTCCCTCCAATCCTTAGTAAAATCTCAAAAAAAGCCATTGTTTTCCTAACCACCATTTTCAGTAGAGTTGTTACTGCTACTCTCATTTCCCGATACAAATGGAAGTTTTCCTACCAAGCCAACAAAATTCATTACCTCCAAAATTGTTACCATTCCATCAGCTAGCAGCAAATTTCTTATTTTCTTTACTCCCATATATTTCTATATATGGCAAATCCCCGACATTTTGCATTTTGCAAAGTTCATCGTATTGTGTCATCATAGAGTCTTCCCTTGAGATAAAAGGACCGAAGTTGCTGGACAGTTAGGGCGTCCGACTCATATTTCCCCCAGTAGCAGTTCTGTGATCGAATCCCAGCAGAGGCCATGGTTTTTTGGTTGATTATAGTACGAGAAATATATGTGGTATGACGGACGGGTAGTCGGACGGTAAGCCATCCTGTATGGCAGGAATTACTTTACTTTTACCATGAAAAAAAGGAAGACTGCACGGGGGTCTTTCTTGATGTAATACAGGTTTTTGATCGAGTAGTTGGCAAGAGTGTTCTGGAAACTTGAGACATCCTGCCATCTATACAATTCCTCATTCTCAATTTTCTCTATCCGACAGTTGTTTTAAAGTATGGGTTGGATCTTCCCACTCTTCTTCGTACTACGCAAACGTGAGTGTTGTGTTCCTTAGCGCAATGTCCCAAAGTCCCTTATGTATACACTCAGTATATACTGCCAATATACCTTTCCACCTCCTACCCCGTTATAGCTCACCAAACACCTCTGGCAAACTCTATAGTCTCAAACAGTGGTACAAAAGATGGCTAATCAACATTACAAAATATATAAGCATAACCTTCACTCCTCTAAGCATCATTGTACCTCCAATCTGTTATAACCTACCAAAAAGTATACCGACTAAAAAAAAGTCAGAACTGGATACCGACGACTTAAAAGACTATTAGACAACGTATCTAAACTCTTCCTCGACAATAAAATAATCATATACAAATCAACATTAAAAACGGTAGAGAAATACGGCATAAAACTATGAGGTTCAGCCAAACCCTCCACTCTCCGAGAATACAGGCCCTACGCCCCTAGGCCCTACAATCAAGAATCTTTAGAAGTTAAAAGAAAAACGTAATAATATAGTTAATCATCGTGCAATAACACAATTATTATTTTTAATTTAGGGTAATATTTTCAAAATAAACGCCTAGATTATATAGTGGTTAACTTAAATATTTACTTAAAATATATACCAGAGCGGACTTTTAAAATATTCACATTTAAATAGCAAAGATAATTCAATAATAGAGCAAAGGCAACGAATAGCTCTTATAAGAACCACAAAACGGTCAGGACGATTTCAACACACGTCCTGCAAGTAATAGACAACTTAGCCAACAATAGCCGAGGAGAAATAGACTGGTTCCTTCCGAAGCACAACTGGGAAGAAGGCAAAAGATTACTTGGAAAAAATGACATGGGCATCATGACAACAAAGATGGACAAACAGCAATAAAGGTCGGCTGATATCCCAATTTTTACCCCGCGTTGAAAAGAGACAAAAAGCAAAATGGTTACACCCCGACTACTGGACCACCCAAATCCTATCAGGGCATGGAAATTTCACAAGGTATTGTCATAAATATAAGCAAAGACAAAGCTCTGTTTGTAGCACTGAAGAAACGCCGAGCATAAAGCTCTTCAGCTGCACCAAATTCAATACAGAAAGAGAACGTCTGCGAAAGACCATCATATCAGCAGAATGGCCGCCTAATCTCCAAAAGCTTGTCTGTGATATCAGATCATTTGAAGCACTAAAAGATTTTGCCTCAAATATGCTTAAATGAACAAGTCCCTAGTGTAATTATTAAATCCTAAATATTGTTAGATTTTTATTACTTTTATTTATTTATTGCATAATTAAACATAGGTTTAGGGTTACGTTCCAGGCTGTTTTCCTCTTTAGGAAGAAAATTTTAGAAAATGTAAATAGATAGAGAATAAAATCAAGGAAAGGTAAATGTGCAAGGAAAAATGAGCAAAGGAAGATGTCTTGTTTTAGGTTTTAGATTGAAAATAAGGTTCCTTCCAAAACCGACCAGTGGTCTCGCCCGAAGGAAAGATCGTTGGGAGATATTTTTATCCCATTTATTCGAAATCCCTTAGATATACAAATTCGATTAAGCTAAACCGTTTGTCCACCGGTATGGGGTCTCTCTCCTCAGGTACGGCGGGGCGGTGGAAAGGGTAAAAAAAAGAAAAATACAGGATAAAATGAAGGATATTTGGCATGTCGAAAAAATAAAAATGCATGATTGTATTTTATTGAATTTTTCACCGTGCTACTGTTAATTATATTATAATCGTTCAAAATCTATTTCTTCCTACATTTTTTCCGCAAAGATTTATCCGATATTATGTACTTATTGAATAATATATTCATATTTATTTTTTCATGTGAATACAATTTTCTGCAATGCGGTTTTCCTCTCGCCATGCAGATAAGAGTGAAACTCATAAAATGTAAAATTTTCAAAATATTTCATACGATGTAAGCTAATCTAATTATATAATCTAACTGCTGTAAAAGGCGAATTTATCTTGGTAATGTATTACAGTTGTTATGTATTGTTATAGTTATGTATTGTATTACCTGGAATAGACCCAAAGGCGATGTATAGCATTTAAATTTGTATGCTTTTTAATAAATATTGTTCAGTTATGTTTATGGAAAATGTAATATTTTAAAAGTTATTATTTTAAAAATCACTCATATGTATTCATAGAAAAAAATTGTTAAATGCATCGTGTTTGTAATGTCATTGACTGAGATGATCGGCAGTATCAAACATGAAAGGCCCGTTTTAATTTATTTCATAATAAAATCAAAAGAGAACAACAGTTATGTTTTAATCAAATTGCAATTTATCTTTGTATCAACACGCTCGTCTATTGGTAAAATGATTACTGATCAAAGCCCGGAGATTTGGATGCCGTTGCGACACCTGAATTGCCTCTTGTCGATAAAACGAGAAGAGTTTTTGACTGGCTAATTACTTTTCCACTTTTCAATTATTATCTGGCAACTTTCGTTTGGACTTTTTTTAAACAAATGAATTTTATTTTAAAAAAACATTGTATTTGTCCAGAAACAAGCCAAAAAATATAATAAACTTAAATATAATTAAAATAACATAGCGTACAAAAGTATATCATGCTTAACTTTTAAGTGTCGGGGTTTCAGCTGCGGAGTGCTCCCAAATTGAAAGATAAGTTTAAGTTTAGAACGGTGGATCGATCAAACTCATTCGAAAACGGAAACGCGAAGTGTACGAAATTAGGTCCGTCGTAAAATATAGGTTTGCAAAAAGCATTAAACATCATTTCCAACGTGCACTTTTATGTTTAAAACGTTTCTGGCCGAGTGCCCGCGAAAACAGCTCAAGTCAAGTCTATAAGTCAAAAGATCCTAATTGGAATCTCCGTAGGCCTGGAAAACGATTTAAGCTTTCATTAAACGCCCAATGCTACAATTTAAAAAAAAAAAGAGCCTTTTTTATACATGCCAACTGATGTCTAAGTACCGATGAACTGATAAGAGATTTCCAATTTAAATGGAAATGCGTTTAAATTTGCGACTTGACAACGTCCTAAAAACAAAATTCAATGAAAATATTTAAAAATTTGAGTGGAATTTGGTTTCAAACTTATCTTTAAAGAAGGCCAGATATGCTACATCATTTATTAAATCGATATTTATTTTTTTGAAGAACAGATATTGTAATTAATTTAACGTTTGAGTGAATTTGAATTTCAAGATGTTATCGGTGTATTTTCTTTATGAATATTTTTAAAAATTCAAACTTCCTATACAGGAATGTTTTTATCTTGTAATTTCTCGAGTACGATAATAAGTTGTAAATTTTTAATCTCGAATATCATCTTTTTCATTTACTGTTCAATTAAAAAGTATGTAAATTTGAATATTTCTCAATACCTTTCTTCAAAGGAAAACTTCCCCATTATACAATACCTACATCGACAAAAAGCGTAGTAGTACTATTACATTATATAAGTTGCAAATATATTTCAAAAAATCGAAATATATAATATTATTGAATATGAGAACATTATTATTATTATTTTTTTTTTTTTTTTTTTTTTTTTTGGCTTCTTCCAAAGGAAATCTGCCATTACAGTGAGAACATTATTGAAATATGTAATAAAAGGGCCCGACCATAGCAATTCAGTCCTCAGATATTAAAAGTACGAGAAAAAATCAAAAGGAAAAACGATCTAAAGGAAATGGCAGCGTCAGTGAGTTGGATGGGCGAAGAAGCATCTCCATATCAAGGTCGTGGTCAAAGAGTGGCACTCAGAGGATTTGAATGGTAGTAGATTGTCCTCACCCATTAAGAATGGATTGACACAGACACATACTTTTGAGCCAAAGTCTGGTGTATTCCTAGTGACTATTGCTTGGCTCTGTATGAAGAACGTGTAGGAATGTCCCCGGTATAAAAATTATGGTTGGAAATTTGGGTCATTCCGATTTTTCGAGGACATAGGGTTGTTTTATTGAATCGTATTCAATCATGGTAGATATCTCGTTTTTGCTTCCTTTGCGTATATTCAAAATGAATGTATTTATAAGCGTGAATTTGTAATGCAACAGACCGATGGGATATTAAGTACCAATTGACCCTCACCCTATGAAGTACCCTAGTATGTGAAGAGGGTGATGACCTATGGGTAATATTTTTAATAATATTAATAATTTTTAAAAAATACTTAAGTGAATACTACGTAAATATGGAAAAAATGTATTTAGGGATGTATGTGTGTGTGTGTGTGTGTCTAGGATTAAAAGAACTAGCTATTGATAGACCTCGCCGAACTTCAGTGTTGGGATGGATAAAATCGAGTGAACTTATCAGAAAAATTTATTTAGAAATCCTGAGATGAGATCTGCTGTGATGTAGGTTTCAGAAAAACATTTTCTTTGTAGTACCAACGTTTCGATCTTTATTGAGATCATCTTCAGGGCCTGGGATTTACAAAAGGCATCCCACGATTAAATAATTATCGATTAACGGTCACTAATCACCACACATTATCAGAAAAAGTTCGATCAGTTAAATCCTTGCCCCCAGTAAGTTTCATGTTCTGCTGTGAAATTCATCCTTGTAGGGGTTTTCTGTCCGATAGTGGTTTTTAAAAAGAAATCATGATTGCTTTGTTATTTTGGTCCCAATTCCTTTTTCAAATTTCAATCAAATAAAAATTCAAACCAAACACAAATCCACTGCTGAAATTGGAGTAGCGAGTGCTTCTGACGAGTAGTTAAACAACATGAATACATAATCAGAAACAGTTACCAACTTGAGTAGTTTTATATTAATCATTGAATGAAAAGCGGGAACGTTCAGACGATGAAATAATCCATCTGATTCGTAAATCCACTAATGCTAAAAAAACATAACGTCAAAATGCTCGTTTCAAGCTTCGACTTCCTAGTGTATCCTTTTGTCTCGAATCACTTTTATCTTATCTTTATTTTACACTTTCTACATTCCAACCGTGTTCGAAGCGCTCTGTTGCCGAAAACTGTAAAATTGTGGAGTGTTTTTGTTTTTTTGAACGTTGTTTTTCTCACCGGTTGATTTTGTTTTTTTGTGTGAGATTGCTAGTGTTTCGTGAAATATTTCGACGATCCACACCGATAAATCGAAGTGAAATGGTTCACACTCTGACCGACTTAGAAAGACCTACAGGGGCAATAAAATGTATGTGTCGTTTAAGCCTTCACTGACGAAATCACAGACGACAAAATATGAATTAGAGTGTTTTAAATTTATTCTGTGATGACAATAATTATTAGGTAGTACGTATTTAATTTTAAATTGGTTTTATAATTATTATAAAATATAAATATTTAATAATATATACATGCAAATAACTACAGCTAGGAAAGATAAAAAATGATAAAACCCGAAAACGTTTTAGATGTCCCTCTGTTCTCAACCTCAACATGCCTGCTTCTTACACTTCTATTTAGATAACTGCCCAATAATTAATAGTCTCCGAGACAAGGAACCAATTGGGAAATAACATAATATTACGTTAACATTACTGGTTAAAAATAGCGCAAAATATTTAAAATGAAGTGGTTGAGTTTATCTCAGGAATGTACCAATTGTTTTCAATTGTTCTTTCTGTTTCTCTTTCTTTATGAAAATGCTAAATATTACTTTATTAAATATTACTGATTATGAGTCGTATCGTTTGAATTCATAGAAGAGTTATTCGATTATTGTTTAAAGAATATTATTTTATTGTTACAGCAGTCCCAATGGAACCAAGATGATTTGAGGGGAAGATATTTGATTTGGTTTTGTTAGGACTAAACCTCTTTTCGTGAACCTTTCTCCAAGTATGTGTTGGTCCCGGAGCCATAATGTGAAAGCCACTACTCGGTTTAGGTTTCCTGGAGCAATGATGTTATGAAGTATATATAAATAATTTGACAATTCATTAGTTTTCCTTTCTATGGTCACTGGTGAAGATAGGCTAACTTTCGTCCACTTTGAAATTACGGATGTACTGTACCACAAACCTGAAAGTGCTTTATGCTTGAGGTATTTAATCACTTTGTAAGATTCGTTTTCGTTTCATTTCCTAGGTGTTGATGACGCCTTTTGGAAGTGACTGTACCGTTTTCAGGTTAACACTTTGCAGCGTCCCAAGATATATTTTGATGCTTCTGCTGATGCATGCCAGTCTTCAGGATTCTGTCTCACTCTATCCATTCTTTAGGTGGTAATTAAGTAAGAAGTAATCGGTGTAAAGATTTATTATTTTCCTCTATTCCGCCCTGCGGCTTTTTGTTTTCCTGGTTGATATGCTGAGACAAGATTGTTTTGCACCTGGTGAATTTATCCAGTGTATTTCTATTTCTTTCTCCGTCCAGTTTATTCAGCGTGTCATTTAGTGTGCCGATTTGCTGTTTTGGTCAAAGGATGAGAGGGCTTTTTCTACTTATGCTAATTATCAAACTGTTCGTTGCCTTCAATACTCCGTGTCCGGGCAACCTCACTAGATCACATTTTTTCTCGATTGGGTTAGTTAGTCCCAGATGAGCCGTGAGAATCGAAAGTCTTCAATGCTGCATGGCTGTGGAAAGTTTCTGTGACCTCTTAGTCATTTATCGAGTATTCTATGTGTATAGAGTTCTACTGCAAAGATCTAAACTTGCTTGATTGCGTTGAACCAAGAGGTTTTTCCAACATTTGGGCTTATATCCCTGCTCTTCTCATGTTCCATTTTGGATCCATCTATGTACCATAATAAGGTCCCTCTTATAATTCCGTGGTTTCCATATTATCTGTATTGTTACAAACACTGTCATATACGTGCATTTATTAATCTCGGTTTACGTTGAGAATAGAATCGAATTTTAATAATATGCAGAGAATAGTACATTTGAATTTATTTGTAGGGTTCTAGTCCTAATCCTTAGTTCCAAGCTTGTTTAGCTTAGCGTAAATAAAGTTAAGAAATAGCGAGAAGAAACTGCTATAATCAACGTACTATAGTATTTATATTATTTAATCTGTAGACCAAGAGATATGGCAAACTAGAATTCTAGAGATAAGCTCATTTCTTAACTTAATCCTTAAACATAATCCGTTAAATGATAGTTGGTTTAAACGGTACTCCGAGGAAAGCGACGAGTGACTCAATGTGGTGTTGGACAATTTTTCCTTGCACTATTCCACTAAAATATACATTTGACATCACAAGTTTCACTTAGAGATTTGATTTAAAAAGGTAGAACGACTCGACCGGGAATACTGGGTCTTTCTATTTAAGTTTCCTATTTAACATTCACTCACGTTTCGGTTTCACGTCTTCTTTCGAGGTATATTGTAAGAATTCGTGTATACGTGCTCGTAACAGTTGAAAATGTGTTCATCAACTCGCATATCAACCAACACAGCCATTTTTAAGTAAATTACATTATAAATGACTCATGTTTATGAAACGGAATGACTAAATGACTAGACTACTCAATTTATATTTTTTGACGAGTTTTTCAAATTAAAAGATATTGACCTAAATAAAAAATTGCTAATTTCCTGTCGATTAAAGGCTTGAATAATTTATATTTTCGTTTTTACTGCTACGTATGAAAACGATTCATTTATAATCTAATTAGTTGGTTGATGTATCTTAATTTATTTATGCAATTAGTTTTATAACGATTTAGCTGAGGAAAAGGGACAAACAGTAGGCCGAACGTTGCAAATCAACAGGTGTTTAGATTTGGTGTTTCGAACAGGTGTTCTCCGGTCTCAGTTAGCATCTAAATTTAGCCGCAAATCATTGTTCCAACCCCGAAAGACGCTGTCTATCTCTTTAACGCTCTCTCTCATACTCTCTGAGGAAATAAATGTAAAAAAAAAAACAATATATGACGAATTCAGATGCGAAGCGTGACCGGGTTTTCGCCCACTTGGCTTCCTCATTCGGGAGCCCTCGAGCCGTCACGAAGATTCCTCGTTAAACTACCGACCAGCCCCCACTGACGAGGACGCCCATTAACATAAATGCATGAATAATATCGCGATCGCACGCGGCTCGAAGAAGGAACGGGTGTTTTCAGAATTTAAAGAGGGGAAGGAAAAAAACCTGTCGTCTTAATCGGATCGTTGAGTAATACAGATAATTTGCCGTTGTCAATCCGGATGTGTGCCCTTTTCGATTCCTTTACTAATCTGGATTGAAACTAATGAGCCAAACATCGTTGATTAATCACTCTCGATGAATATTCTCCTTCGGATTTTTGTCCAATCCTCCTTAGAAGGGGTCATGAATAAACATATTATTTATTAATATTTTATGCGATTGGACAAGTTTTAGAATTTATTTCAGAATTTAGATAGATTTAAACTAGATTTAAAAAAATCCTATCTTGTATTTTTACATACAAACTTGTGATACCGATTTGTTCAGTAGGTTCGATTTCGCTTTCATCAGATAGTTTTAGTTTTTTCAATAATTTAGTGGTCCACTTGACCAATTGGTACATTACAATTAATTAAGGTTTTAGTTGAAATGAAAAATGGCAAATAGGAGGGAAAACACGTAATGTGAGGTTGAGATAGGAAGTTGATGTCCAAGTGAATCGAGGTCACGATAGCTCAACTAGAGCAGCGGCGTATTTAGCCGAAGATCGTGAGTTCGAATCTCGCTCGTGACATTAACTTTTTTTCATCTCAACTAAAAACCTTAATTAATTGATTTTATTATTATTGATCCACCAAAGACGGTGCAATCGACGATCTATAACGTCTTTAATTATTTTATGGAACCTACAAGGTTAAGGCTACAAAATCCATCCGGGAACCAGTAATTGACTCAAGGCCGATAAATAAGTTGACTCTGTCCTTTCATAGTTGCAATTTGAGATAGCATAAAACATATGAGATGTATGAAAAATCTCTTACTATCTACTACTTTCTGGCTAAGAGTACAAAAATGTACTCGTGCCAAGCTCGCCGAAAGTAACTAAATGTTAATGAATTGTGATTGCAATTCTTTCTGGTTCAACGAAAATTTATTAGATGCTTTTATTTGCACTTTAAAAAATTATATGTGGTTCTTTACATTCATAATTTTTTTTAAAAGAAATTAGCTTATAAAACTATAATATTGTGTGTCCTTTAAGCAGTTAAAATTATATTCTAATCAGAAAGTTTAATAGACATTTTTCAAATTACTACAAAACTGTAAAATCTTGCATGCTTTTAATTTCAATTCATTCTAATCTGATAAAAAAAATTGATTCTTTTTATTTCCCATTTTGAAAAATTGAGTGCTGCATCGTAATTTCGAGGTTTTAAGTGAGTAAGCAATGAACCTATTAAATTTTGCATAATTTAAAATTTGAGTGGTAAAGATTATTACACAATTTGAACGTTTTAAATTCAAATACTTTTTGAGTAGAAAGATTTAATACAAATAGAAATGCACGGCTTTATGCAAAAGGCTAAAAATGCATATTTCATTGGATGTGGTTTATTCTATCTACATAATGCTTTTTAAATAGTAGAAAATAAATCAACCCCGTCTTATATAGATTTTAATATGACATACGACAAAACCAACCCAAGATGTAGTATAGTAGCATACTAGATCCAATCGCCAGATGTAATTGCAGACAATTTTGAATTTATGTCACGGTCGTTGTCAATATTAACTGTACTTATTTCCTTTTTATTGTCAAGTTGTTTACAGTCATCATTCTTGACGCCAGGCTGATCCGTGGATAAATAGTATTTCCATTTATGTACGAGACCAGAGCAGTGAATCACGCGGTCCGAAATTTGTCCGTTAGATGGATTTACAGCCTGGATTCATTGTTTATGACGCTCTTCGAATAAATCGAGATAGCGCCGGTTTCGAGTGTTTCTCACTTTAGGAAAAGAGCGTTAATGCGATCTGGATGGTTTAATTATTGAATAAATAATGGAATAAAACCAACAGCCCGGTCGTAAACAAGCGTCTTTCTTTCTTTCTTTATTTTCATTTTATTAAACAGTTTTTGTGAACCCTGAGTCTGAGTGATTGGAAACGTTGAAAAACGATGGGCCAATGCTTGGGCATGCAAAACTGGAAATGATGGCTCCTCCAACTGACAATGTTAACTGCCGATGCCATATCTTTACCAATGGAGTCGAATGGAGGACTTTTTAGGATGTGCTTTGGTAGAATTGAAATGCAATTATGCACTAAAAAAAAATAAGAGTTGACTTATTTTGTACCAACAGTCAAGAACAGGCATTAACCATGATCAAGGCTTGAAAAACGCTGGAACAGAACCGCATTCTCTCCGTTCAGCAAGAATATGGACGGATAAACAAGTCCCACTTCGAAGATTTCAAATGTAGGAGAGTTGAATAAATTAGGAATCAACTACAGGAATTGAAAATGTGCTGAAGGAAGGTTAAAATGAATAGGATTAAAAGTCAGTAATAGCTGGGTACGCATTAACTGACAAACACGACAAAGTTGCCGCAGTGGATTTTTAACTTAAAACCAGAATTCAATTTAATCTAGTATACATTAGCTTTGAACCTTGAGGTCAAAATTTGGGCCTTCTTCCTGTTACATTTCTGATCCATCTGTGTACCACAATAAAGTCTATTAGTTCATGGGGTTGTACACCTTGAACCTTAACTTTACTATCTGGGAATGGCATGCTTTTCATAGCAGATATCTCCACGCAAAAATCACTTTGCGACCGTTTCACAGTACATAAACACATTAGGTTTACTATAGAAACAGAAAAAACAACCAATATTATCAACTTCTTAGATTTAAAACACAACATATAAAAAAAAAATTTCCGAACGTGCAAAAAACTCATTGCACAATCAAATTATGCTAAACAACGTAAAATTGCAGCACTAAGAGAATTTTCCAATTCACAACTATACTATCGTATAACAAATGAAACGAAAAATAACAGCAAAAAGCTAAAAAGTTAAAAAAAGCGCCACCCACCCACAAACTATTAAGAAACAACAAAAACCAACGAAATAGCGAAGCGTAACAAAAAACAACAGCAAACAGTCAATATTCAAAGGGAAAGAAAAACCCAAACGTACAAACTTTTTCAACAAACTCGGAATTAAAACAGCACTAAGGAGCTATAAAAACACGGGTAAATTATTGAAAATAAACATAGTCACAGCATAAGAAATAAGTACGCGTTACCGAACACATTGCCTGAACTTTTAGGGGACGATCAGGATACACTCACAACCGACACCATGAACAATAAGAGCGATTATACCATTATATCTCAATGCGGTGACAAACATAGGACAGTCTGGAAGAAAATAAAAATGATCGATTCAGCGAAAATCTCAGATACTTTTGAGATTAAGACGAGAAACAAAATTATGACACTCACCGGCAGAATGGAAATGGCGAAAAACTTAGGGTATGCAAACAAACAACACAGATACATGAATAAACGCGCCTTTACAAACTCTTTTCACCTACTTGAAAATACGACAACATTGTTTAGAAAATTAAAAATGAAATCATCCACAAGGAGCAATAATACAAAATACCCGACAAGGTATACAGACAACACAACACAAGCACATCCTCAATGAAAATGTCGCAAAGCCGACATACGTTCGACATCATGTCAATATCAAAACCCGCAAGTGTAGACGGACCCATTCAATAACCGAGTGCCGGTTCAAGATGTATTCACCGACTCACAGACCAACTCGCCGTCAGATAAATAAACGTTAAAATGTTTTCGCAGCAATGCTATTGTTTCCGTAATGGCGAATAAATCTGGCTTCTATTGTAATACCCATTAAAAGCCTTATCTGTCTGAGTCAATTTATTGATCAAAATAAAAATAGTTGCTTTAAAGAAAGAGGATGAAAACCGAAGGGCCAAGACCGGGGAGAACTCCGCCACCGTTTCCTACACCTGAGGAAATCTAATAAGTTGTATTTCGTAGAAGAAATTTCATGTTAACATTTTTAATACACGTTCTGTACGATTAATTATACTAAATAATTTATTATTAAAACGTTATCTTTATTTTGTTTACTTGCACATTAAAATGAGAGTCAAGAAAGCTGAAAATTAACATTAAAAATTACAGGATAAACGTCAAAATATTTTCCCAAGGGGACTATTGTTGATCCAATTTAAAATATTTTTCATAATAAAATAACAAATATAAGAAAAAGATATGTAAATTTTTTATTCAAACGTTTTTGTGATGGAAGTACAACCGAGTAACACGACTGACAAATGTCGTGAACCACGACTCTTATTTTGATTGTTTTCTTGATTCTCTTACAAAGAACCTTTTGTAAAAAAAAAAGGTATATTATGTGAAATAGAAACAGTATAATGCTTTAAAATCGTTATTAGCTTTTTGTTTTAAAGATTTTGATTTAAGAGTGATTCTTCTTTAAAAAAATCTTTCTATATAATTAATAGAGTTTTTCAACTGTCATTTATTGACTAGATGTTACGATTTTGCAATAGGGCATAGGTTTACATCATAATTACACAAGTAGCTTATCTAAGCCAACCAGTTGTCAATTCAAGACCCAATGGAGGCAAAAAGAGAAACTTTTAAAGGCATAATCAAATGGACTTGATAGTGTGGGGATCAATTTCATGTCTTTTTTATGGCTCTTTGAATTTTCTTATTCAAAACATTTGTCTTGAACACACCTTGTTAGGGATAACCTGATATTAATTAGGAGCATTTTATGGTAAATAGTAGAATGAAAAAACCAATCTAAATAAATTAGTGTTCAGATTTCAGCAATTTGCAGAATCAAAGATTCAAGTTATTCATGTCTTTACTAAAAAGGAAGGAATGTTGTACGTATAATTTTATTAACTTGCGATTTTTGTCTAATTGAAAAGTTTCGGAAACAAGAAGTACTAAAGGTTATGTTTTTTATACATATTCCAAATCTTCAGCTTTGATTCATAAGCTTCTGTGATTGGATGGTCATTTTCTAATCGACTTCTAAATACCCTATTGACCTGTACCTCCAACATTGGTTGACTTTCACTATCTAGTTTCACACTTTGAGTAGAAATATTTAAACTTTTTAAACAACTTGAACAGTTTATATGTTGTAATTTATTCCAGATATTTTAAAAATGTCGTATTTTTAATAGAGAAGGGATTGCTCATCCCGTGTCTCAGAAGGTCAGACAATTGAAATTTCATAAAAGGAAGAAGACGAGGATGTGACAGGAGGAAGGGAGAAAGGTCGTAGGTAACAAGGGACTGACACTAATCGGTAGATAAAGTGGAACCGATCGAAATTAATTTCTTTCCATGTTTAATCCATTAGCTGACGGTTCTCACGTCTTCTTTCATCCCGGCCGAAACCGACGCGCTACACACACAATTCAATTATTTCATCATCGATTTTTTCTCTTTTTATTTTTGAATACATTAATGTCGCGCTGTTCTGAGACCGGGGAGGTGTCAAAATCCGATCTGAGCCGGGGGCATCAGTATCGTGTAAATCTCCGATGAACTTCATTCGGGCAGGCGCGCTGTTAAAAAGGAAGAAAAGGCTCGAGGAAATCTATCGTGGCGTTTGTTTTTTAGCTAGGACTAAGAGCCGAACCGGCAATTTACCACGTGCCGAGTCAAAGCACTCCATGTGCGTGCTTATTGCCCCAACATTGTCTCCCACACTCCACTCGTCAGGCAGGCGTGTTGGACTTTTTATTACAACTGACAAGTGGTGAATTTGAAATTCTACAATTTAATCCTGGAGCCTAAATATCTTTACATGAAGGTTTTTTTCAGGAGGCATGGTGTAAACAAAAACAAAAAATTTGAACGTACAACTCGGACTGACATTTTTCTTAAAATCGTGGACAACCCAAGTATAACGTTTTAGGAAAGCAAGAAGATTGCCGCTTTCTGACAACTATTACAAATTGTTTAAAAAAAATGAAAAAATAGATAATGATATTAACGTTTGCAAACTACCTACAAGAAAACCAATTGAATATCTGTGAATTTTAAAAGATATCAACAATGCTTTTCGTGTTCTGATCTATGTAAAATCAATTTACTATTTTCGCGTCTCACTGTTTTTGATAATTTAAATTGTCAGATTTCTTCTTAGGGTCTGCTAGGTCACACATTTGTTCGTTAGCTGCCTATCATTTCGGTCTTCCTCGCATTTTTGTTTGTCAGATGCGTTTCAGAATCTTCAGTGACATGTTTGGCTGAAGATGAAGTCATGAAGAAACGAGTAAAAATATTTAGTAGGTGCGACTTTAATAGTTGGCTTAACTGCACACGAAATTCCCATAACAAATGTCATAACGAAAGCGACACAGTTTGAAGTTCTAATTGGAATAAAAGACAGTAAATAGAGGACGAGAGTAAGCTTATGGCCGAAGATTCAGGCGTTTTTTAGAGTTCGTGGCTCAGGTTTTGTTAGAAAAGGGCGTCTCAGGGATAAATGCTCTTATCCTTAACAGCTCTTAACTTGATTGAAGTCTAAAGTGACTGGACTACTCAATATACATACATCCTCGGGTTTCGAAATAATCGGGACGGTCCGCTTCGAAAGGCTACAAAAACACCTGTTGGGAAATTATGTCATTGACACTTCGCGACATAGCCGAAGCGAATCGTAAAATTTAATGTAGATAAAATAAATAGAAACTTCGACAGGTACCGATATCTTTTTAAGGATAGACTTTATAAAACCCTGAAACTCTTGGACTTGCCATATAGAAAATATCAAATACTTTTAGGAACTTATAAAAACTCACAGGTTATCAACTTGCTTGTGTACCACACGGTTTATCTAAAAACGTCTTAACTACTACTGGGTTCAGAAAAAAATAGATACTTTCAAACATAAAACAAAAAGCAGAGGCCATAATAAAGATGGGCACAAAATATTTTATTTGATAGCAAATATAACGGTAAGCACCCTGGTCAACATATAGACCTCTAGTATGTTTACAAATACCTTAGAAAAGAAGGCACAAAATGAACTGCGAAAATTGCGAACTTGCCTAATTTCAGCAAATGATGTGTCACTTTGTGTGTCAAGTTTGGACAGGACAGGCGGCCTTGGGTGTGGGGGGTTAGAGGTTCAAAGGTTCAAATGGCATTAAAGTTCTCGGCCCTTATGCTATAAATTTTTCAATCTATGCATGCAATAGAACAGTAGTGCACAAGAAATATTCAACAAGGGGCTGAAACAGACATACTCTAAGTTAGCCAAGCAGCTCAGATGTCCTTATGTTCCACGTACGACTGAAACCTCATCTGGGAATGAATAATTACCCTGTAAATCTGTAGCGGCAGCCAGGGCACAAGGGGATTGAGGGCCACGAACGGGTTGAAAAAACTGGGCGGAGAAAGAAACACACGAATTTACTAGATGCAAAACAGTCAAAGAGGTTTCTGAAGAGCCCACCGAGGAAAACAAAAATGGACATTTCCCTCTGCAGGCAAGTAACAATTGGCCTTTATACTGGCCACCTCTTATTTATATATAACCTTAAAAATGGGGAAACTGACAGAAACACGATCAGTAATTATTCAGCGAAGACATGGGAGCATATCTTACTTGTCTAGTGAGTTGTTAGCTCGAAGCGATACAGCTACTTCGGAAAGACCTAGAATACTAAACGAAGACGTATCCTGGAAAATACTTAGTTTTTTGAAGATGGTGCACTTTTAGAGGTATAGAATTATAACAGTAAAATCACAATAGATCTATTAGGTCGCAGTGGAAAAAGGGATCATATTCTGCAAGAAATAAACAAAAAGCGTATAACTGTATTAATTGTAGGTTTATATCATGGTAATATCAATATGAAATGTAAGAGTTGTTGTATTAAAATATACCATAAAGAAGCTCAGGAATAAATGATATATAAATATTAAAGATAACAGCATTATTATTTTTTCTGTAAAGGTATATCATGATATTTGAAGCGATCTCCACTAAGGGCGTTAAAACGAAACAAGTTTGTCGACCTGTAGCGAGCGTGGTCAGGCGAAGTTGACAGTTCTACTCTCATATCGCCCTACGACATTAAAATGCAAGTTCATTTCTTCAAAGATCTTAATGAAGGTTTGATTGTATGTTTCAAGTTGGCCTTATCACTGACTTTTTATATAAAAATATATAAAAAAACCGACCTCAAGACATTAAATATGATGAATTATCATACGTTTAAGTGTTATATAGAAAAAGCTTATTATTCAACTTACAATGAGCAAAACAAAGCATTTAAAAAGTTACTGAAAGTTAAATGGAAATAACACAGTGAAATACAAGTACTAACTAACAAGAAATGGTAAAAAGTGACTAAAGTATGTCTTGAAAAGTGGTAAAATCAGAAACTTCACGTTAGAAGTTATTTTATTTAGTTTAAGTTGCAAAAACATTATTCAATATATTTATATTTCAGTGGTGAATAAACTTTACAATGGACTATGATGAACCAGCGTGTCATTCTCCGCATATCAATGTGCACAGTCATTTTCCGTCGTGATAAAAAAATTTATGAAAGATTATATATTGTCCGTTTTCCAGATAATTTCACATGACCAATTATTTTGAGTTTTTTAACTGAACGTGTAACATTATATTTAAAAAAAAGTAAATTACACGTCATACAGGGGAATTGTTAGTCTAACAACCCCTTGTCGCGGATAAGAGGGTTGAACAAACCACTTTCAAGCCCTACCAATTAAATTTCGTGGTAAATACTAGTCGGACACCCTAACCACTAAGACACCACTATCCCTACACGATACGTGATGATATATGATAACGAAAACTACGGACGGGTTGTATAAATTGAGGGATAATTTATATACAAAAGTTCAATATTTTTCGTTGTCCGCTTGCCCAATTAATTTCATTCATTTAATTAAGGTTTTAAGTTGAAAATTCAGTGTCACGAGCGGGATTCGAACCCACGACCTTCGGCTTGATACGCCGCTACTCTACCACTTGAGCAATCATGACTTCGATCCCCTCGAGCACTTGCTTCCCATCTCAACCGCACCTTTTGAATTTCTTCAAAAACCTCACTAAAGCTCTCCTTGGTCATTTCACTCGTCGCCTAGAATCAAATCAATTATACATTTGAAAAAAGGCAAAAAGGAAGGAAAATTCAAAAGATGCGTCTGAGATGGGAAATTACCGAAAAAACTAGTGCCCGATAGTTCAAGTGGTAAAGTAGCGGCTATCAAGCCGAAGGTCATGGGTTCGAATCTCGCCCGTGAAACTGACCTTTTATCTCAACTTAAAACCTTGATTATTGAATTATATACAAAAGTTTCTCTTACCTTCATAACAGTGCTACAAACATATAGTCTATTTCTTCTTTTAAAATATTAGAAAGCCTTCAAAAGCATAAAAACCGATAAAATAATTCAATTTTAACTGGGTACGATTTGTCCGATTATCTTATTAGCTTTTCTAATGGTTCTTAGTTCGAATAACTTTCCCCTTAAAATTTTATATGGTAATAGTCGGAAAAAGTATTTTAACTTTGACTCCGACTCCACTGATATACGAAAGTAATGACTTTACTGGTATTTGCCAGGAAAAATCTCACATCCTACATTGTAAAACGCTGTAGGGAGATTAGCTGAACCCCGAGCCGTCGATATGCGATTCAGCCGATTCGCTGAGGGGATGATAGCTTTAGGTTCGGGAAGGGGAACGGATAAAAAAGGCCGAGTGGGGACGGGGACATCATTCGTGCAGGAATTCTCTTAGTGACTGTGTTGCCGGTCTAGTGAAACCCATGTTAGTGAAGACGTGTGACGCGCTTTTTCCACCCCTGAACCGCTACCGATACAATTTCCACCAGGAGTTTCACAAAAATAGCTAAACTGTGAGTACCGTTATATTTTCTGTGTTTGATCTTTTCCATAGTTGTTATTTTGAAATAGGGAAACCATGTTTAGAATTTTGTAAATTTTCAAATGGAATATAATAATAAAACTATATTCTCAGATTTAATGTTCAAAAATAATCAATTATTGAATTATAGCCCCTGGCGTACAAACTTTTATGTATTATATTTTTCATAACTATGACAAAAAATAATCAGACGAGGCTTTTTGGTCGTTAGGAAAAACCAGTAACTTCAAAAATCGCGCATAACGTTTGAACAAAATCGCAGAAGTCATACAAAAAATAGTACATATAATTAATTCATTCAAGTTGGTTCAATTATTCTATTAAGTACAACTAAATTTCCAGCTTATTGTTAATTTGTGTATATTAAACATGATTCGCAAATCCCATTGCTTTTTTGGTTTAGAGCTTGAGCAAATAAAACAATGAACAAGTGAATGTATGACCTGGAGAAAAATAGTCCTGTCTATTTAGCATGATAGTAACTTTAGTTTGTGAAAGATTAGATAGAAATTAAGGGTTTTAACGGTAACAATAGCACATCGGTGTTTGAAAACGGTTAGATTTCAGATTCACAATTTAAGAATTTTGAAAAAATATTTGTACAAACTTGAAAAACAATACACGATTTAACCGTACAATTTAACTCATCCGTGACTAAGTGAAACTAGCTAAAAGTTAATTGTGTTTGGAAAAGGATCCATTTTTACCTAAAACAATACATTCAGTAGATTGTGTTGTGAGTGGTCAATTTTGATTAGTGTATTAATCTATTCTTTGTCTATGTCTCAATTCAACCACGATCTTCATGTAAATTTCGGTTTAAAAAATCCATATTCTCAAATATTTGAACGAGTTTGAAAGACGAGTAGGGACAAGGATGAACGATACGACCAGGTCGTTATCTTGAGGGTCACAGTTTGGAGGTTGTACGTTTGTAGTACGTAGATTGTGGATTCGTATGTTTTAAGATCATCCTCTTGATTCAATAGAACATGGGAAAGCTTAACCATCGTATGACAAAAAAGTTACTATATCATTATACTAATAAATTCTTGTCAAATGTTAATCCACTTTTAGTCATATTACAACAGCAGTATAAGGAAATTGATTGTCTTTATAAATTATATAAAAATTATAAGAGTGGAAAATTATTCCATTAATTAAGCTTCTGACAACATTATTAACTTTCCTCACTTGAGAAGAAATTGCGAGGTCATTGGCGCTTTGGGCGCCTAAGAGGATTTCGAGGGAGGGTTTTTGATGAAAGGTGATGAACGGGATTTTTCAAGTCCAGGGTTTTAAGCAGGCGTCTGTACAGACATCTTGCTTTTTCGAATACAAATGGAATATGAAAGGCTGTGTGGTTAGTAACGTTGAACACGAACGTAAAGTGTGGTAATAGAAGGATTTTGAACTGAGCGACTGGTTTGTTTGGAGGTTGGAACTACACAGCTCAATTCCACGTCTAGTTTGGTTGTGCTAATGATTAGTAGATTAGGTTTATATTTTGCAGCGAGAATTTCGATCCGCTGTGATGTAACATTTTGATTCCAGCGTGTATGAGTGTTACAACAATGATTTTATGATGTCTCAAATAGCGGACGCGTTAGGTTGCGGGGAAAGGTACAAAGCTGTGGTAGATTAGAGTAGAAGGTGGTACGGGGAAATGTGAAGGTTATTTCCTGAGATTTTGCTTCGTTTCGATTCATCCTTGAACTATTCTTCCAAAAGGAGAGATGGTCCAGGTGATTTCTGTGCTGATGAGTTTGCTGAAAGGATGGCGATATATGATGTGAGGGATACTGTACAGGGACTATATGAATTTTTGCAGTGTAAACTGAATAGATAGTGGGACATGTGCTTTGTTGAACACCGAGCATAGTACAATAGTTTCCATTTGTACTTGAATGTCTATCGGTATGATTCAGGAAAAAAGCATTAACTGAGTGGATGGTACCCCTCGAGCTTCAGCGAAACCCCGGTTGCAGCATTGCTTTTGCTCAAGGGAGGATGCGACTATCTACCATCTTGTACTATTATGCGTGTACTGATCCAAATTGACATACATGATATTGGTGTTTTCGAGGATGGGTTACAGGTGTTTCGCCCGAAGGGGCGATATGGCTAGGGAGATAGTGAGGCTTTTGAGGTTTGAATAATGATGTTTACAATAAATAATTTCCACTGGAAATGGGCAGTTCTATTGACTGAGTTGTACACTTGTGGTGAGGAAAATTATAGAAGTTTTAGAAATATTTCAGACCATGTTTGAGGATAATGATCCGAAGAATCAGATTAGTTAATTTTACTTTCTCAGAATCATATATTATTATTTATAGATAAGAAATCATAAAAATTATTAATAGGGTAATTTCACAAAAAAATAATTGTAAGCAAATAATGACCCTTGAGTATAATTAGCAAGCCATTTAATGTGTTTATGTAAAATTGGTGTTTGTCTTTGACCTATATAATATGTTGCCTTAAGGTATTTATTAATTACCCCAATTGTTTGGATTTTATGCACATTACGCTACTTTATATTAAATGAAGCTGTGCTTCCTTTAGACTTTTTGCCTGGTTGGTTTTTGAAAGAAATCCTCCGTTAGGCCTATGGAGTTTGGAAAAGAAAGTGACCATCACCTCGAGACACGCTGGATTAGAAAAAGAGTTAAACGATTATTATCTTTGGTTTTATTTACTAATAAATAAACGAATCCAAAGAAAGAAGAACTGGTGTTTCGATCTTAAGAACAGACCATAAAAAACTGAATTCTCCAATATAAAAGCAGGCCGTTAAGCTCAATGCGGTTAATTATGAGAATTCTGTCTATTTTCCATGGAATCTTTTTTTTTTTTTTTTTGCTTCAATAGGAAAATTTACAATATTAAATAAATGATAATTAATTGACAATTACTGAACTCATACCTTTCATAGCAAATGAATTGAAAGGTTTGCGTTGAAATTACAACAGTTGGAATTATCAGTAGTGATTTCAGTCGGGTACATGACTACGTTTTTGCCGGAAGCATTTTTAACAACAAAAATTCCCCGCCTGGTAATCTTTGTTTTCGTTCTGCGACAGGAAGAAGAGAGAAAATAAAAGTGTTTACACTAGATTGTAAGGTTATTACCACCTTTTATTATTCCAGTTTTCGTTTTTTCTTCTCTTTTTCTCTTTTTTTTAAGAACGACTCCCGTACTCGTTTTATGATTTGGTACCGGTGTAATGATAGGACAAGGTAACCGAACCTTTTAAATAGATAGCATCAGTAATATCCTCCGTAGAGTTCAAACCAATCTACAATACGATTCAAGACTGTTTATCTACTCCGGCTATCGAGAATCACAGGCGTCATTGTTGGTTTAGACAATTAGGAACGGTATTATTTGCCACTTTCTTGCTGTATTCTGGCATTTTCGAATTATGGGGTCGTTATTATGAAATACGTCTACTTGTATTGTTTAATACAAAGCCTGACATTTATTGTTTCACCTAAGGGAATTGCGCTACTAAATATAATAAAAACGTTATCTTTTATTAACTCTCAGCGCCGAAATAACATATCGATCTGGTTCTTGCAAAA
Organism: Cimex hemipterus; assembly: GCA_039619505.1. Classification (NCBI taxonomy): domain Eukaryota; kingdom Metazoa; phylum Arthropoda; class Insecta; order Hemiptera; family Cimicidae; genus Cimex; species Cimex hemipterus. The sequence goes on along the minus strand of CM077104.1, from coordinate 19,064,816 downwards.
TTAAACAAACTGGCTCTAGTTAAAAGGTCACCTTATAGGAATAAATTATCTATCATTATTATAAATGTTTTTAACATTTTTAGGAAATATCAATTACACATTCGGTAGATAAGTATTATCGCTTACATTGACGGCAAAATTTGAGGTTGAGTTAATGTCAAAATTGTCGGAATTATTGTTCATACAGATCACTGAAAAATTGGACTCTTCATTATAATCGTCTATTTTAATTTTAAAGCTAGCTTTTGCTAAAAATATTTCCACCCTGAATCAATTTATAATAATCAATAAAATAAGCTTGATTTAAAGAATTTGATTTTATTTTGTTGTATCGGTTTTTGAAATGAGACCATACTTTAAGTATTGAAGCAATGTTTATTTAGTCATTATTTTAGTAGCATTCGGAAAAGAGATCAAAAATTTTAATCATTACTGAGGCGTTTTACTAATTTAAAATTATAGGAAATTTTCGTCAGCTCATTTTTGTTGGTTTAATATTACCGTAAAGGTTATTCAGATATCGTTAGATGCGGTCTGGTGTGATGTAGGTTTCAGAAAAACATTTTCTTTATCGTGCCAAAGTTTCGATCTTTTATTGAGATCATCTTCAGGGCTCAAAATGTGGGCTTCAGAGCACTCTCACGCCAGAATGCCACAATATTACAGAAGACGAATCCTTTGAGCCCTGAAGATGATCTCAATAAAGTTCGAAACGTTGGCACGATAAAGAAAATGTTTTTCTGAAACCTACAACACACCAGAATGCATCTCACAATATGTAATAATTATCGATTAATTGTCGGTCACTAATTCTACACATTACCGCAAAGGGAAAACTGAAGCTAAGACTGCTAGGAAAGTCTGTGATATGAGTTATCACGTCGCTTTAGGGAAAAGCACCGTACGTGGTTTGCTTGGTTTAGTAGCGGAACTTTTGATTTAGAAAACGACGTTGGGTATAGTTCAATGTTGAAGATGACCAAATTCAAACTTTTTTTTACAAATGTCACCTTGCCTTTGTCTTACTCGACCACTTAACACATTTCATACAAGCGTTTCGAGCACTTGAGGGCAGGTCGATAAGTACGTTCCTCATGTGTGCTGAGAAAAATTTACGCGGCCTCATCTACATCATTCTGCCGAAAAAGAAATATGAACAACTCATTTTTTTGAAATACTGATAACTAGTGAATCAATTGGGTCCTTTGCAACTATGATCCGAGAGGAAAATCTTGAGAGAAACTCAGCGAAGCACCTCTAACAACTCCAAAAGTTAGATAATGTATATCCAAGGAAATGAAGTTTGGTGGTAGAAAGACTGCTTTTATTTAGCGATTGAATTGAGCTATTGCCCAAAACGACCAGCATTGGGTAATCGCAAGGGGTGGTCTTCCATCAGGATAGCCCTCATGTGTTTTGATGATTCTTCTTGATTGCTTAAGGAAGGCTAAAATGTCCAACCTACCCACCGAATACGCCTGACAGTCACCTTTCAGATTTTCACTTAATTCGAGTTCTGTAAAACTGAACTAATGAATAGACTGTAAGGAAAACAGGAGAAGGGACCTGGGAGGAAGTAAATAAAAATTTACGAAAGAAGGCCACAGGCAGTGGAAGAATAGGTTGATTACATGTTTTTTATTATTTAGCATTAAAAAACTTACGGGTTTATTTTGATATTTATCCAAACCTACGAAAATTGAATTATGATTTACCATAAATTCACTATTTTCTTGGTGTGCTTGACCAATGATTGATTTATCATAAATGTAAGCAGTTACAAGGAGATTGTTGATTTTTGACCCTTCAAAAGATACACGTTTTTTATCACTTTTCAGGCAAAAGTTTACAATTTAACCTAGAGAACGTCATATTTGATTTATCACATTTGAACAAAAAACCTTCAAATTTTATACCTAGGCGATTTGAGGACTTTACGAAATTACATACTCATTGAAACTGTCAGGACATTATTCAGTTTTGCCAGTTTATAATTTACGCCTTTGTAAAATCGAATCTTTACCATTGACTCGTCGGGTCTCTTCGGATTCAGAAGGTACAAGGATAAGCAAGTAGTCACATGCTATTCCCACGGCCACAGTTCGAAGGACTACACTTGATTTTATAGACATTGGCGAACCATCAGGGGGATAAATCTGCACAGTACACTTCTGTTCTTGTTTGTTTTCTGTAGTCGTTGTCCACAAACAAGACGTAAGAAATTTTAATGCTCGTTTTAATGTTACCGTTACACTACCATTCTATAAATTAATCTAATTTTAGTTTATTGCAAAATTTAATAAAATTTGTTGACGATTCGTTCTATGATTATGTAAATATTACTGTTTATGTTTAGAAGGTGTAGTTGGCGCATAGTTTTGTCTAGTCCTTGCAAGTCACCCCACGCCCTCGACGCTATACAAATGAAGGACTGATTCTAAACGAGCTTCGTTTCAAAATAATTATCGACGAAATTAACTGAATAAATTGTCTATCTAATAAACAAAACAAATCTTATTAGGCGTCTCGTTTCAGGAATGCTCTAGCTTCTCCTCGTTTTATTTTTTCATATTTTTCTTCTGTATTCTTTTATTGTTTACCTTACAAAAATGAAATGTCGTTTCCCGAAAGGATTATTCACTGTTGTCACGATTGTTTTTGGATTTATGGCTCTGGGGACTCGAACAGGCTAACGGGTGACAAAGTGGCTCCGGGCATGATGTTGAGAAATGAGCCTATGTAAAACAGGCGATGGAATCATTACGTCTCTATTCTTGTAATAGGTGAACTAAGTGATGGCTCTTCTCCGTCCGCTCCATTTCGTCGGCTATCGCTTTAAAAACAACCACTATCCATTATTTTTTTACACACTGTTTCGAATATAAAACTTCCATACGTTTCCCTTTCACAATTGCGTGTTTGACTGAAGACTTAAAAATACTTCACTGATTTGCCTAATGCCTCGTCGGACGTCAACAGTACGACCTTTGCAAAGGAAAAAAAGATGTATTCATTTACATTTGATAACCCTGACCATAGGGTACTCACCTAGTAAAGAAGATTTATTCAATAAAACGTGCTAAAAAATAATATTCCGATCAATTGTTTTTCTAATAAATTATTATCTTTGGACAATATTTAATGACAAATTATTCTACCTATCAAACAAACCAACTGCATGTATCTTTCATAGTTGCCAAACATGTTAAAATGTGGTCCGCAATTTCAAAATAAATAATTTTATATAAAATTATTATTATATAAATAGTAATATATTTCTTAGTTGGGTTATTTTACAATAAATGCAAACATTGCTTAAAATGAGTACACTTTATAACGTGTGGTGATGTTAAACGATAATTACTCAGAAATCGTGAGATGCCGTCTGGAGTGATTGGTGATGTGGTCTCGATCTCAAACATTAATAGAACATTTATTTATACCTTAGGAAAATGCCCGATTAGGGGCAGGGGTTTTAGGCCAAAAATTCAAAAATGGAAACAAACTTGATAAGCTCACTTTGCACATAAAATATGTACACATATGTACAATTTCAGAAAATAATCATCAATTATGTCACATCTGTTCACAATGCATACAGATGTTACTGAAACGCTTAAACTTTTACTATTATTAAGTACTTTCTTACCTACATAGTAGAGAGGAGGTATACCATTACCCAATATTATCTGTTAATCAATATGCTGACATCGGTCAACTCACACTAGACATTCATGTTAATAAATAAATTCACTCGCAACACAATATAGAAACAGACAATGATATATTTACCAAGTTTAATACTACATACAATAAAACACACCTGCCTCTTCCAAAAATTGAGCCACATTTAAATGTATGTATATATTGACTAAATTTTCAGTAGGAAAAATCAAGAGCTAACTTATTATAAGTATTGGAATATAATTTTATATCGATTTATTATTAACAAATCTCAAACAATTTCAGAACCAATATAAACAACCATGATAACTTCCACAATTTCAATTCAATGCTAATCGTTTTGCAATACTAGCTGTAAAATACTATTCACGTGTGCGAACATTCGTGCAATGGGCCCTAGGAACCTAAGAAAAAATGTTTAAAGTAATTTTTAAATTATCTTTACTGTCCTTATTGAGCATATCAGTCAGTTAGATTTTATACCGGCAATAAGGAAATATTTATATATATATATATATATATATATATATATATATAT
>CM077104.1:19013700-19039903 GCA_039619505.1 Cimex hemipterus | reverse complement strand
TATATATTAAATTTTATCTTCTTTAAGTGTGTTAACGCTTTAAAAACGAGTTAATATGAAATTAAAAAGGTTAATTTAAAGTTCTAAAAAATAAAAGTTAAATAGTGTTTATTTTGAAATTAAAAAAAGATTTACTTGACAACAGTTGGTTAACAAGTGTTTATTTAAAATTGTTAAATGAATTTAAAAACCGATAAATTGAAATAAAAAGAGGTATTTTATTTTCCGTAGTTACTAATTGAAAATACTGATGTCGTTAATTAAATTAAGAAAGTTAAACCAGGTAAATTTGAAATTAAAGAAAAGGGTAAATTTAATTTTAAAAAGGTCTATTTGAAATTAAAATGGGTTAAATTGAAAGGTTAATTAAGTTATAAAGGGTTTTTTGAAGTTAAAAATGGTCAATTTAACGGAAAACATAATAATAATAAAATTATAAATATAATTACTTCACGAAAACGGGTATGTCTTGAATTAAATTAATAAGGGTTAATTTGGAGTTAAAAAATGGAAATTTCAAACTAAAAAAAAGGTATATTTGAAGTTAAAAAGGTTAATTTGAAATCAAAGAATGTTCATTTGAAATTATAGTTTGAAATTAAAAAAGGTCAATTTAAAGAAACAAAAGCAGTAATAATAATTAATGATAAGTGCAACAAGAAAACTTATATGTTGATAATTAAATAAACAAATCATTCTCTGTCGACCTATTGTATTTGTTAGCGATTTTAAACGAAAGTTCACAGTCCAATTTGTTAAAATTAGTTGTGTCATAGTTCGATTCTGTATGCAACGATTTTCAGGTTAGTAGAGGTTTCGTCATATATGTCAACTGTTCGATGGTCAAAAGGTTTGTCGATCCATCGAGGCCTTTTGTGTTCTGCGGTCCCGTTTGAAATGCTCCCGTATGATTTTTATGGGGTTCATGATTTAATTAGGACGTAGGCCTTTCCATTTACGTGGCCGCTGCCCACTTTAAACTGGAATGCGCCCGGTAATGAAACCTGGCATCAGATAAAATTCTGTGTGTGTGTGTGTGTGTGATTGGTCTCTTTGCGCGCTTCCACCCACGTCAGGTAAACACATAGATCACGACGGCCGGAGAGCATTCCACGCGTCAAATTTCATTTCGTGCCTCGTCTCACCTCGTCCTCCGTTTCTAATTTATTCCCTCCTGTTCAAGGCCCGCTGGATGAGAAGATGAGAGAAAAAAGGAAGGACGAGACCACACTTCAAATCGACGGCTCACTGTTTTTGTTATGATTTCAACTTTTCTACGCAGTTGTAATTATTTGAACACTTACACTGTTCATTTGTACAGTGATTATGTTCTGTCTGAGTGATATGGTTACTCCAAACTCCAAGTGTTAAGGAAAAGGGGTATTTTAGATGCCTTATGCTGAAATATTTATTCTAATACATTACTGTCATATTTCTTCTTACGTTCAAGGTAATGAATTTTTAGTTTGGTCTCTGTTTTGGCCAGTCAGACGCATTTCGGCTTCCCGGCAATTACAGAGGTCTCTATTAAATCTCATAATGGACTCAACATAGGTTTTGAACTATTATACAGAGTTTGACCAAATATTCGGGCCGAACTTGTGATCTTTACAGTAATTGAATTGGCGGTGCACAAATTTATCTTGTAAAGGGTTCAATTTTTACTGTTAAAATACTTATTTGTACCAATTTTTTGCGAAAATTTCGGAAATCATTAGATTTTTCAAAAATGCTAATGACGTAAATGTTGTCGAGAATTAATTTGTTTTATCAAATAAATACATTACAGATTTTGGAAAAATTGTAGGCTGAGATAAACAGTTCAGCGGTGAAGTGTTTCGCGTCCGACGTTTAGGATATTTTTAATGTGTACATTTTGTATACTTGGAAAAGAAGCTGAATGGCGACTGACCGACTAAAAAAAGCGAGAATAGGAATATCAAAATGATTGGAAACAACAAACTGCAATAACTGTACGAGTAAAAATAGATATACAATTAAAATAAAATGTAATAACCCGAACCTACGTACCTGACGACAGCTATCTTGGCTTTTGACGTCCTCCTGGGCCCTCTTTTGTTTGGGAGATATAATAACTTCGAGCGATTCGGAAAAATAGTGGAAATATTCGTCTGGAGTACACATAACACAGGAGGGTAACGAAAAAGGAGGCTAGGTAGATAAGGTCGAGATGTCCCAACCTCCCGACCTATCCACTGCAATCCGTTCTACGAGGCTAAAAATGCTTTAAAACGTGATTAAACGAAATGGCAGAATCGATGGGCCGAATCGGCAGAGAATCTCTCACGTATCAAGCGCTCTGTCGATAGGTGGTGGTCAACGGAGGATATGAATCATTGTGGGAACATACTCACCCGCAATGGAATAAGCACACAGACATTGCTGAGCCAAAGCCCGCGGTTGTGCCTGACACATAGAGGAAAGTTTATCCATATACCCGATTTAATTTAACGTGTAGGAATGCCTCCTGAAATGAGGATTGTGCTTGAACACAACAGGTGGTCTTTGGATCGATCCCTTTTCCCATTTCCTTTTTTCTTTGTGAAGAAATATTTTAATGTATGTAGTACTTCTTGGATATCATCTTGTGCTAAAGGTGTACTGTGATGGGTCATTCAGTGTGTAAAATGGTAGTAGAAGAAGATAGTGTACTCAACCACTCTTCATGAATAAATGGAAAATAATGTTTTTAAGAATTAATGAGAGTGTGCCTATGTTCAAAAACTACGTTAGTTGGGAGGCTTCAATGACCTAGCTGCTGACGGCCCCTGCTGCGTAACTTGGGCTACGTGATGGATATTAGGCAAGCTGCGATATGTTATAGCACTATCCTGTATAATTCTGTTTGAATGTGTAGAGTGGACCTTGTAAAAATCAATTAATCGAATATAATTAATTAAGAAACGTCAATCTTAGGAAGGAATATTCAAATTCTTATTTGATAGGTGAAAATTTTCAAATAGCCGATAAAAATTTATGAAAAGAAAAATTATCCAAGTGTGCACATGAAATTGTGCCATCTTCAGTGTGTCTGACTTGGGTGTAATACTACTGTGAAAATCCGCTAACTGGCTAAACAGGTGTTAAAGCTTAAGAAGAAATGATCGTCATCGGTAATGAACAAACCCGCAGATAACACCAAAATTTCACAATTTAATGGTTTACATTTTGAGTATTCAAATAACTAAACAAATAAGTAATTATTTAAAAAATAATTCAATTTATGTGGAAAGAGAAAAACGAATGGGCAAATCAATGTTACATACACTGCATTCGAATTGAACCTTTGAAAACCCGACTTTCCCATTGGCCCGCGGCGCTTTTTACCCCGTCGGTGTCTTGAGAGGAGTGTGTACCCTTTCTGTTATTAGGGCCTTGTTGATTTTACTCTTTAGATCTAAGCTACGAAAAGTCCCGGAAGAATAAGAAGATGTCGCCTTTTGACTTTTTTTTTCCTTTTGTGTTTGTTTGTTTGTCTCCGGTTTTCAACTAATTTGTTTGTTTGATTTTTGTTACAGTAAACATGAAAATGCGATCTCACAATCATAGCGCCAGCTTCACGATTTTCGCCGTGAACGCGAGGAAGTACATATGCCTCAACAAGCGGGGCAAATTAGTTGGGGTAAGTGTTCAGAATATTTATTGTTTATTTATTGCATGAATACCACATAAAACACTAAAGGCCCTAAGTAATATCATATTCTAAATAAATCACAAAAACTGTGTTTACGAACAACGCAAGTTTTTTCGAATGATTTAAACCTAAATATAGTTCCGTCGTTTTTGACGGTTGTATTGTGAGAAAACAGGACATGTGTGTTGAGGGAACGTTGGAACTTTCATTGATCGAATTCAATAGTGGGATAATTAATTATTTACATGTGCTTTTGTGTTATCGGTAGTCTTAGCATAACATTAACATAACATCAGAATAATCACTTGTGCTTTTTATTTTAAAAAAAGAAACGAAATTTTGGCGCTAGACAAAGTTGTTACTTATTGTTTCGTTTTGGATAGTATTTTTACCCTATACACCGAAAAAGAAATGTTGATTTGCCATGCCAACATTCTAACTTTTTCGTGATAGTTTCATTTAATTAGATGTACGCCAGGCATAAGTTTGGATGAAGAACCTAAAGAAATAACTCACAAGAATGACACATCTACACGGAAAACAACCACTTTGAGCCCTGAAGATTACCTCAATAAAGATCGAAACGTTGGCACGATAAAGAAATAAGTTGGCAAAGTAAATTATTTTTGAAAGTTCGCAACACGGGTTATTTATTAACGCACCAATTGGGATAGTACTAATACTAGTAATAAGTGATGTAAATACTACAGTTCAAATAAAATAAAATATTTATCTAACAACCGTATATTATATTAACAGACTAATAATATCACCGAAATTGTGACTTTGAAAATAATGAGGTTTATGCTAATATAATATACCAATATAATTACTGATTAATTAACACCCTCGATTTTCATTCTACAATATTTCTTTGTTTTTGTTTTGCAGAGATCAAGTATCGAAGAGCTCCGGTTCAGTTGTTACTTCAAAGAAGGTATAGAAAACAATTACCATCAATTTGTCTCAACGGGCAGTCCCCCGCGTCGGATTGGCTTTCTGCCGAACGGGAAGCCATTGAGGAACCCGCCGAAGAAAAAACTCGAGACCCTGCGGGCCAAGGGCTGCTACAATTTCATCAAGGTGTCCGGCGTTGACGTCGGTGCGCACAACAGGCACATCTCGAAGAACTCTCCTAAAATCACCGACGCAGCCGCTAAGGAAATCCTCAAGTATCACCAGAAGAACAGGCCGTCCAAGATGACGCCATCCGTCAGGCATCACCACAAAAGGCATAGGAATCGAACAACAAAAATGTTGTAAATAGATTTAAGATGATGAACAGAGCGGTAAACAATTACGGTAAGACGGAATAAGAAATTTCAAAAACCATCCCACCTCCCAAAATTGTAATTTATAGACGACACACTCGATTGGAAAAAAAACGCTGTTACTGACAATAAAACCGACACGGTTTCACTAGCAACTCCCTCTCTCCGGAATCCAAATTCGGAACTCGGACAAAGGCGACGTTGCCTCTCGATAGGGGCCGACCCTGCACAACTCTGCCACTTTCAGCATTCGGTACGAATTCGATGACAATATTATGTGCGATTGGGTCCGCCGGTTCTCACTGTATGACGTCTAGACCACTGACGAAATCCTGCGGACCTAATACGTTTTTAAGTGCTAAAATGTTCAAATGTGTGAACAAATGTACATCTAATTGTGCCTAAGCAAATGTAAAATTCGAAGCTAAATTTAGTTACAACGAGCAAATTCAAAATAAATCTAACACTCAACAATATCGCCATGTAAACGTGCGCTTTCTTTTCATTTTTTAGCCAAATATAATTTAGTTCTTGTTTAGGAATCTATTAAATTCTCTTATTTATTAATTATTTGAAAAGTTATGTTATACCTTCTGCAAATTTAGATATAAAGCGAATATTTTTTCGCCGTAAGAATCATTTGGAACCTCGGAAATGACAAAAAGAAAGCTTTCATGATTTCACCATTTGACATCTATTTTTTTATTTTTATTATTTTTTTTTAATAAAAAATTTGCCTTAAGTTACAAATTTTGATATAAAAACACATTAACATTTCTGAATTGTTACATTCACATGGTTTTACCAATCTTTAAGAACTATCTCTAACCATTCAAACTAGAAAAATAAATTGATTTCTTATTCGTTTCTTCGTCGAATGCTTGAAGTGGCCGAGTTGAGGTTAAACGGTTCAGTATTTATTGCAAGCTTTTTGTGCCGCGGTCCACCCCGACGGCTGGTGTGCTGATGTACATAATCGCAGATATTTCATGATTTTGTATTAAGTTAACTTTTGTTTTATTTTATTTTTTTATTCATTTTGTTTTCTTTTTTTAATTTATTTAAAAATGCAAATGAGAGATGTTCGATGTCGCCTTGGGCTATTTTGTGTACAATTTTTGTATTATAGATCAATTAGTAATAATAGATTTTTAATGTTGTGTATAAGAATACCGTATGTAAGCAGTGTAATTGTGCTGATTGTTATAACTATTTATTATGTGTGTTTTGGTAATAGATCCAATACAATGTTAGCGTTAAATATCTCGTGCTCGGCAGAAATAAATGGGCCCTCTTACTTGGAATTTTATTCCGGCCGATACGACTCGAAAATAAATTTAGTGACACAGCTTGAAAATTTCGGTGTTTTTTAAACAACAATAACATAATGAAAGTGTTCGATTCAAATATTGGTCCAAAAAAGCTTAAGAATGAAGCTGTTTGAAGAATGTTAACTATTTTGATGTGTTCCCAGTACTAGGTTAGAAAAATTGATTGTAAGGAAATGGAGTGTAAATAAGGTAATTATGGAAAAAATGTAAAGGCTTGCAGTATTATGGCAGTTTATATTAAAAATTAATTTTAAAAAATTAATTCATCGAACAAAAAGAGATGTTTTTCTAGAAATTAAATAAATATTTAAAAAAACACAATAAACTATGCACTCCTTTTAGTCACCGCATTTCACCTATATATATTAGCAGCAGGGCAGATTTTCACTGGTTGAAAGTAATTTAAAAAACGAGAGAGGTTGGAAAAAGTTTACAAAGTCACGAATCACAAATATGTAACATATGATTACCAAAATAGACTGATCTGCATATATGTTAAGTATTGTATATTAGCTAGCTGCTATTATGTATTGACAATTTAAGTATTTGTGAATATTAGTGTAGATTTGATCATTTGCGTTAGAATCTTTTTGTATAAACATTTTATTTATACATGTCCATTGTAATAATAATCTAGGCGTAAGGTCGAGTCATCTGTTGACCGCACATTAACCCTGTTTTAAGTTTTTATTTTAATATAATTTTTTTGTACAGTTTCCTCTTTTTGTATTTTATTTTTTTTGTTTTTTAAAGCTATTAAGCAGCGAGTACAGCTATGAATGTATTTTGCTCCTAACAGTATTATAAAATAAACTAATAATAAATACATGTGTTTTTTTTTTTTATTTACCGAACCTGAAAAAAAAGGATGCGAACTGGACTTTATAAAATAAAACAGTGGGGGAGAGACAAATATCAGTAAAGGAATATCTGAGTGCAGGAGCGAAGATCAGCAGTATTTCGAAAAAATAAAACATTTTTTACCTAAACGATAATGTAATGACATTTTAATGGCGAGATAATAATGAATCATAAATGATTTTAATATTGTCTGCCTACCTCCATCATACTTCGAAAACATCGACAAATATGCTGTTTTTAACCACAATACAACCTCATCATAAGTACCATACACTTTTTCCCGAATATTCCGAGGACATTTCATTCACAAACCTCTCAACCACATGTTATCTACACACCTATGAACTTTCTTCCTGCGATGTCCACACTTTCGAAAAATTTCATTAAAACTTTAATACCCTACATTCACATAGGATCATTATCATTATCATCATCATCCTTTAGCCAACAAGGTTTCATAGTCGTTGACGCTACTTCCTCCGCTCTGGAGAAGATAGAGCATGACTTGGGTGCGTTCTTTGATGTGACCTAGATTTTCATAGGGTCCGGCACCCAGTATGTTTGTATACATTTAAATGGTCTATACCTACTCCCTATTACCTTAGCCTTGAATCTTACTTAATTGACCTACGTTTCAAAGAGAGGTGCAGGGAACGAATACTCACTTTTCAAACCAATATAACCCGCCGTCCAACAAGGGAACATAATTGGTCCCATTTATACCATTTATGCTGCTGACATTCCAACATCACTGTGCTGATGGCACCCCAAATCAATCAGCTAACCCGAATCCTAATGAAGCAACAGTCACCATCCCATTAAAACTTGAGTTTATCAGGCTGATGTAAATAGGGGAGGACAAAACTGAATAAGGAAAAATTTACTCAGTGCATATTTACTTTGAATAAGTAAATACTACACTTTACTACCACTGTACGTCAACAACGAGAGAGCTACTTAGCCAGTCACTATGTCCGTCGTCAGTACATTGCCTCTAATTCCCGCACACAAGTGGGATACCATTATCCGGCGCATTAAATCCTTCCAATCAAATGTCATCACTAATTATCAAAGTTCCTTAATACTTCACTAACCACAATATCCACAACAACCTCTACGTTCTTTAATAGTTGCAATAAACGAACAAACATAACCAGCTCTCGAACGATCCGGATCATACTGCCCAAGCAGTTTGTACACTTTCCCAGAACCCGCCATGTAACCTCAAAATCCTGTTTCTTCCGTGTGCTATGGCCGGAAGAAAAACTAAACCGATAACGTACATATTTGTAATATATATGCATTATAAAATGTATTACAAAGGTTACAAATAAATGATTTATTTTAAAAACATCACATTTTGAGAGGATGTAACAATTGCTCTTTTTTTTATTTTATTTTCTTTCGTGTTTCATTAAGGATTAGGACGAAACTGGCCTCAACGAATCAACTACGTTGCCGGACCAGGAATTTTTTTTTCTGTTTAGCTTGTACTTTCTTCATGAAAAATATTTGTTAAGTGACTAGACCACACAAATCATTGAAGAAGGCAAAATGCCGAAACTCGTCTGAACGGCCTGCACAGCCAAACCTAAATTATTAGTAATTTAAGGTAAACTTGTGTTCCGATCCCGCTTGTAAGAGATTCACACCAAGTTGTCAATCCATTCAAACACTAGTGTAGAATTCCTCTCTACACCTACCACACCACTCGGATCAGGGTCAGTGTTGTGACAGGAGGGGAAACGAATGCACATATTTGTAATATGGATTTCATACGTACAAACAGCAAATAAATTACTTGTGAAAAATGTATAACAATGCCAATCATTATTTCACCTATGCATTTGTTTGATCTATAGTTTAAAATCACCGCTCTTCCCTGTTATAAAATTTTTGTTTTAACGTTAAATTATTTATTTCGTTATTTTTTTTTCAGTTTTGGTAATTGATTATCTGCGTAATCTATTCTTTAAATCAAATTATATCGGTATCGTAATATTTCTTGGAAGTTGTCTTATAAAACATTTATACAAGCAAGATATTCAGAATTTTGGGAGTTTTTATATGCTAGAATGGGAGAAAGTGTCAATAATTGGCCTGCTAATTTAAATAAAGCCTAAAACAATTCATACTAAGTGAGAACAAAAACAAATTACACTTTTTTCTTATCCTAGTTCTGGATTTGTTATCGATGCAATGGGCAAAACAATCTGATCCTGTTCGAGAAGAGAACCGGCATGATTTTCAAAATTGGCAGGACTGTTTATGTAACTTGACCGGGCTTTGGAATAAAAAGGTCAATTTATCATGTCAGCCGATTGGCAAGTGATGATCTTTTCACCGACGAAAAAGTGAATGGAAAACAAGTCCCACAACTGAGATAAGATGTCAAAGATGTCAGTATCGTAATATATGTGCTAGATTATACAAGAATACAAATGTCTGAAGGAAAATCCATTAGTTCTATTTGTAAACTTAAAATTTATAAAATCAGTTTATATGTGTTTTATAAAATTTATATATCAGTTTATACATATGACAAGCGTCTCTATTTACTTGGGTAGAAATAAATAATAGAATACTACTTCCTGTTTGAAGGAGTACGATAGAGTTTCAAAACAAACATTGGCAACAACGTCGTCCTGAACCCACTCAGAGTGGAAAGAGAAAAAACCAAAAGTTTTAATTCAACAAAGGCCAAGGTGTAAAAATAACATACCTGTATCTAATAACTTTATTTGCCCTCATATATTTTTTCCGATGCGTTTTTTCACACCTTGGTCGTCGTTATTCGGTTCTTCCTCGTCAATAACATCCGGTCACCGGGGGGCAAAAAGCGAAATTGCAGAGGGCATATGCCTGGAGTGTTGTTCCCTCCGTCAGAGGGGATAGGTGTTATTTGTAAAAACGGTAGAGGTGTTACCTGCACGGTCCTTTTGATCTCACCGACGAGAAATCACACAGACTGTCCGACTAAAAGCTGACCGCCCGACGGCAGGTGACTAGGCAACTATTACAAAATATATTTCCGAAAAGATAAATCAGTAGGGATCGGGCCGTCCTGATTAATACGTCGCTTTGGAGTTTTACCAGAATTGAAACGTTTGTATTCTAACGGTTTCATATTGGATCAGAAGTGTGCATAGACTTCATTCAGAGTTTTTTATATGTAATTGACTGTTCATTTATGAATAAATCATCCAGCAAAACACCCTCTTCGGTTTGAGACTTTTTAGACCATAAAACTCTTGTTTTGGCTATACTTGATGAAAACAGTCCCACTTTATAAATTATACATAAACTCATAACGGAAGTACAAGACAATTGAACACACATTTGTACGAAATTTGGTCCTTACTGATCGTTCGGGTCTACCTATCCAGTGCTGAGTTGGACAGTAAGACGCGATTGGGCAACCCGCCAATCTTCAGTTGGGTCTGTAAGATTTATTTGAAGTACTGCTAATAATCTAAGAAACAAACTACACACCAAACTAAACAAAAATTTATCTTCTTGTTTGGCAACTTAGTTGATATGTTACCAGACAAGTCTCATCCTAATCCTCAATGAAATATTAAGGAAACTTGTTAAAAGTGCAATTATTACATCCTTTCAAAAGATTACGTGTTTTTTAAAAATAATATTTTATTTGTAACCTTGTAATTTTGTATTAATAATGTTAGAAATGTTTGGGAATATGTTTGTTTTTTCTTCCGAAAGCAAATCTGACACTATGGTTGAAGGACACTGATTTGATGTGAATCTATTTTTAGTATTGGAAATTTAAATAGATTCTATCTAACATTTGATCATCAGAGGAAGGAAGCATTTCGGGTATGAAAATAACTAAAATTTATTTTAAAAAAAAGAAAAGAAAAAAAAGTACGTAGGATGGCATTGTAGTTGTGATAAAAAAATTATATGACCTTCTGAGGAAGGAGAGGATTAAATATAGTTAAGATCATATTAATAAAAATTATTCATGATTTCATTATGATTTTGGCATAAAGTAGCCATTACAATTCGGAATTCGAATTGGTGAAAAGAAATGATTCTATGTGAATCTAAAATGGGTATTATTCTTTTTAAAAAGAGGCTTTCAAGGATTTTGACCCCAAGAGCAGGAATGTAAAGAGAGCCTGTTTATAGATGGTTTGTGAGATTTAGAGAAGATCATTTTTAAAAATGTAGAACTGAATTGGTCTTATTTGAATTAAGTCTTGAACAACTGATCATATTTGGTTTTCTTATTTATGCTGGTTCTACAAAGTCTGAAGTAACATCAATTGAAAGTGGCGAAGCAAAAAAGACTCTTGCTTCTTAAGTTCTTAGTATTACAAGCAACCAATGGATTCCCGAAGAATTAAAAAATAAGTCGTCCAGAGGAAATACAACTATTGTAGCTATTAATATAATTCCAATAAATACGGCACAGTTGACGTTGCCGACGAAGCTTTAACCTTCAACGTATTTAAGCAATAACATATTAACACTCAATCATAAACATAAAAAATTTGATTGAAGCATTATAATTATCTGTTGTTTATTTACTGAAATACTTAATGGAGTTTTCCTTTTTATTTGGAGAGTTAACGAAGGTTCAAGAGGGGCGGGTGCTCCGTGGATGGCAGCCCGGCTGTTGCTTTCTTGCTCGGTGGACAGACGGGCCACCAGAGCAGTTTCGGTAGGTGGGTAAGGGAAATATAGGCTTTTCTATTTCCATTCCATTATCGATGTCAGTGGTTTTTCTCCATATTTCCGTTAAGACCCTCCTTATTGACACATACGGATGTACACTATTGAAAAGTAAATGGTAGGCCGTTTCTCCTCATGGCTGGTTGGTTGGCCCATTGGGGGATAGGTCGAAGGTTTCTACCCACATGTTGGTTTGATAAGATGTTCGATTCTAAAATAAATTTTTCTGGTGGCTAATGTGAAAACGCGAAGTAAAAACAATTCAAGAGTCAAAGTAGGTCCAGACTGTACTGTATTTATTGTAATGACTTTAAATAAACTTTTTCACACTTTGTACGTTAATAAGAAAGCCTAAAGATTATGTCTTGTTTAAATACTATATTTAGTTTTGTACTTAAAGGTTGATTACGCAAAGTTTGCTGTTGAGAAACAAAGAAAATTGTAAACAAATATTTTTCCTCCTTATTTTTATAAAGACAGCACTCGAATCTTTCGTAATGCTCAATTGAAAAACAAACAAGTCTGCTCGGGAAATGTTGAAAATAAGCGCCAGTCTTATACCTACTAATCCATCAAACGTATGTAACAAAATTATCTTAAAGAAGGAAGTCTCAGCCATTGATCAAATTACGTATTTTCGTTCGCCATATATTCTTCGCAGATAGGTATGTAAATGGATGACGACTAAGAAAAAAATGTCAAATTGAACAACGACTGCGGTGAGAGATGCTATTAGCGTTTTTCGAGACGGCTCAGACTTGTAATTATGTCTATTCATTATTTCTAAGTGAGTTACTGAGAGTCGCGTTTTTCGGTCTGCCCTTTCCAGACTTTCGTGTTTCTTTCAATTTAAACGTGTATAATTTTTCTTAATAACCCACCGCACTCATCATCTGACTGTCTTTGTTCATAATCGGATTCACATTCCAAGGAATTAAAGTGATGTGTAGTGCCAGAAATGCGGCAGCTAATTTTTAATGCGATTAGAGCTTGAAAACGTTTCAGAATGCTCCACAAATGTGTCATATTTCTTTGAACGTAGGTACGAATAATTTTAATAATACGTTCACTTTTTTTTAAATTAACTCTCTAAAATGTATGTAAAATGTAAGTACAAATATACATTTTAATGAAATTATACAAGTGATTTCTAACAAATTCGACACCAACGAGTCGTTTGTTAGATACTTGAATTCCCACAATGACCCTTGCGTTATTAGTTAATATTACCAATAAAACTGACAATTCACAAAACAACTTAATAAGATTACCGATTAGGGGTTAGGATAGTTGAAATCTATCTGTTACGATTAAAAATATTTTGGAAACATCTTATAAACCAGATATTTTCTCTATGGGATGGCTCGGGATATACTAACACCATACATAATATAAAATCTTTGAAAGACAAAATCTTTCATTTTATCTGTTCAAGGAATGGGAAGTTATAAAAAGTTTTGTAAGAAATATATAATTTAATTTTAAAAATACAAATTTGTATACCTAAGGTAAGTTAAGTTGGTCGTTTCTGATAATCTAGGTCGGCCTATTTACGCGCGTTTTTTATAATGACTTTTATATGTAAAATTGTATATAAATGAACCACGTGACTGTCATACCAAAATGATTTGAATTGACCAAACTACAGGTTCATCTGCCCACAGAGTAAATTCACATCCTTGTCTTTTTCTAGTCTGCTTTCAGATAATTAACATTTTTGTAGAGTAAATAAGAACGATAGTAATGTTCTATTTCCTGGTAAAAAGTCAAATTTGGTAGGTTTGTATAATTTATAACTATATACTTCTACGCTTGTGTATTTATTTACAAATAATAATAAATATCCCTGTTTGTTTGTTAAATATTGTTACATAATGTGAATAATATAGGATCTAATTTTTAATTTCTCTCTCTCTCCCTCCCTCTCTCTCTCTCTCTCCTTCACTCTGCCTCTCTATTCTTCTTTCTTTCCCTCCTTCTCTCTCCCTCTTTCTTCTCTTCTTTGCTTTCTTTCAATAGCTGAATAAAGGAATTAAGAGGACATAGACAGTTTATGTAAACTAACGCTTTATATCTAACCATCTCCGCTTTCTTTTCTTCTTGATCCTAAAAAAAAATCTTTCCTGGTTTTCACAATTTTCCAAACCAATTTCCTTTTTTTCCAAACCAAAAATATATGTACGATTAGCGAAAACAATTTCATTGTCCAGTGGATGCCACATTCAAACATGGCCTGACATGTTTAATTACTGTACATTAATGGCATGGAATTTCTTCAAACTTTGTGCAAGTATCGTTTTATTATTTGTTAAAATCTAGTATTCATTGATCATTCTTTTACATTACTACTACCGGGGAGAAAATCCTTACGGGCCGGATATGTTATAAAGCCCATTATGCTTAAAACATCATTACACTTCAGGTCGACTTGTGGTTCCTCATTCTTCAGATTGCCGATTGGGGTAAAAAATCCACGAGCCATTAACAAGACCGCCCAGATAAATCAGGACCTTTAAGTGGAAAATAACAGGCGCTAATTGCTTAATGGGCCTGCTAAAAGGATAAATTACCAGTGTGGCTTCAATGAATCACTATTGATGTCATACTGATTGATAAATTTATATATCTAAAGTTCCTTCGTTTTACAGGCACGAATAAATTATCAAATCTCATGCTAGAAAAAAGCAACATCCATGGGAACATAACATTTCAAGGATACGGGAAAAAGGATCAAGTTTTGTTAAGTAATTATTCCCCTCGATTGGTTGAATGATGATTAATTTCAGTTTAACCAACTCAATGATATGATAGAAGTAACGAAAAACTGACTATGCGACATAAGTAAATATTGTTTTTAAATGAAATTTCTGTGATTTTGATTAAAAAGACGCCTCTCATTACAAAAAGATTGATTTACCAATATGCATGCGACAGCGGGATGTTTTAGATAACGGCAAAAATATTAAAGAAAATAATCTTCTGTCCTGATAAATTATTATCATTCTATGTGTGCACATATATTATAGATGTAATCTTAATGATAATAAAACTTGAAATTGATTAATTTTCGTTTTAATA
The DNA here is from genome assembly GCA_039619505.1 of Cimex hemipterus. Taxonomy (NCBI): domain Eukaryota; kingdom Metazoa; phylum Arthropoda; class Insecta; order Hemiptera; family Cimicidae; genus Cimex; species Cimex hemipterus. Next base: position 19,025,009 of record CM077104.1, on the reverse strand, counting down.
AGGTGAAATGACATTAAATGATACTTTTAATGATATTGTCAGAGGCTAGTCAACTCGAAATATTTTGAGGTTAATATAATCAATTATTTTTAAAAATCGTTAATTTTTTTATCCACGTAAATGCAATTTGCTAGATAGATAGATAGATAGAGAGCGAGAGAAAAAAGAGAGAGAGAGGGTGGGAGGGGGAGAGAGATAAGTAGATAAATAGACAGATAGGTATATATATATATTACCACCAAAAGGCAATAAGTTTTTTATTAATAAAACACTATGGTCTTTTTTTGCGGATAAAGGAGTAAGGAAAACATGTTTTCTTTACTCATTTTCTTTCATTTTTCCTTTGCTCTATTCTCTTTTTACACCCTTTACTACGTTATGATTTCAACCTATTCGTCTGAAAAACAAAGCCACGGCATAATGTAATTAACAATACCCTAACCAATGTATTTAAGTACACTATTTAAATTCGGGATGGTTGGATTTTGGTTTTGGTTTTGTTTGGTCTTGTTCAGTTATTCAATCTTGGCGTGTCTTGTAAGTTTATGAAGGCTTTAGAAATATTATACTGATATGCAACTTCATTTATTTGGTGTTCCAACAAAATTTTCGAATTTTTTACATCGAGTGATGTCTAGCCCTTCCGCAATCAGAAGATAGTAGCAGTCAAAATACTTAAAAATGCCTCAAAGTCGCATTGTTTTTGAACATGTACCTGTATTTCGTGCTGCGAATAGATAGTTCAGATCGGTTTCTATTATATACGTTAATGATTTTAAAAATCGCGTCAAGGTGACACTTTTGAAAAATTTTAATTTGACTTTTACAGAGATATGATCAAGATGTGAATAAGAATGTAAGCCTTGCATACAAGGGCTAATAATATTAGTACAAATCTTCGAGTAATTGCCGTAGAAACAGTCTATTGTAGACGTGGTATCATAGATGTATGCAGAAATTTACCTAGGCTGGGGGTACACAAGCCACACTGCAATAAACCATAATGGATTGACGATACGTGTTCTATAATTTGACCACCAACAGCATACTCCCATTTCAATGCGAGTAAAAAAAATCCACTGGCAGTTATAAAAGCTCCTCAGATAAATCAGAATCTTCAAATGGAAAATTGCAACCGATAATTGGTTAATGGGGTTCCTAAAGAGGTAATTTCGGCCTCTCGGGGAAATGAAATATACGGAATCATAATGTGCCGCTTTTGTAGTGGCCTACGAGTCCCTTTGGGGATAGATAAATCTCGGCCGGGATGCGCTCCGGTCACTAATTGAGGGCCGACGGATTTATGTTGGGGCCGGGTGCCGGGCTCATTAAGCCCGCTAAGTATGTAAAGAATCCTTGACAAATTGGATCTTGGCTTACCTGGACGAACGGGGAACGTCTGGGATCAACCGAGGCAAATTAATCGCGTTGCCTTCAAATCAACTTGGCAACGATTTCTCAAGTAGGACTTGACTACGTCTCAATCTGTTCATATTGCCGTTTCTTTGGAACAGGTATCGATGTATGGTACAATGGATGGTTCACGACTGGAAGTCCTTTGGGATGATCGCACGGTCGTCCGATAAGTATTCGAACTCTAAATTGCCCAACGCATATTTCCACTTTAATAATGAACAAATTGTGGTTGTCAGATAACTACTAATTGCGAATTCTGTCTGATCTCTCACTTTTGTTCTGGTCCTATCAAATCGTATTTATGTTCTACCTAAAATAAAAGGGTGATCATTATATTATAGGCCTGACATTGAATGATTCAATCAAAACGGTCGACGTATTCTGAATTTTTATTTAATGTACCCCTTCAAAATTAAAAATTAGTGAAACGATCAGAAAATTTTCTGGTAAATAAAGTCATAAGAACACCAGACTGTGTAAGAGCAAATAAGAAAATTCTCTAACATTCAAAAAAGTCAGTTAACTCTTTAAATGTATGGTAATTGCATCCGTTTTTAAATGTATTACATTATACATTTTTTGGCGGGGAGATATTCTGGCCTATTTGGCTTTAATTAAATAAATAGAAGTAAAGAGTTAAAATGTGTATAACTTATTCTAACAATACACCGTATAATCAACGGTAGGGATGGGATAGGGGGATAGGAATCCGTATAATCAACGGAATGTATGCCAATTAATTGTAGTTATAGTAACTACAAGTAAAATGATAAGATATGATAAACATAATTTAAAAAAGACCTAGAATTTATAAACTGTTTTTTTTGTCCGAGTAAAATTATACCAGTGTTCCAAAAAAAAAATAAATAAATAAATAAATCATCATTCTATGTAAAAATCAGTTGTTAAGTAAGTACAAATTCAAGTAATATTACTGCTGGACAGAACGATTAGAATAATTACAACAGAAAATAGTAAGGACAATAACTTAAAAAACTCTAAATTAAACTGTAGACCAGACCTACTAGAATTAAATATTTTTTCTAGAAAACACTTAAAAGGGATATCTAGTTGGAAAGAGTGGGTCCTGGCAATATTATTACCTCCTTGAAACCCAACCACAATTTTTCAAGAACTTGATCCCGATGAAAATGATTTTGTAGTTGAAATAAGTAAAGATTGTCAGAAATAAATCATTGTTATAACAAAAAAGTTCTTTAATTAATAAAAACACAATGATTTTAGTATATTGGTAGCAAAAACAAGACGGACTATATGATTTGGCGAAATCATAGAAATGGAAAGCTTTTCTATTAATGCATAATTAAATTTTTAACGATGTTTTAATGTTTTGAATTTTATTATTAACAATAAGTAGCTTTTTGATGAAAATGATGTTCGAAAGTAGTTACAATCTCAGTTTATTTGAAAATAGATGGTACGTTGTATCAGATTATTTATCTAGGGAACATAACCCAAAATAACTTTTTAATTCAAGAAATGTAAAAAGGTAGCACCTCAAAATTATTCTAGAAAGAATTAAGATAAAATGTTGATTTTAACAAAATGAGAGAACATCTCAACTTGTGACCTATCCAAGTGAGCATAGTTAGAAAGGACCTTCGAAAGAAAGATCCCCCCAAGTTTCAAGAAGAGGCTCTAATATTGTACACAAAGATGGAACAGAGAGTCGCTGTAGAGATAAAAGACTCAATCAAATCCCCTTGGACTAACCCCAATAATTTTCCAAGCCCACGTTCATTCAATACAACTCTGTGCACAGGAATTAAAAAGAAAATATGAAAGTTGTGCAACTTTACATACATCTAGACCAAGCAGCCATAAAGTATTAAATATGTCGGCTTTCAACTTATTCAAATTTGTATGGGAGTGCCTGAAGTGCTCAATGGCTGGAAAAACAAAACAAGTTTACCTTAAAGTGGACCTAGTTATGAAAAAGCATAGAAGAAAATGAGCGGACCAACTAGAACAAGGGGCACCCCTCTCATCTATGGGACCAGAACCGCAAGTAGTTGCACCATGCTTAAGTTGGAACTGAAAAAAATAGCTTGAAAAAGAAAAACTCAAAACTAGGCAACAACCCAAGGTATGAGGCAAGCTAAGAGATTTATGCATTTCTGAAAAAAGGAAGAAGAAGAAACTCCTCTCTCTCTCTCTCTCTCTCTCTCTCTCTCTCTCTCTCTCTCTCTCTGGATTTTAGGATTTTAGAAAAATTATAATTCTAAAGAAGATGGGCAGAACCTATTGAAGGAATAAAAGAAATATATACGTTTTAATTAAATTACATTTTTAAAAAATTTTCTCAAGGTTTATAGGCAGAATGCCCAGGCTATCTAACAATTGTCGACTAGTATCTCCAAAAAGTGTTTCAATAAAATCCCGCTTCTTTTGCTTCCCTTGTGGGGTATGACAAAACATATAACGATTTTCAAACAGTGCTTTTTTTAGTCATATGGTAGTTCAATTTAAGAACGTTTAAGCACTTTAAGCAGTATTGCGAACAGAAGTTTTTATAATCTGCGAATAAAACGTTTTGTAATGAGACAATACAAATTGGGAGACCATTTCTCCTGATAAATCGTATTTTGTCCTTAGGCATGGACTTTATCTTTTATCTAGCTATTTTTCCGTTTTGCATCGAAATACAATTGATGATAAAATAAAAAATAAAACTTCTGCAAAATGCTTTTAACGTCTCCACAATTTACGGTTCTACCAGCAGGATTATTTATGGCAAAGTTTGTGAAACCCGCGATTTATTTGATAGGTTATTTTTAAAATGTCATATTTAGTAAATGTTTTGGACATATTCTGTTAGTCGGGTTGAGTAGTACATTGCGCCTTCTAAGAGCTAACGAATCCCCCGTTCTGTGCTTATAGCATTCAGACGAGTCGTAGTTTATCAAGGAACTTGATTAGTAACTCTGTCCCCGTGGTTTAACATCTTCTACTGATACATTGGGCATCCTAAAACACTTTCTTCTGCTGGCAAGTGAAGCACCACAGTCCGTATATTGTGGAAAACTGGACGATAGACGACTAATCTTAAAAATGACAACACTTCAAACTGATGGGAATTGAGAAATATTTATTGTTATCGAATACGGAAAAATCAGATTTTTTGAGAGTTTCATAATATCAAATTAATATAAATATCATTAATCAGCAAACGCAATTTAAAATAATTAGAATAGTTTGTACCGTTAAACCGGGCACGGAAAACCAGAAAAACGCTAATTTGATAATGGGATTTTATTGACTTTCGTTATCATATACCATTACGTAAATTCTGCTTAAAACATAACATTGATATAACCTTTGTTTTTGACATCTATTGATTTTTTATATTTATTTTACCTTAAGCAAGTTGACTTGACAAATAACCAATCGTAATTTATTCCTGAAAAAAAGGTGATGTATTCATTTACGTGGTCATGGTTGGGTGACTATAGTGATAGACATACCAGGTCTACCCGGGCTGTCAAAAAACCAAGTAGTCTTGCGTTTATAAGCTAATACGATATAAAGATAAAACAAAGTTATCTCTCTAAATACGGAGTTCCATAGCGAATTGGTGTTTCACTGTCTGGATAAAAGAAGGAATGTTTCTAAGAAAGAAATAGTATTGGTCTGCGACAAATGTTATAATTTTGGACTACTACTTGATGCCATGAAATACCTATACGACGGAAACATTTGTTGAAGAAGAAACGAAAACAGACCATACTTGGATTGTTGCATACAATATAGCCATAGGAACCCTACTTTGGTAAAGGAAGGAAACAAATAATGAATTGTAGGTAATTTTGGTCTGTCAGACGCCCATTGGAGATAAAGAAAACATAAAACGCTTCTGATAGACCAAAGCATCAATAGGAGTAAATACGGCCAAAGTACAGGAACATCTCTTCGTAAACGCCAAGAGGAAATCTCACAATTCATCGTTGGTTCAAAACCAACTTTTTTTGTCCTTCCTCTATATCCCAGCTACAGTTTATCCTATCAGGGTCCTAATTTGAAAATTTCCTGAATGAAAGCCAGCTCCTCAGGCCACACAGGCTGGCCGGGGAATCCATCATCGGGCAAACAACATAATTAGAAGACGTTCCTTGTGCCCCGGAGGGGGATCGCAATACTTCACCTGGCTATAATCACGAGTTGCAACCAGTCATTTCCAGCCGCACGGACGTATTGGTGGATAATGGCTTAATTTCATCTGCCCACACCAACCGACACTTGTTCCCTAGGTTTTTTGTTGAAATGTACATGGTAATAAAATGATGAACGCCAGCCACTAATGTTGGAATTTGTCACTTTATTATCAAACTTGAAATATGAAAAAAGGCACGAAGTGACATGGTGAAACGCTAATGAGTTTTTTCGACCAATTGTTAATTATTTATTATTGCTTATTAAATATATACCATTAAACTAGGAGGTGACTGACTGTCATTGTAGCAATTCTTTTTCTTGTGTCTTCTTGTACTCACGGTTATATCTCCATTGAGCGATTGTTTCGAAATTATCATGGGTGGTAGTTTTTTCTCATTCTATAACTTACAAATCGGGACATCATTGTGTATGCATTGAAGATAACCATGTATTGAGTATTTTCTCAGATGCGAGTGATTGGTCCCTATCACTTCCCTGAGTTTTATCTCGTCTAACTAAGTAACAACGTGTTTGCATGTTTTCGAAAGAGTATTTTTATTAATTCGAAATCGACAATTATTCAAGTTATAAATCATTAAGACAAACATGCAATTGACATGCCGCATTTATTCCTGACAACACGATGACCGTTTCGTGCGGCATGAAAATCTCGTAGAATAATGTGATGACAGCCATAACACGGAATAAAACAATTGTCATTAGTGCTTAATATCACGATTCGGCGTAGGGCACGTGAAATATTATCATAAAAGGATTGTGCATTTCCTAGACGTCGATATGAGTTCGTGACATTTTCATAAACGTTTTACCTAGTTGAATAGAGTGAAGTATAATTTTCGTGTTTCGTGTCAAACAGGGGGAATTCTTGATAAAAACGGAACATTTTCCAAGCTATAGATGACGTTATTATCACACAACCAATTACATAAAACTAAAAGTGACTTTATGAAGGTTACGGGGATGGCAGATTAAATTCAAAAGAAGAAAGGCCTATGAAAGAAGAACAGGAGGAGGTTGCGAACATAGTACAATCTAAGACATAACCTGGATTAAGCTGTGATAACACTATCATAAGCTTATATTATCATAAGCTATCAAGGAATTTACCCAATGGTACTACACATAAGTCAAGACATCCTCACAGCATACTTAGTGAGAATAAGCAGATCCTGCCTACCCTGGCATTCCAAAGGACTGGCGAGAGGCATGAGTGGTATACTCGAGAAGTGAGACGTTCCACAAACTACGAACCCAACTCGTACTACTACGTACTATCAGCCTGACATCATTCATACCTTTGAAAGACTGAAGAGGGCAGCATCCGGCAGAAACTCAGAACGAAGTTCTCAGTGAGCGACAATTCGCATATTGACCAGAGAAATGTCACAGAGCTGGCCGTGGGCGACCTGTGTTAACACGTAACCAAGTCAATTAATGACAAGGATATAGTAGTAATTCTCTTCATGGATATAGGGAGAGCTTTCAACAATGCAACCACGACCTCTCTATGTAAATTAAGAACAGTGGAGATTTGATAATGGTATGCCGATGAGTGGGAGAGTGTCTAAGGAATAGGATAATTATATCAACAACCACCCGAGCTAGAGCAGCAGAGGATCTAAGGTAGCATTCCACCAAATGTTGGAACAAGAATTCTAGGACTTGCCTAGTAGAAAAGGCCGTCATGCATATGTACAACGAACTCTCAACTTGATACCAAATACAATCAGCATTGGCTAATTTCAAAAGCATCGTTTTCGACCAGAATAGCGCTCGTCCCCATGTTTGATTGCGGGGCTTGGCATCTTCTACACCACCCAGCCAGAATGGTGGTCATGGCCCCTCAGATTCTCATTTATTACTATCTTTGCAAAAATTTGAATAGACATTTCTTCGAGGACAGAGTACACATCAAGTTGTTCAGGAACAAAATGGTATTGTTAATTAAATTTGTCTACAAATACCTGACATTTTCATTAAATTTACTATTAAAAAAACTTCCTACTTATTATGTATATTTTATTGGTGTTCTCACATTTCTGAGAGATATAATTTTGTTGCTTCCGATGCACAAAACATAGAGTGTAATACGATGAATGTTCCGAACACAGTATCCATAATTTTGAAATTTGTGACCTGTCACAAGAAAATGAAATGCTGCTAATCTTATTACTTTTTTCTTGATATCACTTGTGAACACCTTTTCACCTAATCCATTTTTTAATCTATGCAATTTAATTAATTGTATAGATAAGAGTTTGAATAACTGTGGAAAATTTGGGTTTCAGTAGTTCTAATATTTAATTGTGTGCTATCATTCAGAACACGTATGGCCTGGAAGAAATAATTCTAGTATAAATTCTTCCAGAGGATAAAAAGAAAATTATGGCATTCCGATGGAACGGCTTTTGACAAACGCCGCCCCGATGTTTTCAAAATACCTACGCATAATAAAAATTCCACCCGCCACCCCGATACAAGAGTGGGATTATGGGATCAACCCGGCCCCAGTCTTGAGATAAAATTTTTCACATAGTCGTCACATTTTTACAAAAAATGTATTTCGCAATTCCTCACGTCAGCCTCACCTGACCGTCTTAAACCCAAAAAATTTGATAACGTTCCCACCCAATGCTGATGGTTCATGTCATGAGTAAATGTAAACAAATATGAGGCGCCGGGTGGCTGCAACTGTTCACAGACCTGGTGAATCACCAATAGGTCCAGGGTTCGAAACTCAACTGCCTTCTTCCAAAGTGAGGGGGTTGATATGAAAATAAAACAAATCAATAAATTATGTAAAAACGATCAGAGGACGAGGCGAGTTAAAAATCATACGGACTCCGAAAAGATAATTAATAATTTAAACAATTACCAAACATGAACTATATTCATAATAAAATTATCTATGTTATATTTTGGTAATAGGATGCATTAACCAAATTAATCTGGTGCTATACTGTCTCAATATTTATCGTCATTGGACTACCATTGAGGAGAGAAAACAATCCATTTTATTTATTGCACTTTACGAATTAATATCTTTTACTCAGAAAAGAACTCGCGGGTTTAGTAAATTGTATGTTTGTTTTAGCATAGATTTCGTCCCCATAAGTTTGTACAGCAGATCGTAACGTCTGTTTATGTCTTGTCGTTCTAGTTGGGTATGTTGATTCCATGTTAAACGTCGGTTTAGGTTGTATCCTACGTAAAATTGAGATAGATATGGGAATAGGAACATTATTGTAGTTTAATTTCGCAGAGAAGCATACAACACCGTGTATAATTTTCAAAAGCCCTAAATAACCAAATGGATACTGGCGTTGGATGCGTATTTTACACAGGCTGTCCTTTCTAGTTGGCGCGGCTGAATTTCTCTTTAATAGATATCGTTATCGAAAAATAAAAAATGTTGTTTAGTATTTTTAATTTAGTTTTCAATGTTTGAACTTTTTTTAAAATATTTGTTATTAGAATACTTCAGAGCCAGTACAACCTTGGAAGTTTAAATGCGAACGTAAACACTTTATGTACTGTTTTAAAGGATTTTTTTACATGGAAAATCACAATCAGATTGTAAATCGGTAAAAAAATAACAGAATTATGATAACTTATGATACAAATGTGAGAAATATCATAATTTCGTTTTTATTATAAAGTATTTTCATTTGCTGTTTTGATGCTAGTCGGTTTCATGAATTTCTTGGGATGATATAGATGGTATGCTAGCAGTGGGTATTCATGTTTTTAGTTAATAAACGGTTATATTAAAAAAATAGTTACTTGCTACGTACTTTACATGTTTCGAACTTTCCATATTCCCATTTGTTGTTCTTGATGTTTGAAACATGTAGATGACCTACAAAATGTAGCCATTTATTAACTAAAAACGTGCGTACCCACTGCTAGAAAACTCAACATAATCCCGCAAAATTTATAATAATTTTCCATAATGTGGTTTTTAATTTTTTTCTTCGCTTTTTCAAAGATTGTTTTGATATTTCTTAAACAACTGGCCTTAGAACTTATTGATTTAGACAACGTGAAAAGCATTAGAGGTAAATTACAACTTTTATTTTTCTACGTGAACTTTAAGTATTTTTCAGTAATTTTTTATCAGCCAGTCAAAATGAGTTTTCTCATCAAGATCGAGTGGATATGTACGATGCTTTCATTGAAAGTGGAGGAATTCCTCGTTGTGCAGTCGCGTTGTAACCCTACAAATTTCCAAACGCTCCCCGGTAAACCACAAATAATTTATTCGTGTTGCACATAATATGATATGATGCGGATCCGTTGGGGGCCCATCAAAAAACTAGACACATCATTTTGATGAAAAATCAAACATTTTCATGTATTCTCGAATTTTCAGTCGTCCCTTCGAAAGGCTGGAAGGGTTTTCAATTTTTCTTACAAGAAGGTTAGAGAAGCCCTCAGAACATACATTTCTAAACCATATCGTTCTTATCTTGTCCAGGTGTTTGGGATAGTGATTTTGATAGCCGGATTTCCTTCCAGAGATGTCCCACATTTGGGATACCAAAGAAAATATTCTCCTATCCATCTTGGGCCATCGTTTTCATTGGGAAAAATCCTTTAAAATAGTTAGTAGAACAGTTATACGTGCTTAAATTGTAACATTTAACTAGTTCTAAAGTACCTTGACAAACATTAGTACAAAAAGGGTAAAAATTTAAAACCAGTCTAAAAATATTAAATACGTATCTGTTCAAGAGAAATTCAGTCGGACAAACTAAAAGGACACTGTAAACGGAAGTTTGTGAGAAATTTAGCTGGGACATTTTCAGCCATTTACGCTGTATTTTATGTATATATTTTACAATTTTTGTTCTATCTCCTTACAGTGTAAAGTGTGTATTCCCTTGAACCCTTCTGTGATTTATTTGGCCGGTTACCGAAGGAATGCGATTACGCATAAAGAATTTCCATTTTTATTGTATTGTTGTATCGTAAAAATACATTACGCATTTTTATAGCGGTCTGGCCCGTAAATCTATAGCATTAATGAGACAAGCGCGTCAATAAAAAAAGTGGCTTTCAAATCAAAACGGCCCGTTTTGGCGGGACGGCGTGGTAAACAAAATTCCGCCGAGTCACTTCCAAGAATTTACTTTCCAAAATTTTGATAACCGACCAGTTTGACCGGTCGGCTGGATAAGGACGACGGCTAAATTGATGTTTGTTAACGTTATCGTTTTAACGTCAAGAAATTTATCGGGAGCTATACATATTGTCTGCAATCAGCTCAAAAAATATCGACAACCTCTCTCTCTCGTTCTCCATGTATGTACATACATTTTCTGGACACAGGGTGATTGACGAATAATGTGTTAACATCGGAAGGGATTTACTGCTAAATTGAATAAAGAAACCCATTCTGAACCCTGTCAGAATTCTCTTTGTTCGGGTTTGATTAAGTTCATTCGTTATATTAATTTTACGAAGTCATTCTAATTATTCAATAAGTGCGTTTTAATTTAAAACTGTTAAAAGATGGAAAAGTGGCCAGAACGCGATAAGAACGCTGTGTTTGTGAACTGTTAATGCTCGGGCTGTAAACACGGGCCCGAACTGTGAACGCGCAAACAATATTGGGAACGAGATTGACTCAGTTGTGATCCAGCGTTACTGCCTGCCGATCCAGCGTCCTTTTGTGATTTTACGCACGCCCGCTCGCA
>CM077104.1:18982999-19003700 GCA_039619505.1 Cimex hemipterus | reverse complement strand
ACACAAACGTGCCCGTTTTCTCATACTTCCAACTGTCACACCAAAACTGAGAACACGTCTAAGTTTTTCAGCAGCGGTGAAGATCCTTGCTCTCAAATCGTCGACGTTTGTCACTTCAGTGCGATAGACTAGTTCCTTGAGATATCCCCAGACGAAGTAATCCATGGGGTTAAGATCAGGAGATCTTGGTGGCCATGGAACTGTCCCACCACGGCCGATCCATGCTTCGAATGTTCGATTCAAATACGCCTGAACTAATCTAGAGGAATGTGGAGGCGCACCATCGTGCTGAAAAATTATGTTTCGTCTCAATTGTAAAGGAAGGTCCTCCAGCAAAGTGGGCAGCATGTTTTGGATATAATTTAAATAAATTGGGCCAGTTAATCTTGTCGGAAAATCTAAGTAGGGACCGATGAGGACATTTCCAATAACTCCCGCCCAAACATTGATTGAAAAACGTCTTTGGGAATGTTGCTGACGACTTGCATGTGGGTTTTGATGGGAGTATTGGTGCAGATTATGGGTGTTAAATACTCCGTCTCGGGTGAAATTTGATTCATCTGACCACAAAATTCGATGAAAGAAGTGATGTTCCTCAGTGTCAGATTGTACAAGCCAGCAACAAAATTCCTTCCTACGATAAGAGTCACCAGTATGCAATACTTGAATCTTTTGAACGTGGTAGGGATATAGTTTTTCCTTTTTCAAAATTTCACACACCTTCAACTGGGAGATCCCGAATGCTCTCGCGAGGTCTCGTGTGCTGATATCTGGTTGAGCCATTACCCGATCGATCACCGTTTGTTCCAAACCAACATCAGTTTGCTGATTACCTAATTCGCGTAAATTTGTGGGGAATCTACCTGTTCTACGGAGACATTCGTGGAGCCTAATGAAAACACCGATACTAGGTAAACGTCGGTGAGGATACCTAACTCCATATTCTTGACGCGCTGCTCTCGCGCTACAACCGTAAACCATAAACAAGATGCATATCTGCATACTCTTCATACGAAAATGTAGACATTATCACAAATTTTGTTAACTGCACGATTACACTTTAGACAATGAACAAAATTCAAATCTTTTCATTCGTTGTGAGTAAACACCATTATCTTATTAGGTATTAATCCTAATTCCAATTGTGTAAATAAAAGACTTATTGGGTCTTTCTTCCTTGACCTTCTAGCTGTTTGTAAACTTCTTAAGCATCACATACTAAATGGACATTAAATTAAATTAAAAAATTTCAATGGAATTATGATTTTGAGAGAAAAACAAAGTGAAAAAACTTTTTGTGGTTTTTACAGTTTTTCTCTTTTTGTCATCGACATCTTGGTCTTAAAACCACCAAATAAAAAAATGACGAGTGCGTTAGAAGCGTTATTAAATCAGGTAGTTTTCCTCAAATTTGCTGCCTTCTGAGACTAGAATTAGAAACTCTGGATTACTTTATGCACTTTCCGATTTACACAATTTTCCACTTATTTTGTAGTTCTGGCTGAAATAAAACACCAAAAATTAGCCCAAACGTTTTGCCACCTTCATCTTCTTATTGAAAAATTAACGGGGATTTCAACGGTGCTTATAGATTTTAAGAGAAATGTTGAGATTAAAAGATATCACGATTTTCCGACGCCAGGACGTGATATCTTTCAAAATCGATAAAAAGCGAAATTACTCTGAAATAGTTGAGAATCGGACCATGGTCAATATGAACTTTTTTGTTCATTTTAGGGTCAAGAATCTACTGGTGAAGTTTGTAGCACGAGTAGCAAGTCACCCTGTATAGGCTGGGTGGGTGAGGGGTTAAATGCCCGGGTAGACTCGTACCCTAAAGGGTCCGGGACTTGGTCGGCTCATGTGACCAGCATAATCCTCTTGGACTTGTTCATAAACCTCAAGATTTTGGACCATTTTATGTCGAGGAGTGATTTGGTAAGGTCTTCTCCTTCCAAAGTTTCGAATCTAAACCTAGCGTACCTATCACACTCTGTGAGGTAGTGCCGTGCCGTTTCTTCTTTTATTTCACAAAAACGGCCAAAGGGGTCTGGTAAAATACCCATTACGAAGAGGTGTCTTCTCAATGGGCAATGGCCCATTATGATACTTATCAGCCTCCTAATTCCCTTCCTTGAGTTAGAGAATAGCCATTTCGAGTTTGCGTCCGATTGCCTGTGTCCGGGGGATAGATTCCAACACATCAAACAAGGTGTCAAAATGAGAAAAACACCAATAAAATTCAAAAACCGTTATAGAACAAACATAGATTTGAAGCAATAAACAAATCGTAAACGAGAAACGACACGGCAAATTAATTTTTTTTATTTTTCACACTGTTAGGATCGTTGACCTTCATCGTAGGTTTTATTATTGTCAATAAAATGAAGAAAAAATTTGATTTTGAGAGATAAAAGGAGCGCTCAGATTGGCAGGATGTCTGAAAGATCCTTGATTGGCATTGACATTGAATAGCTGCCTCGTGAATAATCATGGAGTATTGAAACAGTTTGAATGGAATGGTATTTCAAATATTTTGTTAGTTTTATTAACAAATCCAAAGCGTTTATTAACTTTTGAAAAGACAGAAAAAAATCACCGAAAAATTGAGGTCACCTTTTATGAACCTTGCATTTGAATTATTTTAAATTTCAATTTCTTTAATCAAATGATGTTATATTATTGTGGATAATTTTATCTTAAAATTATGTAAAAAATCAGGCACTTAACTATTATTTTCTTAAGAGGTAAGATTGCATATTAAGTGTATATCATTTTAAACTGTTGGAAGTCGATTGACGATAAATGTAAACTTGGAATACGAAATGTAATGAAGCCAATTTTATTGACAGTTCGAAAAATATAACACACGTAATTTAAGTAGGTTGTTTATATATATTTTTCTGCGTTTGTTGTGCGTGTCAAAGTATTTAAGGCGAATCCGTCCATTAGTTGTATCACGTAGAATAACAAAACAATATACAACATAGTATTAAATGAATTGGATTATATGAAAATTTACAAAATAGAAAAGACATTGCTACTAAACAATGTCGAAAATTCGTTTTAAAAACCTTATTCGGTTTAAGCTCCCTAAAAAAGTGCATTTTTAAAGTAATCAAATAGTTTAGGTTGGTCTAGCCCGGACCATTTATTTCCCGAATTCCACATAAAAATTCACTCGCCCTGGTTTTTATCTATTATCAATGTTATAAACAACCATTGGAAAATAGTGTGTTTCTTATTTCAAGCTATGTCAAGAATATTTAGATTTTATGCCATAATAAGTAAAAAATAAGGATTAAATTTGCAGAAAATCGCTCTCAAACGTATTATTGTATATCTTCCGCCTAATTTATTAACGGCTCTCACATTCACCTCATTATGTGTAATTTAAAAGGTTTCCAAATTATTATAGTTTATGTTGTGTTTTTAGGAAAAAATCGAAAGTATTTGGATTTTTTTTTTTTTTTTTACGGCTAAACTCGAATATCAACTTTTTTCTAGTTAAAGAATGTTAGCCGCGCGGTCCTTATTATGTATTTCAATATCTATGAAATATATGCTATAACAACATCAACTATCTTTTAGCATTCCTGATTCCTATTTGTCCCCTCAAAAAATCCTACCTAAAATAAACATAATTTTTTTATTCTTTTTTTTCGGGTGTAGACTTTTTATATTTCTCGGGTTTCTTTTCTGTAACTAGAGAACCATCAAACAAATGTAATATAAACATTAATATTTATTAACATTAATATGTATTAATATTACTAATGTAGTATAATATATAAAAATATTTTTTTCAATGTTCGCCTTTTAAATGCTTTTTTCGAAAATCACAAAAACAGCCAGGACTAGTAAGTTGCAATGGGTGCCATTCGAAACATGGATTAGGTAAATAAATAAGAAACATGAGATATAAAATGCGTTGGATTTTTTTTAAATTTAATATTTATTTTTCTCATTTATAATTTCATAATGGAACATTTTTTAAATAAATTGTAAGTAGAACCATTAGGTTCAAGTGTCAAAACTTGAATGT
This sequence comes from Cimex hemipterus, assembly GCA_039619505.1. Classification (NCBI taxonomy): domain Eukaryota; kingdom Metazoa; phylum Arthropoda; class Insecta; order Hemiptera; family Cimicidae; genus Cimex; species Cimex hemipterus. Next base: position 18,999,655 of record CM077104.1, on the reverse strand, counting down.
TGAATTTGGATAAAATCAAATAGGACACTGAAAAAATTGCTATCTGTTAACGACTAATTTAGTTTGCAAAAAAATCGTATTTAAGGGCCTTTAAGGGGTAGTATATAATACATCTGTATCAGCCATGCCAGATTGACAAGTAATTAAAAAACACACTGTACTATAAATTACGACTAGAGGGAAATGGCCAGGTGTGTACATAAATAAACATTATAGTTTGTACATCAGTTTGTTGCGTATATCCTCTGAAAGGTCAAAAAACGGACTGGATATGTAAACCAAAATAATTAGAAACAAACAAATACAGTTTCATCATCGCGCAAGCCCAAAGAAAAAATTGCAATAAAATTAATATTATGATTTAAAAAGCGAAAGGGCTTCCTGTGATTATTTACAAAAAAAAAATGATTTACGATGTTCATAACAATAATAAACCTCTGACAAGTTGTTATATAATGAAATGTATGTTCGTATATCTAAAAATTATATTGTTTAAATATTACAGGCTTCGATAATGCTCTCAGTTTGAAATTCGTTAGTGACTAAAAAACCGTCTGGGATATGACATACGACCAATTAATTATAAATGACAAGAAGGGTATGTTCATTGGGTCGAGGGATAAATTACCAAGCAGATCCAATCGGTAAAACTTAAAAAGGTCCTAAAACCTCGTTTCGACTTTACTGGGCGATTATTCCTTAGGGTACTAATGAAGACGGTCGCGTTTTTCTTTTAGGGCCGCGATAACTTTCCGGAGGTCATAACCCTACATCTCCGAAAAAGTTTTACGACCCTCCCCGCCTAAGTCAAACAGGCCAGGCTCCAAGAGGGTTGGAGCGAATAATCTTTGGATTTATGCTGATTGGAATGGGCCGGCTAGCACTAAACAGTAGTCTTTACCGGGCAAACGCCCGAAGGCTTGTCCTCTCGGGAAATAACGATGCCAGAAACTTCTCCCCACGGAGACAGCCTTTATTTTCATATATTTTTTTACAAGTGACTTAAAAGCATATATATTTCAAGAGTACTGTATTCAAAGAACAAAGACAACATGCATGAACCAATCGTTTGAATATCCAACTCTATCTACAAAACCAGAAAAGGCTGCTTCTAAATTTGATTTATTTACAAATATTTAGCTTTTAATGAAATCATCCAAACCCCAACAAAATCTAAAGGAGTACATGGAGTACGGGGGTATTGTCATGAAGATGATAGGTACATTTCCTATTCTTCAGTATCGGCGGCTTTTTCCTCTTCTTTATTGGACATTTATAACTTTAGCATTGGCTACAACAAGTAAATACAATGACTTGTCTAATCTTGAGCGGTGAAAACATTAGTAACACCCCGATTTAAGTATCACTCACTAGTTGTCACTTCGCATAACGTCGCGGGTCAGTAAAGTTGGGTCACTAGTGGGATGGTTGTGACTGTGAAGAGTGGATTTTGTTATATCGGAATTTTATGTCGGGAGAAACGTATGTGATGTTGGACACAACGAAACGAGCGTTTCACGTACAACGGAAGGTGTTCGACTGAAAGACCTGCTATAGGAGTCCGGTGCTTTGGCTGAAACTCACATTTAAACATATTATGTCCACATTGATTTGAGTAATACGTTTTAGATTATTAGTCTTTTGTTTCACTAGTCTATCTAAGGATTGAAATAGAAGGTAGTATCATCAATTAGGTTTATTCGTATCAGTGTAATACGAGGATTCCTCGTGAAAAGATTGTTTATGTATAGCCCCTTAATAACAATCTCAATCGTGATTAGATGTTAAAGGGGGAAGGTTTGTCAATTCAATAAGAAACTAATAAACCGGCATTTAATTTCGTTAACTTTTGTACTTCACTGCTTTAGCCACATTTCAAGGATAAAACTTTAATGAAGGAAGAACGAGATCTCTGTGAGCTGAAAAGATGTAGAAGAACCAACAAATGTGAACAAGACGGCATTAAGATGATTAGGGTACTACATCCCAAAAATACTGGTAGACCTCGGTTTAAACAGGAAAATATTTCAATTATGGCAATTATTTTACAAGCGAGGAGGTTATGCTGATTTTCACTTGTCCTACCGGCAACCACAATTTCGGAAGTCACAGCTAAAGTCAAGGGTTTACATCCGTGACAATGTGGTCATAAAAAATCCAGTTAAAAATGGCTTATAAGGTGAACGCATTTTCTTGTCCTACTAATCCGTCGGGCTGGCTGGAAGTTGAAAAGTAATACGCATGGTGATCTAATGATGATGTGATCCACGAAGGGCGAGTGAACATGTGTCACAACGCAACGCTCGGGCATAAATCATGAGCAAATTACTGTGTAGTGGCGGTTCCGTCTAATGGGCTCCCGAACAAGATATTAATATCATGTTAATCATGTTAATACAATCATGTAGGCGGAATTATCATACCCTCAAGGCATTACCCATACGCCACGACGGCACCGCGCGCCTTGTTTTTTTTTTTTTTCTTAGGGTAGTTAACTATTGTTTTCAGTTTCTTATATATTCTAGACGGACATGCGTTAACAAATGGAAGGAAAATTTTAGCGTACATTAAAAATTTATAATATCTTTTAGCAGATTGGAATATATATTAAATGTTTACCTAGAAATCACTAAGCTGCAGAAATTTTGACGTTTTACACCAAAGAATTTTAAAATGATGAAATAAGTGTGTAAAAAATAGTAAATACTGAAATTTTATAATAGCCAAAACTATTCAACTTTTTCCAAAAAATTAAATTCAAAATGGAAGAGTTGTTGAATGAACTAAAACAACTAATATAGTTTATGTTTCATTATAAGCTATTTTAGTTTCTATAAATGTTAACATCTACAAGGTCTAAACATTTGTAAAAGAAATAAAAAAAGAAAATTTAGAATAATGAACAAGTGAAGGTGATTAATTGTCAAGTGTATGAGACCGGAAGTCTACATACCCTTAAAAACAAGAGTTAGAACCTTTTCTTTGGAAGTACTCCAATGATACTACAATGTTGTGTATTCAATTAAAACTTGTGTCACTATAAATGTCCAAGGAGAGATTTCGCGGCCAGATTCCATTCCATGAACTCTGAGCTAAAGCTAAAGCTCTGAGCTAATTGGCCATTATTTTTAGTATAGGCCAAAATTTATTACTGATTTGTATATAAGTTCAAAATCTGCACACGCATATATGTACACATATAGTGGACATTTGACTTTACAATGAACTACCAACCAACACCTATCTCTGGTGCTGGTCAGAATCAGCCCTCTGTCTTAACCGTACAGGTGCTATCATAACAAAGTTGCTATCAGCACCCAATGCAATCAGTTCCTAAATACAAGCCCATTCACACTCTCACTCACTCTTACGTACATTATTTCCTATTAACATGAGTCAGTTAGGGTGGTGGTGAACTCTATATTCTTTCACGACTATTTACACCTATTATATACCTAACCTAATTGAGGGTGAAAAGGAGCGTTAAATACTACGCCATCAATTATCTTATACTAGACATTCTATCTAATAAATACATGCACTCTCAGCACAGACTAGGAACACAAAACTATCATTACCACGTATAACAAAACAATCCTGTTCCATCCAATAATGAAAACAGGGGAACCCAAATACTCGCTGCCGTGCTTGAAGAACGATTCAAACAACGGGTTGAAGTCATAAGCGTTCTTTATATGAAAACGGAATTGCATCGTTCAGTTAGGTGGAACATATCGAGAAAACCTTCTCTGCACGCCGAACACATATACGGATGGCCCGTTTTTGAATCGGGATCCGCGTACGCAGTCCCGACTAGCGAAATTTACGCGCTCGAGATAAACGCATTAGTGATATTCGCAGAGAGCAGGCAACCCGAATGCAATGGGAAGGCTTCACCCCGGATACCAGGTGAGTATTATATTAAAAGTGATTATTTATGAAGTAAAATATTTATTGGTTTTAAACTTTTTTTTATAAGTGGTTACAATGTGGGATTGTATTGAAATTCGATGAGTATATCTTCCATCCAGATAATAAAAAAGTACTTGTCAAAGAGATTATCGACATGGTCTACCTGTGCTATAAAAATACCGGTTGCTAATAATGAAAAACATGTGATGACTACTAAATATAAATATGAGGCGTGGAAGTATGGGGTATACAAACATGCCTCCTTGTTTGTTTAAACGTTTAAAATATTTTTGTATTAATTTACAACGACTGCTATCTATTTTTTTCAAAGCGCCATTAATTATTTAATCCAAAAATCACTCGGTTTTGTTTCAAGTAATATCAACATTTAATATGCTAGTAAGTTGTTATTTATAATATATATTTTACATAATATACATAATATTTTTATGTTTATATTACACTTGCATATTATTAACCTAAACGTGTGTGGTGATTAGTGACAACAAAATATATTTTTTTATTATGTTCAATCAAAGTGAGTTGAAGAAGAAGAAATACTTTGATTGAATATAAAATATATATTTTGCATTGTATAAATTCACAATTTTCCACATTCTACATGTATTTTTTAAATGTAAACAATGTTTTTAAATCCCAGGCCCTGAAGATGATCTCAATAAAGATCCAAATGTTGGCAGATAAAGAAAATGTTTCTCTGAAACCTATATCAGACTACGCCGCATCTCACGATTTCAGAATAATTAACTTAAACCATTTTTTTGATATCATTTGGTAGATTGTTTGTTCAAACCATTAAAAATCAGTTGTGCTGATATTTTGCAGAACCTCTGGTCCGATTTTTGAAGGATTGAGCTATCTTATTTTATATACTACTTGATAGATATAATTTTTTTCTTGTATATATTGAGAGTAAATGTATTTACTAGTGTTGCCTATGTGGGGGTCGATGCCGGAATGTTGAGTATCCCATAAATCCCTCAGTTATATTAGTTGGACATTGGTAGTCTGCGTAAAGTATGGTGGACTATTTGATATTATTCCATCACCCTTTAAATGTCACAAGAATACATATACATTACACGTAACTCATCTATGGAGGATCCATATTCCACCATCACACTACAATAAATAAACAAACGGGAACGCAAAAAGGCAATCTATCACTACAATCGGTTGGTTGTATACCTTTTTTTTGGTAGAAAAAAGTAAAATTTACAAATTTTTAATGTATTTTATTTTTAATTTAAAAAAATTTCTTAGATTTCTATAACGTGCTGGCAACGTATTGGTAGCAAATATATCCCCTTTTTGTAACTTAGGCGAAAAAATCTGTTAGACCCATTTGAATTTTAATACCCTACCTTTTAAGTTGTTGTTAGGGAGAGAAGAAGCAAAAATCTGAAGAGAGCAGTTTCGGGAGCAAGGAGGGTGGGAAATTGAAACGTTCCTGGGGGCTAGATGTTTCTCCTTCAACGCTGACCCAAGACGCTTTAGCTGCGAACAGTATTCTGCCTTTAGTGTTTGATTGAGAGGTAGCAGGTCACAATGAGTTACGAAACAGACAGCATGACCTAATGAGGGGGCAATTCTAAGGCTTTAACAATGTTGTACAGGACCCCTCATGACCAAATATAAAATGAACCCTTACGCACCCCCCTCTATTCCTATTCAGATGCGAAAAGCAACAACCCATGTGGTCTTCCTTATTCCTGACCCATTTTGCAATGTTCATACGTCACTAAATGAATTCACCAAAATAAAAAATCTTTTGCTCATCTCTGAGTCTCCATACAACAGACAATTTGACATGCACTACAACTATGGCGAAGTATTTGATAGTTGATTTTTGCAGGTGGTGCATTGGTCTTATCCTTCATCGAAAATGCACAATCCTGTATTTATTCTCTGTCAGAAATTATCTTCCCAACTAAACTTCGATATATTCCGTGTTTGTGGCGAAACTTGGACAGCAAAGCAATTGGACGATGCTCTTTGGACTTTTCACTTTTCGGATAACTTTTCTGTAACACTTTTCATCATATTGAAAAGACCCCTTTTTCTTTTTTAGGGAGATAATAAAATAGATTATTGTAATGGACAATTATTTTAAATCTTAATGACCTTCTCAGTCAAGAGGACTGTATTCTCTGTAATTACTGAGTGAAGGAAGGCACGTTTTAGTTTGTTGCAGAGTAAGGGGCACCCCCTTCATTTCACTTATCAGTATTTGGCGGCAGATTATTTTGTATAGATATTTTTTATACATAGATTTATAAATCTCCTAAATGGGCCAGATATAGTTAATAACTTATGTCGAAGCACCTGAATATTCAACAAGCTATTAATGACAATTTTGATTAAGTTTCTTCGCTATTTTCCAGTTTATTTAGGCATGTTTGTTTTAACTGACATACTTCTTATTGATACATGTTTGTCATCCATAATCTGTATTATATGTTCATACATTTATTAGAAATCAAACCCCCAATTACCATGCCGATTTATGTTTATATTCTTGTTTGTAAACTAATATTTTTATTGTATTTGTATAGTGGAATGAACTTTATTATTATTTTGGAGTTTGGACTCCCTTTGAGCAAAATAAAGAGTTTGAAATCATGCTGAACTGGCAATTCAATTTTATAGTTTGACGTTAAACAAGAAAATAAAAAGAATCTAAAAAAACAAAAAAATAAAATCTATCCAGTAGAGGAGTTAAACCAAAAGATTCGGAAAAAAAAACAGTCACGACCCCCATGGGCAACTTATTTCCAAACTAAATGTTATTGTAGTTCTTTATAAAATAAAATTTAAATTTCTATACTAAGTACAATACTATTAATTTTTTTTCGTTTCGAAATAATGACGTGAAAATTTTAGGTATCAATTCGTCTAACGCCGACTAAAATGGAGATTATCTATGAATTACAGCCTTGTGTTATCTCTTAGAGCCGGGCTTAGGTTATTACCTAGCATTACACACAAACACAGGCACAATAATATTGTTTTATTAAGAACACTATATAAATGCAACTAGCATGTGTATAATTTCATTTTATTAATATTATATGTTTGTAAAAAAATCACCCAACTTCCAGTTGGTTTCATTATATGACTAATAATTGAAGGATTTATTGATTCTGACGCCCGGTTTCAGGTGAAAACGGTATTTTTGCCATCGGCTAACGGCAAACGATCTTGAAATTATTAAAATAGCCTCTCATACAAAATTCATGCGCGTTATTGCCTTGTGAGAAAAAAAAATCAAAAACAAAAGGAGCGTTCTTTGACATTCCATCGGCCCCGGCTCACAAGGCGGTCGGAGTACATCGTACACAGTTAATAGGTCGTTGTGTGGGCAGTATTGAGCTGTAAAGTCCGGCTCTAATAGCCGTACTGTTCTAAATCAGCCGTGGGCAATCGTCTCCCGAGGGCAGGAGTTTTTAACTACCTGAGCTACTTGCTTTATCCTCCCGGAGCTTCCTCCTGCCCGGTTAACGGCTATTCGAGTACACAGCTCTTACTCATACGGAGACATTCCGGCCTGATTAAAATGTATCGGGCCTCATTGGGTTAGGGACCACCCTCGAACAGGGTACTCTCGTTTTGAACATTACTTTCCATCCCAGGCAATTAGGAGGTTAATTCAAATTGATTAGAAAGTAAACATTTTTGTTTTGTTAAAACTGTAGAAATTAATAAGCTACGTGAAATAAAAACAGTATTTTAAAATGACCTTAATTAATCAGGAAGAAAATAAGAGAATTTGTTATAGCCAGATTAAGTATTGGCCATTATAAAGCCAATAACGAAGAAAAGACTGACCAACCTCGGGAGAGAGAGGAGGGAATGAGATAATATGCGCTATACTATATTATTTCATAAAGGGCAAGAACTGATAATGCCAACTCAGAATCTTCAGGGCCTCTTTATCATCTTAATACCCTCAGCATGTAGGATGGTTAGGATGGTCTGTTGCCAAAACTAAGGCAAAGCAAATAAACATGAAACACAAACGCCAAGTTCATACAGAAGTGAACGTTTTTCGACGTTTATGCAGAAATCATTAGAGAAACTGATTAACTACATTAAGGAGGTAGCGTTGAAAACTGAAAATAGGAAATTTCACAGACCAATCCCTAGATGATTTAATTACCTTGACGTTGTTTTTGGACGAGGAAGCAATGTTAAGCAATTAACAATGTCATTACTTCGTCTAGGAAGAAAGACGATTTGTAAATCCATCTAACCAGGGAAGAAGAAGCCATAAGAAAAAGGGTCTTTCTGTTGCTAGACTACGATTAGAGCGAAAATAACCAAATGCCCTCTGGGCGGCGGCTGTCACCACTTTGTGGTCAATGCTCTTTGATAAACTAATGATAATGCTATCTGACAAGGGCTTTAATTACCTAGGATATGCAGAAGAACTGATGGTAGTCTTAAATGGATGAACATAGGTCATCGTAGAGTGGGTGAAATACACAAATGGTGCCAAAAAGAAAAACTATTAATAAACCACAATACCATCGTGGTTTCTTTTGCACAGAAAACGGTATCAGGAGGGCCCAAGCCATTTGTGCTAAATGGAGCTGTAGTTCCTTACTTTAACGAAATGAAATGCCAATGGGTAATCTTTGACCAAAGCCTTTCTTGGAATAAGGAAGTATAAGACTGCAGATATACCATATGGTTATATACAGCGGTTGTTTGACCTATGATAAACTATACATCGGTGGTATGGTGGAGGATGTTTATACTGCTAATGATGGTAAAAATCTCCAGTGTCTCCCAAATGCTAGAGTGCCGATTTACTGGAGCAAATAGAATGACCTCCACTGCTACCCTTTAAGTCCTCCTAAATCCACTATATATCTTTCTTCAGGGAGAAGAGCACCATTCTAAGGCTAAATGTAGAGAAGGCTTAAATAGCCTACCTTCTCAAAAAGGCTGAAACGAAGCTTCGACAGCTTGAGGCAATGATGTAAATGGCAAATAATCGAACATTAAACTCGGTGCGATTATTCTCCTAATAACCGAAACCTAAATTAGTGTCCGTACTATTTACCATATACCTGCAAATCAATCTAGCAAATACCTACGCTTATAATATTACAAGTAATATTTTTTTTTAAAACAACTGAAAACCGGTAATTAATCCGTACCTATCCGTTAGTAGTACTGAAAGCACGTGGTCCAAAGTAGTATAAAAGATAAAATATGATAATTTTCACAACATTTCACATATTAAGCATATTATGTAACATATGAATCCTAGAAAAACTAAATTTAAATGCTAAATAAAAAGGAAGGCGAAAGTCTTAATATTAACACGTCAGTATTTACGTATTTTCATAGGTATTCTGTTGAGAGGCGTAAAATTTCCTGTTCGCCGAATCAATAATCCACACGAGCCAAAGCAGAAGACAGTCGGCCATAAAAGGTTATATGTGTCTGCTATTGATGCAATATGCCATTGCGTCAATAATCCCTTCCCACCCTTATGTTTGTTCACCCCTAATATTAAAGTTCGCAACCTGCATATCATCTGTGGGGAGGAACGACGTATTTTAAACCCTAAAGCAACCCTTCGCCCTCTTTCGTGAGGTTCCGTTAAGCAAACACCTTTTGAGGATCTAATTAGTATCGATGCCGGCCCAAATGATCGTCCCTGATGAGAAGTGGGGAACATGGTTAAATAATTCAGTTTGCGAAAGGGTGTAAACATCGGGGTAAAATTTGCTTGCTGTACTCTTTAACAGACAGCTTGTAATTAGTGAGCCCGCGTCTGATCTGAGCCATTGAACCTCCCCTCAAAAACTTTTTCTATTCTTTTTTAAAGAATTTGCTTGCACATCGGCTTAAAGACAATTTTTGCGTGTAACCTGGCACGTAGGCGATATGCCTTGAAAATGTACCTCAAAACACTGACGTATTATTTAATTAACATAAAAAATTAACTCGAAGAAAAAATAAATAACGTAAGCTCCCATAAAGAGAGGAGGCTTAATGTGAAATTATTGCTATATGTTGTTATTCAAATGACTCTAAATGTTATGCCAAGCGTCCTTGGCATAACATTTAGACCTGTCCGTAATAATTACAATTTACTAGTTTTGCATACTAAAATTGTTTTTTTACATTAGATATATAACCAATATTTATCAAATTAATTGTTCGTTTATAATAAAAAAATAGTGTGAGTGACAGTGACCATCATCAAGTTCATGGAATATTTGCAACAAAAAATCAAATTTATGACACGGAAAGAAATGAAAGATAATTGCTTTTTCTTAATTAAAATATATGCATAGAAATGTGTGGTGGTTAGTGACCGTTAATCGATAATTATTCAGAAATCGTGAGATGCGGCCTGGTGTGATTTAGGTTTCAGAAAAACATTGTCTTTATCGTGCCAACGTTTTGGTCTTTATTGAGATCATCTTCAGGGCCTGGGATTTACAAACATTGTTTACATTTACAACACTTTGAGTGAGTAGAAATACTTTGATGATTGAATGTAAAAAAATATATTTTGCATTATATAAATTCACTTTTTTTCACATCCTACATGTACTTGTTAAATGTAAACAATGTTTGTAAATCTCAGGTAAATGGGGAGATACAAAAATAGAAACAATGAGCAGATATAACAATCAATAAGAGATAATTATTCAGAAATCGAGAGATGCGGTCTGGTGTGATGTAGATTGTATTTCAGAAAAACATTTTCTTTATCGTAAATGCCCAATAGTAAAGAACGATAAAGAAATTGTTTGTCTGAAATCTACATCACACCAGACCGCATCTCACGATTTCTGAATAATTATTGATTAACGGTCACTAATCACCACACATTAATAAGTAATATAATAAGTTCTTCAACTTGTAGTTTTCCTAAAACAGTATGATGTTTACTTTTTGCTAGGTACAAGTTGGAAAAGATGCCCCAAAACAAAATTAAAATATCCTTTAATTGATAGTACCGTTAAGCACACCTACGCCTTACCCAAATAAGATAAAAGTCGTAATTCATCTGCCTGTCAGTTTTCATTTGATTTAATTAATTTCCGCCCTTATTACAATTTCTAATAAGGACCATTGATGAGGGATGTATTCAGAATTTATAGAAATATTAAATTAAAAATTATTTATTTATTGTATAATAGAACTCTGAGAGATCCAATAATAATCGTCTCTTCATAACACTACATCATCTGATAAAAGGGATGCCTCCGCATTGGAGTACTTAATATTTTAAAGATTTATTTCGGGCATGATTTATTTTCAGTTAGGCGAGGAACTCATTAAAGCTCCAATCCAATTAATTACGGATTTATAACGGCCCTGGTTTGTGAGCAATAAGAAGAGCTAGATGGCTTTTGATTGATTGTTTTGTAGGAGGAAGAGTAGGTCACTGTGTGGCTGTCACGACTCGATTGTTTGCGTTGGCCGAAGCAAATAGGAAATGTTTACGCTTTATCTGTTGTCTATGTCCACTCCGGTAATTACACAACGGTAGGCCGGCTTGTTTTCTATGATGTTTGTTTTGTGCTTGTAAAAAAAGGTTATAAAATATGGGAAAACCATAAATATTTCTGAAATCAATAAAGTAAAGTGGACAGCACTATTAAGAAAAATACATTATTCTTAAGCTTGTTCAGAAATGAAAATATAAATATATAAAAGTAGACTTGTCGGAAAATTACCATAATAATGGTTCGTATGTGTAGTGTAACCATTTGCGCCCAAGTGACAAAACTAATAAATTCCTGCATGTAAGTTTGTGGAAGTACGTATCATAATTATATATTTGATTTGAAATAATTGTATCATAAAATAATTCAAAATACAATGATAAAAATATCATTTTCAATAACCCTTAAAACACAGGGTCTTTCTAAGTTTCATAAGTGGTGAGTACAGCCATCTTTTCCAATTTCGACATAAAAATTATAATTGATTAATGGTCGTTGTTATCATTTCAGTCCCTTTTTATTTGAATTTTATTTTGGTACAAAAAGATCAATGTCATGGATGGTATCCGAACACTCATTTTTAAAAGTGTACCTCGCTCTAATCACCTGATGTGTAAACTCAGGCATAACATTAATAACACAAAATAAGCTATCAGTTGATATAAGGTCGGGATAGATTGGGACGTCCCGGAATTAGCCACCTCGTCAGGCTTTTCGGCTACTTCCCATATTTTCTGTTCGGAGCCCTAACAACTACCACCGTATCAAATATCTACTCAATAAGATCTAAGTCTGTGCAGACATGGTAAGCAGAGCCCCAGCCTCTCGGATCTCCTCATGTGGGGGGAAAATCGCAGGACATTCTACAATATTAATACGATTTAATGCAAATTTATCATGTAAGGATACATGTTTAAAATGTTCCTCAAGTATCAAGCTGAAGCAAAATTTCTCTTAGATACGTATATTTCTTTATAACTATTCTGACCACCGTTACACCAATACCTCTCGTTACGAGTTGCTGGCCACCATTTCTAAAAAAAAACAGTTTTTGATTTGGCCGCATAAGTCAATACCTTTATAATTGTTGCTTTTCTTGTGTATCCCTCCATCCAAATAATATACCAAATCGGTCAAAAATAAAAAGTGGGAAATAATGAACACCATTTCATTTCTTTTTAAACCCCCTTGTTGGCAGGCGGCTTACGTGCTAGTCCTAGTTATGAAAAGTTACGGAAGAAATCCAGGCGCTAGTTGAATTCCAGTACAATTTAAAAAACTTAGTCACCGCTATTCAAGCGGCATACGCGACACTCGACACCAACGCGATGACTTCAAATTCTATATTAAGACGATGTTAATTCAATGTTTTTCTTCGTACTGATCAGAAATTCAAATTTGACTGTAATAAAAGACACCCTGGCTGATTAATCCGATGTGCCTAGACGGTTTGGCAGTGTCTTCTGGCAATCCTAATTAATGCCCACACTGAAAAAAGAATCTGACGTCCTGGCCCATTGATTAGAAAAGCCGCCTCTGTCGAATTTAATTTGGATATGCCATTTTTTTCAAATTTGCCCTCATATGTCAATATGCATTACATTGTCAGGAATCGCGCAAACTATTATTTTTTGAGTTATTTTCCAATTAAAATAACTCCGTCAATTAGAACGAACCTGCTAAATTATAGCCTTACGCCAATTTAGTGATATATTTAGTTAGAATTTCAACATCAACACGATTCGTTGCATAAATGATAATAAATAAACAAACTACATTATGAGATTTCAATTATCAGTAGTGAATTCGGCATAAGGCTTAATGCGCCATTTCTTCAAACTCATTGGTTTAAAATACATTATTGGTATATATCGAGTTTCAATATAAAGTTTTAATAAAATGACGTGTAGAATATCCGTAGTTAGAAATTAAATTATTTAAAATCCCATGTTTTCCTAATACTTTATGATTGTAAATTTATAAATCCCACTCTTCAGAGAAGACTCAGGTCAATCGTCATGTCAAAATCCTCGTGTTGACGACATTTATCATGTTGCGAATGAGGGATCATCTCATGATTAATGACCAATCATGAATTAATTTCCCACTGGATTTAATATCACCCGTTTGTTCTCAAAATGTAACACCCGTCCATTAGGTTTTTTAGTTTCGGCCCACTTTCACTGTTTACATTCCGTGAAGTCCCACTTACCTCACCGAGCATTTGAAACGCCGAAATTTTATCATCCGTTCCATTTACCAATAATCATATAGATATCACGGAGGATCGGGGACAGCCTTTAGAAAGATCAAGGGTAAGATGAGTCAGCCCCTAATGGCATACTACTAACGAGCCTAATGGAAACTGGAAAACACAGATAGGATATTATATGTAAATTTGTCGGACGACCCCTCCGGGTCAAACTTTTATTAGATCTTGTTACGACGAAAAAACTGATTCATTGAACTGACTAAATTCATCTTTTCATAAATAAAACACCTTTCCATTGAATGAAATGTCGTTAAAAAAATAAATAAGTATTTAAAAAAGGGGATCAATTTCTATGATCTGCGTTTATTTATTTATCATCAACTGTATAAACATTACATGTTTCCCGCAGTGATACAGCCTGCATTGCCTATAAAAAGGTCAACATTTGCAATGTTGAAACTAATTCGCGTTTTTTCCTAACATCAAAGAAATGTTCAATCAAACGGATCCACTCGACATTCGCAGCATTGTCTACCTTTGCTTACCATTCTGCTGGTTTAATATTCACTGGAAGCTCGAACTATTTCAATGGGATTATACAAATAAGAGGCACGGGTGAAATATCCAAAGGAAATGGATAAACCGGGCGAAGATTGAAAGAAGAAGATGAAATATCGGTTGACTGTCTGAATCAAAATATGTCTTGCGGTAGCACTTTTTAAAGGCGTACTCATGAATAAAGCCAGGAGAACTTCATGTCATTGTTATCTGTAGACTCTTTTCTGTTTTCTCATACAATGTGATGATACGGAGAAAAATTTCGTAAATAATAAGATTAAGAATGGTTAGGAGAAACGTCAAAAAGCTATTTATAGTCACCAGTTTTTGAATTAGGACCCGACAAACTATCGTTGTCATCGGTTTCGGACGTGATTTCATCCTCCCATTAACAGAAGCAGTGTTGTTCGGGGGTGTTCCTTGACAGTAAGTCAAGTCTTTGACAGCCTACATTCGTACCTAACTGTCCGATACTTAGAGTTAGACAAGGAACTGCTATATCCTTTATCTACTCTATCGAAGTGGACGTTCCACAAGGGAGCATTCTTCCCCTTTACATGGTTTATACATTCCTATCATCCAAACTTTTGCTACTCTCCATGCAGCAATATTTCCTCACATACAGAGAAACCTTCAAAAACCATTTTCAGATCCTTGTCGTTTAGTCCAAAAAGTGGAGAATCAATCTAAATGGAATGAAGTACCTTAACTTCACGCTTACGAAGACAAACAACTGACTTGTAATTCACATAAGACTAAAACGAAACGAATTAAACGGGCATTACAAACTGTTGTTACAGTTAAATTCATTAGAGTTCGTGGTCTGCTTGACCAATTAATATCTTTCAATTAATTAACGTTTTTAGTTGAGATAAAAAATTCAGTGGATTCGAACCTTAAGAGCTGCGGCTAGACACGCCGCTATTCGACCACTTGAACTATCATGACTTCGATCCACTTAGACACTAACTTCCCTTCTCAACCCCACCTTTTGAAAAATGGCAACAAGGAGGGAAAATTCAAAAGGTGGGGTTGAGATGGGAAGTTAGTGTCTAAGTGGATATAAGTCAGGATAGCTCAAGTGGTACCGTAGAGGCGTATCTAGCCGAAGGTCGTGGGTTCGAATCCCGTTCGTGACATTGACTTTTTTATCTCAGCTACAAACCTTAATTAATTGTTGTAACCGTGTTAGCAAACACCACCACTTACAGTTGGTCCAAATTTCCACTTAATTACAAAGTACTGATATACATCCTGGTTCTCAAACCTATATAGACTTATGGTATCGAACTCTGGTGGTCGACCAAGCTTCCAACGCATGCAAAGATTCCAAGAAAAGTACCAAGAAAAATTGTTAAACATCTTATTTATGTAACAAACATCACCCTACCCTTAATATTCCCTTTGTTCCAGAAGTAGTGAAAACCTATTACGAAAAATTCCATCAAGCCCGTTTCTTTACTCCTTCCCGTCGACTGAAACACCAAGGGAAACACCGATGGTCGCATGAGTCCGTACGCAATAAAGAAGAAAATGTAATAGAGAAATCATTTACCACCAATTTACCACCGGGTGAGTTTTCCACGCATGTTTTTATGTCAATTGTTTTATTCTTGCAGCATTTTTACCGTTGAAATTGTTTTATAGATGTAAAAATCGATAAAAAGAGAAAATAAGATCTTGATAATTAGTCACGAAAGAAAATTTGTGAAGACTTGAATTAATAAATATTTTCTAAGATAAAATATGTTGATTATATGTTTATATTGTATCGCAATGTATGCTGTTGTAATTGAAAAAAAAATCGCGTTTCTATACTATATACATATAAATTTATGTTACTAGTACTGTCTAGTTTCTAGTCTTGATTGCTTACAAACGTATCGTCTCCTCACGTGGGATGTGTACAGTTCAGAAAAACCGGATCTGTAAATCAATGTTGGCCCTAATTGGTACAAAAACTATTTTACAAATCTATAAAGCACCAACCGCTATTATTAAGGTACCGGCCCAGATCTCTGATAAATAAATTGATTTTACATCCCCCCCCCAATTCCAGGTGATGTTTAATAATTGACACAAGTGAATATTTAATTTTAAAATTGGATTTTAATAAATCGAACCCCTCTTCAATTTAGCCGAGTTAAACGATACCGAGAGGCAACAATGTTTTATCCAAGTGTTTGAATTATTCCCAGGTTATTAAGAAGAAAATAAAGAATAAACGAGAGTTTAGTTTTGCAATATTATCGTTTAGGAAAGCTATTAATTTATTATTCAAATAAAGTTTAACATTTAAAAGAAATTAGTGATCGTAATTACCATATTAATATACTATTTTTATACGTCGCCCCATATTATAATCAAGGTGACTACGAATAAGTAACTAAAATATTGGGGTTAATATACAGGGAGAGTTAAAATACATACATACATATATATATATATATATATATATATATATATATATATATA
>CM077104.1:18970985-18982599 GCA_039619505.1 Cimex hemipterus | reverse complement strand
TATATATATATATATATATATAAAAGTCTAATGCGTATATTCTACTCTGGCGGTAATTTATGGACAATGGCAAAGGAGATGCGGTTGATTTGAAATGAACTCAAGAGAACCGGAAGTGGACACTACATATCAAGTCGAGGCGATATAAAAATCTGATATGAAAACACCAAGGAAAACTATTTATTTTACTATTTATCTTGTCATATGCTTATTAGGAAAAAGAGAAATGAAATAAAAGAAATACATGAACACAGGCGAAGAATCATACTGATTTTAAAAAATCTAAATATTTTTGATAAAACTAGAAAAGTACGTGCACGCTAACATTAAAGTGTACAAAAGGAAGACGTAAAAACTATATTATCTTCTATTATTGATAAATATACTTATGGCTAATAATACAGGTACTATTTTCAGAACAAACAGTTAACGAGTAGCAAAAAACCCGTTATATAGTTGATAAAAATTTATGAAAATTAGAAAGCCTAGAAGAATATTGCCACAACCGTAACAAAAACCGTAGCAGTGACACTGCCAATAAAAATAGCTACAGGTGATGAGAAGAAATACGAAAAATACTCATGAGTCACGTTAGTTTGATATCAGTTGGAGTGAGGGAGGAAAGAGCAAGAATAACAGCGAGAGAAAAAGAGAGAGTGAGCGAGTGAGTGAGAAAGAGAGAAGAGCGAGAGAGGGAGTATTCAAAAAGTCGTAAAGACCTGTGCCTAAAATCTCATTCAGAGAGTGACAACTGAAAGACAGAGTTAGAAAGAGAGAAAATTAAAATAAGTGTAAGAGGGAGTGAATGTGAGAGGGAGAAAGAAAGGCTGAAATGAGAGTGAGAGAGAGAAGTGCAAGGGATAGAGAGATTGATACAAAAAGATTACTATAACGTGTATAATTACTACAACATAAAGAAAATAGAAAAATCTCGTTCGTAAATTTTCATCCAATGTTAATTTGTTTTGACCGTGTAGCTCATGGAAGTACAACCCCAAACGTTCCAACACTACCCAATTTTATCTCACGTCGCTTAAATCCATGGGTGCACCATAACGCATTTTAATGTGCGTCTTCAATCCGGGCACTGCATCTGTGGGTAGAGAAGGCCGCCTTTGAAGATCTTCACTTCCGTTTGGCACGCAGATCTCTCGAGATCTCAGATAGCCTGGGAACTAACAAGCACCCGTTGTACTACGTGTCTCAATTATACGCCTGTACAAGGCTCGCTGCACTCGAAGTTCCTAAGAGCAGCTTGCGCAAGCTTCTAAACGCCGACTCACCGTTATTCTATTTTTATTGCCGCCGGTTATTTTGTATAGGGAACGCCGATGACTAATCAAAACCGGACATTTTGAAATAGTTGTAAACCTGGGATTTTACTTAAGAAATTGTCATATAGCTTTCTTTGAAACAGAGTGTTAAACTCTTCCAATGGCCCATCCTTGCTTAATATATGCAAGAGTCGCGATTTGAATGGAAACCTCTGTTGGATTTTTCTGCATTAATTTCAAATTTAAATTAACTAATTTATTAATGTAAATGGAATTGTATAAATAAGAACCTTCAATTCTAATGTTATCCATTTAACGTAATATTGCAACATAAAGAATCATTAATAGTGCTTGTCAAACTACCTAACCCTCTACTATCTATATAAATTTTTACGGTCATAAATAAAAAAAAAGATATTTGGCTTTAAGTGTTATTTAAGGCTATGCGTCGTAAAGATAAGACATCTCGATCGTGATATGTGGGATGTTGCCTTTAATTGTTTAATATCCCAAAGTTTTAATATGAAATATTGACTATACCTCTATAAACTTTGGAACTCGTTCCCTTTACAAACGAAGCGTGCTCGTTTGATAGATTTATTGCTGTACCACCTAGCGAAAACTAAGATTTTCTTGAGATAATCTATGGCAACTATGTTTACTTTAGTGAAAAAACAAATTATGGGAGTTAACAAAAGAAACAAACGAAATGCATTTGTCAACACTTTTTGCCATAACTTTGACATTTTGGTCCTATTTAAAATTCGATTGCACCATTGCTTTCAGCGCAGAACGTCCTTTAAAATGATGTGCCAGGATGAATAGGGACTTATTTGAAATTGTGAAGTTGTGAAACTGGGGTACCCTGTATAATTTTTCTTCAACAAGTTAAAAATTTGAAATTAGAATAAAAAATACTTTTAAATACTTTTTTTATAACTTCCTTAATACAAGAGAAATCGAAACGGGTCATCTAAAAGAGCTCCTCAATTATATTAGATAAATGGATAGAGAGCTGATAGGTAGAGGATGATAGATAAATGGATGTATAAACAAATAAATAGATGGGTAGATAGAGGGTTGACAGGTGCATGGATAGTTAGATGGTGGTATAAATAGAGGGATCGTTGATAGATAGATAGAAAGATATATTTATAACGATAGATAAATAGCTGATAGATAGAAAATGATACGCAAATAGAGAAAGAGTGGTTTTTTTAAAGTATTTATTTGTGATTAAATTTAATATCTAAAAATAAAAATAACTTGTCGTATACATCCAATTAAGGAAATACCCCATCAAAAATATCAAGATTAATTCGTTATGGATGCAGGTGTTACACATGTTAATCATAAACTATCATTGGGTCCGCCCATTCTCGCCTTCATACATTGTAAAATAAATTATATTTTGAACCACAACAGAGCCGGAAATTGTTTCTTTTATTTTATTAAAAATTGTTAGTCATCTAATGTGACATATTTTTAATAAATCATTTTTTTAAGCTGAAAAGCAATCAAACCTCGGCAAAACATGTAGACATAGATTCGACATGATTTCACCTGTTTGACGACGCTTCACACGCTTGAATTAAAATTAATTTATGGAAAAAAAATTATTACTTCGGTGTTTGCGACAAGTCGTATGTACCTATGTTTACGGACACGTTCGATTTCGAACATAATGGGACAGAGCTTCAAAGTACAAGACACGGAACAAAGACGTGATTATCAACGTTGTACTCTTTACGAGCAACATATGTTCGCATGTTCGACCCTGGTTTATATCACTTTTCAATTAAGTTTCATCTGGAACTTGGCCCCGGGCCCGATTCGTCGTCGCCTCCGGGGACGATCATGTCGATCCAAGGAAGATTGGCCACTTCGGCAACGAGATCAAACTTAATAATTATATAAGATCAACTTAATTGGTCGTAAAATCCGAATCCAGTGGGATCTAACTGGTCATTAGTTTTGATTTTCGATAAGTCGACATGGGTAAATATATTGATGTAATTGATTTTGATTTTCTTAGGCTACGCAATAACTAATTTTATGATTCAAATAAATAAGATTAATCTGTTACCAGATTAAAACTGAAACTCAAATAATGTAACATAATGAACATTTAAAATATATATTGATACATCAAAGTTTTGAATTTATTTATTTTTAATTTACGTGAACCTAACGTAAGCAATGTTAACGTTCAGTTTTTCATGGAGTTTAAAAACAACGTTCTCTTTAGATTAAAATAGGAATATTTTCCTCCTTCTAAACATTGATTAGACCTGCCATCAAAACTTTTATATAATCTCAAACGTCTAAAATTTCACTTCATACATGAAAATTTTTAATTTATCAGCGCTTTCACTAAATTCATTGAATCTCAAATATAAAAATTGACGTTATATTAAATATTTCATTTGACTTTTTGGCGAAACATTCCAGTTCATGTCATACACATAAGGTGGGTTTAAAGTTTTATTTCTCAATTTTCAGAAGGTTTGTTTAGAGGGGATGCAAAAAAAGACAACAATTTTGCAACCCCAACGATTAAGACCACCATGGTAAATGCGCTGTTTTCCCATAAAACTATGCACTTTCCTCGGTACCTCATCACACTTCTGGTGTGAGAATTGCCTTACTGAAGAGGCTATGTGGTCATAGGACTAGCATCACATTCGTGAAGTAGTCTCTGGTTTCACTAAGCAGAGGTCATTTTTCTGCCTGTTTTTCCAATCTTCTTTAAGTGGTAGTTAAAAGAGCAGTGTTCGGTATATAGTCCTATAACTTTTCACAAATCCGACTTAGGAGATGGATTAGTTCGTTCGCCTTCCAATTTGAGAGACTTTACGAACTCTTTCATGTGAAGGATATAACCATCCTTAACCATCCCCAAAAATATGAAGGATGACTCGCATCAAAAATTACAAAATCCCTTTGAATAAAGTAGGTAAATAAAAATATTGTTGACAAACCCAAATTTGCATTAGTTTTTAGCACCCTGTAAAGATATTAAATACGCATTTCATATACATAAATTTTTGGCTTGGGCAATTTTTGCCTTCCATACAGTTGTTACATTTATAAACGCACAACCACCTCCAGACTTTGCCTAAATTCTATCCCATTTCAACCTGTGAAAAACGGAATACCTTTCCATTCAGTCTGCGTCAACACGTAGATTTTATGCTATTATAAGAGAGAAAAGTAAGAATGAATCAACAAAAACTCCTCAACGTTTTCGTCCCGTCCACGCATCGGTTATATTCGTCCCACCACCGAAATTAGGCACTAGGAGCTGTCAACAACTAGGTCATTTCAGACTCAACACATGTAGCCTTTGAACCGAGGCACTCTCACATTCTATTCACGTTGTTTTCCTAGTTATATATATTTCAGACAACTAGTGTAATGAACTCAACATTCGTCCATCCCATATAAGAAGCACTTATGTAACTAATATAATTGATGGTCATTTGGATAGGTATCAATATTCCACCACAGGCTCATTCACTCTAATAAATTAACTCTTAACACACAAAATGAAACACAACCAGATATCTACATACAGTAAAATAACTCCCCCCCCCCCAACAAAAAAAGAAACAAAAATCAAGGGAACAAAAGACTCGGGCACAATTCTCACATCGGGCGGCACAAAGTTGATGGTTAGTCAATAAGGCATCTACGGTATTCTCTAAAAACGTTCTTCCTTTATTTTCGTGAAATGATTTTTTTTCGGACGTCAACAATGTTTTCACTGGGGATTTGTTAAGTTAATAATTCATTTAAAGTTTTACCTCAATTAACTCAAACCTGCCTGTGTACGCTTATAAAGTACCAATTTCGAAGGCAATAATTTGCTAAATAACCAGAATTGGCTTGTAATTAGTAAACTGGTCTCGTTCCGTCAGGCACTATCAAAGCCAGAAACTTATAAACTTAGGAGCACTGGACGCAATTATTGTTAGTCTTGATGACCGTCCGGGACAAGGAAGCACTCCGGGGTCGAAAAAGGAAAGGATGAGGAGGCGTGTCAGGCTGAAACTATCTTTAATTGTTATTGATTTATCGGAGGCCGAACTAATGAAGGGCCTTTTTCTAACGACCTCATTGCAAATGTAAATTTTCTTCGTTGAGTTCAGGCCAGACGTGCCCCGCAACAAGATTTAGTGTGTTTTTTCGAAACTGCCTGGCAAATTGATATCACCTGCACCAGTCGGCTTAATACGAATATATCTACAATTACAGGTTTCCGTTTGATAATGCGATACAACGTAATTAACTTTGGTTTTTGTTTTGATGAAGTTGAAAGTTCATTGTAAATTAATTTACCAATAATTACACAAAAATGTTGACGCTTTTAGCTTCCGATATCAACAAACAAGCAGTAAAAAGTAGTGATTCTTTCATGCCCGACTTTGTTTTCTGCTACGAGAGTATCGTATATGGTACGTGGTCAAATCCTTTATTATTCATTATATCAAAAATATCCCAATATACCTACCTTGCACCCTTTGCCGATGGTACAGCATTACTGCGAGTTAAGCTCATTTGGGTCTAAAAGGCAGCAAAAGAGCACATGAAATCTGGGATGCAGTCCTGGACTTTGTAGGCTTTTCTTTGAAATGCTTTCAGGAGAGCCAACTTTCCTTCTCCTATTTCTTGGGTCTTAGTAAGGTTTTTGAATGTGACAGAAAACCTTTGCATTTAAAAAAGTTAGAAATGCATAACGTCTCTTATATGGTACTGTAATTAGTTAAAGCCGGCACGATAGAATTGAAACAGTAAGTTTTAACGAACACATATTTAAATTAAAAACCAAATGTTTTATCAATTAACGAAAATAAAAGAAAGATCATTGCATTAAGCTTAAAAGATCTATTTGAACATTCGAACAACTATAATTCTGTTACTTTATTGGATACTATAGAACCTAAAATAAATTCCAAAACCTACTGATTATCTTGTCAAAAATTATAATATATTTCTTTCAAAAAGTCTAGTCTTTCTCGCGTATTGAAAAATGGTGCATTAACAGCACACTAGGCTCGTTTTCAATCTTTTTTTATGTTGAGATTTAAACAAAAGTTACGGACAGGCCTAAGTACAAAAAAAAAAAAATAATAATAATAAATAAAATATAAAAAATGGTAAGAAGGAAAAGACAGCTCCGCGAGAATTGTCTGCTGGCACACTCATGGGTATAGGACAAAAGATCGTAGGGGAAGGAAGTAAGTGTTCGACATTGAAACCAAATATTCAGAGTCCATAGGAAAGTACATCGGTATACTACCTAACCATCCCTTCCAGGCTTAAGTTATCACCCTGAACAAAGGGTACAAAAACATGAACATAGCTTTGATGTCAGATAACTAAGCAGCCATCAGAGCACTAAGCTAAAAAATCATTAGTGAGCCCTTCTGTAGCATAGGGATTCAGACTACCAATGTGTATCGTACACAAAACGACGGATGAAAATGAGGAAACAGTGGAATTTACTCATCCAAGAAGCTTCTAGCGTGTTACCAAAGGAAAGAAGCAACAGAATGCATCAAAGGAATCAGGAAAAACACCAAATAGGAACAAGACACTGCGGAATGAATAGGCATTTAAGAAAAATTGTACAACCCAAAACTTACTTGCAGATCCTGCAAAGAAGTGTATTGGGTTGTACAATGTAACTGTATAAGAAATTAACAATTGAAGCTGGGCCTATTAATCAAATAGAAAGGGGGATTCAATAACTCTCAAAGTTTGCAGTACATTACACACCCCGAATATCACAATATTATATTTACATCTTATTTATCATATGCCATATTGACCTGGGAATACTTCTCTGTTTGTTAAGTTGTTGTGACAAACTGCCTATACACCAATTTAATGGGATTTCGTAACGATGTGCGAAAACATGTAGAGGTCGAGGCAGGTAATGAGGTGATAAAGATAAAAAGGTTGACTTGTATGTATTTAGATTGTATAAGTTCACCACTTGCACAAAATAAAAATGAACAAGCAATGAAATAAAAAGGAAAGAAGAGACTTGATAAAATCACGCCGCTTTCTTTAACATTCTTAATGATCTAAGCATTGCAGGTACTGACAACCAAATTGACATATGCACATATACGTTGGAGGTCTTTGTAGTCATAAAACATGACTATTCACTTTTGGGTTTAAGACGTATTATATTCACGTAACTAACTCAAAACCAGAAATCAAGGATTAAGTTTTCTATGGTTCTTCGGCATCAATAGAGTAGTTGTTAAATGTCGTGTGGCAATGAGGTTAGATTATGAAACACTGAGACATCACTGCTCATTTAAGTTAATTATGAAGTTAATGTATATGAAGAGAAACGAAATAGTTTAAAATCAATTAACAGTCTACAAAATGTTTAATTTTCGAGTTTGGGTGTTCAGTACAGAACTGTAACTGGGTACCTCTAAACCTTCCAATAGCAAACGATTCCAATCCGTCCAATCCAAGGTTCTAAAATTAACTTGTAATGCTCTATTTTATATTTCAAATCCTACACTCCACAACGACCTCAAAATCCTGTTTATCAAAACATTAATTCCCCAAGCATTTTTTAAGTTTAAAAATAAAACCCAACAGTTTGTCCATTGCATATACTTAACCAATTTTGAGTAAACAAGATGTTGTTTAGCTTATATAGCTTTTGATTGAAAACAAAATTTTCAATTTTAAGAAAATAAATGTTATTTTAGAGGAATAATTTGATTTTTGAGCAAGAGTTTACTTCATCCTCTCACTTTACCTTCAATTAATGAATGATACGATAAGCCAATTTTTCTCAGCCATAGAAGATTTGTTTGCTTAAAATATCCATCGTACTATAAAGCAACAGCTCGTAGCACTGTATAAACAAGCTACTAAATATTAAAACTACAAATGGAAAAGTTCATATTATTGCATTTGATCCAGTTCATCGCAACTATTCCTTATTTAATTTAAATGTTGAATCTAAAAATAACTAAGTCTATTCTGTACGAAAAATAATTTCCAAATTTTACATTTACCAGAAGAAATTTTCTTAGGTACATAGAAAACGAAAATGATTACTAAATTAATGATATAACAGACTTAATAGGGCATATGTTATTCCAGTTATGGCAATATACTCAAACTACATGAATTATTAGAGATAATTAATTTAGAGATAAGACAATTCATCTCCAATGAAGAGGCAGATTTTACTGGTAGATTATTTCTTGTGTACTTGGGTCACTAAACCAAAATGAAATGGATAATGCTCACCAGTGTAATAATTACTGAGTTGAACCATCATGCACTATGGACAAAAAAAACATTGGACCACAGTTTAAGTGATACTATGTCTGATAGATCTGAATGTAAGTTCTGCCGGTAAGACAAGTAATGCTGTCAGACTGGCAACAACACTAATATACCTTTATGACAAGTACTTTGTATATAACAAGATCATTAAAAGCATATATTCTACTAAATTTATATGCATTTTATTTCACTAAATTTATTTGTGTAACTTTCAGTTTGGAAAAAGAAAAACTTAACGATATGGTTCTCTTGTTACTTCCTAGTTTTAAAGATTAATTACTGTCAAATGTTAAAGGGTAAAGTTAATTATTACTGATAAAAGATATGTGTGATACTACTGTTTGAGATGTAGTAAATATTAGTATTCACTAGTGCTAAAGAAAACAATTTTTTGATAAACTTACAAAAAACAGAAATGGTACGATAGAGAATATCAGAGGGCCAGAAGTCAGGTATTTTGCTTATTAAATACCTATAGAAAAACTTGTTTGGATTGGATTTTGATAAGCTTAAATGTGCATATGTATAATTATACACATGTAGAGATTGGAGCCTATCAATTCTCACAGTCCACCAGCAATTCCGGCTTTTGTAATTTACAATAAATTACTAGAAGGCCTCGAATAACCCACCTTTGATGTTAGCAGACCTCGGTCTTAACCATTCAGCCACTGAGGTTTGGCTCCTTGTGTTGTTAACACCTAGCCCAATTCAGCACCCAACGCATTCAGTCCCTAGATCATAACCCCATTCACACTCTCACTCATTCTTAAATATATTATTTCCTACTTACACATTCATTCAATTAGGGTGGTAGGGTACTCAATATTCCTCCATCACCTACTAAACATATTAGATAACTAAACTAGGGTTAGATATTATTATTATTATGTATTATTAGATAACTAAATTTAGGGTCAATGAAGTACTCAATATTCCACCATTGACCCTTTCGCACTATACAATCACACCAATAAATATATTCACTCTCAACACATGTTGTGGCCATAGAACTATCATTGTTTTGAGCAAAAAATAACCCTGTTTCTCCCAAAAAGAGAAGAGGCAATCCAGATACTCACTTCAAGCATGGTTCTCATATTGGGTGGCAATCCTACCCGCTCTACATATAGAACTTTGCTCAGAAAATAAAACCAGTTCACTATCGATAATATAAATAAATTTCAGTCTGGTACAGACAGTAAATATTTTTGTAATAAACCATTTCAGTTTAAATCAAAATTGCTCAAAAGTGAATAGAGTTATTTGTAATTTATTCTTATTTCATTCATTTTAATTAAATTAGCTGATATGTTCTTGTTAGTTGAAAAAACAGAACATAAAACAAAAACTGAATGCAAACAATTATCGTTAATCCTCATTTTTAATTATGGATGTACTTAAAAATAGTAAAAATGATTACTCATTTTGTAAACAAACACCTTTTCTCATCTTTTCTCCGTTTTAATCCAGTTCTATTCTCTATAACCATGGAAAGACATCATCTAGAACCAGCAGTTTGTAATATTATTGTGAGAATGAGTCTTCGAGGTAACAGGCGGTTGGATATTGCAGAGGCAGTTGGCAATTCTCAGAGCATTGTCTCACAGGCTTTAGCCCAATTCGAGACTGAAAGTGTTAATACGGGGTAGTGGATCACAGTGCATTATGGCACTAAGGGAGGAAGATATTGTCATTGCTGCAAGATGAGATTTACACTAGAGGAACTAGATATTGTTGTAGGCAACCTCACCATTTCACCACTATTTCCAAGAAATTATCAAGGAATACATCCCTCAAACCAGGGACCTTATTGGAAGGGATTTTCAATTTCTGGATGCCAATGCCAGACCTACTGGTGGCAGAGTTTGGAAAACCTGGAGATTTCCCATCTGCCCCTTCCACCATTGCCTTCAGCCCTCAATCCTATTCAGCACATTGCATTCAGAGAAGGTGCAGATCACCAACCGCAGCCAGTTGACACGCAAAAATGAGAGCAGCATTGCAACATCTATGGGGTGAAATTTCTAATGACATTAACTAAATGACAACCTTATTAACAGGAGCACAGAGATTTTAGCTACAGGACATTACACATGGTATTGACTGAGCATCAAGCTGCAGAAACTTTACACATATTTTGTTGATTTATGCCTTTCACTGCATAATGGATGTAAAAGAGAGTTGCCTGTTCAGCCTATTGTTGTTTTCATTATTTTACGATAAGGAGTTTATGGAAGGAGGAATTAAGATAAATAATGTAAAAATTATTCTGTGATCTTTTGGAGATATTATTGTTCTGTTGGCTTTTGATCATTTGTTTCCTCAATTGATGATTAATGCACTTCAAAATTATTGTAATCAGTGGAATCTTTTATGAAATTTGGAAAAGTTGAAAATTCTTTCAAAATAGTGGGTGACTTGCCGTTGTTGATAAATGTACCTACGAATCCGTTCAGGTTGTAAAAAGTTAAATGTGTGTACCTGAGTTTGGCTCTTTCTCATCTGTCATCAGGATAACATTTCAGTTAGCGGTTATCTAGAGCAAAGTTTTTTTTTAAAAACTTTAATAAACTGCTTTATGATAAAAACATTAATTTTAAATCCAAATTGCGTTACAGTTTGCAAATATGAAGTTTCTTGATGTATGAAAGTATTGAAGAATTTATGTGGCTTTTTTAAATCCCCCCCCCCCTAATATTCAAATTATAATTTGTACTAGACCAAGGTTTATTCATCATTTATATTTGCACAAGAATTACTTATATTTATAAATGTGTGAAATTTTCATCTAACAGATATACTTTTATGGTAATTAATGAGCTGATATCTAATAAACTATGTGGGTATTCAGAATGGATGTAAAACTATCTTAATATTTAATTAACTAGTCTGATTAGTAGGAAACTGGACATACAAGATGTTATAAATAAAATTAAAACAAATTGAAATTAAATATATATATGTGTGTGTGTGTGTGTGTGTGTGTGTGTGTGTGTGTGTGTGTGTGT
>CM077104.1:18948635-18970975 GCA_039619505.1 Cimex hemipterus | reverse complement strand
TGTGTGTGTGTGTGTGTGTGTGTGTGTGTGTGTGTGTGTGTGTGTGTGTGTTAAGTACTAATAGTAAGTTTAAATTGTGTTTTGGTGATGATTAAAATTGTATGAAGATTAGTTGAATATTAAAAGTTCAAGGAGTACTTATACATCTTAACAAATATAATTTTGCAAAAAGTATTAGCAAATGTTACCTCTACAAGAAATCAAGATGAGAATAGTTTTCATTTCACTGCCAGATGTCCCATTTTGGGAAAATTTAGACCTATGTATTTTAAAAAATCAACCTTAACATAACATGTTAAACTGTTGGAACAATGAATATTCAAATATTCATGACTTAATGCTACCATGCTCACTAACCTGACTACCAATGAGGGAATTGACTTACAATTTGTAAATAAATCCACCTGAAAAAGAAAGAATAAAGTTGAAATTAGAGAATGGTTGACAACATATATTTATAACGCTGGATAGAAAGATCCATGAAAATTTAAGCCATCAGTAATAACTTTCCATTACTTTCAGACATTTGGCTGAATAAGCCTGCTTTTTTCTGCTTAAAATAGTCTTTATAATATTCTTTCATAAGCTATTTTCTCAGGAAAAAACACTAGGAGATTAATATTATGACATTTGGCTACAGTTTATTTTGGTAACATATTTTTACATGTGCTTCAGCATTACTTTTGATGGTTCTTTATTTTCCCCAATGCGTTATTGTGTGGTATTATTTGTCACTGTATTGTTTGATAGATTATCATTTTCTTGACATTTACTGTAGAATATATATTAAAACAATGTTTAATTTATAAACGCTAACATAATACTTTTGGCTGAATGCAATATATTTATCTAAATATATTAGTATTTTTGGTAGTTTAAAAACCATAGAACAGCATTGTTTGATATATACAAATAAATTATCTCTATTAATCTATATACTATGAATATATTGTCACAATCGGAATAACGTACACTTGATTAAATCTGGTATATCATTAATCTAGTCATCATTCAGGTTTTATATGCATCAAGAAAGTTTCTTTTGACATAGGTAAGATTTAGTAATTGCTTTTTTTACTGAGTATAGGCAAAGTTATTTTTAGATTCAACTTAAACTTCAAATTCAATAAGTACTTGTTATAGTGATCTGTACAAAAGGCAATAATGTGAACTAGTATTTTGTATTTCTCGTAAACACTTTACCACCAATAGTGTAAATATTTAGTAGTTTGTTTGTATAGTCCAATGAGTAAACTTGTTAAATGCCATGAGTATTTCAAGTGAAAACAAACATTCTATGAATGAGAAAAAATGGCCTATCACATTTAATTGCTGGTAAAGTCATAAGATGAAGTAAACATGTGTTTAAAAAAAAATGTTTGCTAATAAAAATTGGTTAAATGTACACAGCGGGACCATGGACCAAACTACTGGGATGATGGAAAAGTTTACAGTGCAACTTGAAAGTATTTGGTGAATTAATTTTTTGATAAACAGGATTTTAAGGTCATTTTATGGAGTGCAGTATTTGAAACATAAAAGAGAGCATTCAAAATTAATTTTATAACTTTGAATTGAAAGGACTAGAATCATTTGATGTTGGAGGGTTTAGCGGTTTCACACAGTTATATACTGTACATCTAAATAGAATTTTAAACATTTGGTAGACTGTTAATCGGTTTGTCATCATTAGCATGAATGGTCGTCCCATGAGGTTCAGCTAATGGCAACTATTTTGTTTACCTTTTTAAGCATTAACTTACTAATTAACTTAAATCTACCCTCATTGCCACATGGACTATGTTGATGTATTACAATGGATTAAATATAAGTGGTAGACAATATTTGGACCAATCTGTTGGGATATGGAGAATCTGAATCGGAGAGACTTGCAAAGTTTGTGGTGGAACCAGAAAAACTTTATGGAGAATTTTTTATAAACTGTTTTTAGGGTTGTTGTAGAGTGTAGTTTTGAAACATAAAACAGAGCAATTAATTTTATGATTCGGAATTGAAAGGATTGTTAATGTTTAATATTGAAATGTGTAGTTGTTCTCCATAGTTCTGTACTGTTTGTCCAAAATAATTTTAAAAATTTGAAGATTGTTAGTTTGTTTTTAATTGTTAGTTTGGCTAGCTGTCCTATGTAAAGTCTGGTTGTACCAGTGCTATAGCCTGATTACATGTTACCGCTAGGTTGAACCCAAGGTAGAATACCCAGTCAAATTTGACAATTTGATCATTGTTGAATAAGGTTATAAAATGAAATTTTAGAATTTAGCTATTGACAATTATTCTTCTCTATCTTTCTACACAAACACATCTATCTTTATACTTCTCTATCTTTATACACAAACTCCATAACCAAAATAAGTGGTGATGCAAAGATAATCAACTCTCAGTGACAAATAACAATTAATGTATAAAACTCCATACTAAAATTTCATATTGAGTGACAATCCCTGCTACAAACTAGAGCTCTTGAATTATCAACAACCATCATACTTTCTTCATAGTATGTTAGATAAACAAGTATATAAAGAAAAGTATACAATTGCACAAATGTGCAATAGAGGTATATAAATGCAGCTATACAATTGTAATTAACTGGTTAACATTTCTTGGATTAACTTTGTAAAAGAAGGTTCTACACACAAATTTGTAGTATACAACTATCCTGATTTCAAGCTTAAACCTCATCATCAGTTTGAAATAGAGTTACAAGCAGGTCTCTCGATATGAACTGTAAATGCTAGTGCACATCGCCGATTTTGTCTACAGACTGACTGTTGGGGAACAAATCCTAGATGATTTAGAACCTTTGTCACACATGCACACCTGCACAGCTCAGTTTCCACAATAACATGACAAATGAGATAGCAGCATCTGGCTTTCCTGCTTGTGCAGTTTTAATTTCTGAACAAAAAAAGTAAATTAATCGTAAACGTTGGTGGAGAAGGAATGTTTTAGGTTGGTTTGGATTGACTCTTCTGGAAAAATTAAAATTAAAAGATAGTTCAGGTTTCAGAAATTTCACCTGGCTAACCACTACGGATTTTGAAATTTTGTTGCTTATGGTTGGAAATAAAATATTATGCAAGCGATTCAGAGCGGCCATAACATTATCCACGTTACGAAATGTTGCGCAACATGTCTCAAGTGTTCCATCCTAGATGGGGAGAATGGGGAGATCATAAACTTGCGATTTTTTTGGTCTACAGGTAATTGTAGGACAACCGATTAGTTTATAGAAAAATGAGGACGTCTAGTTTTGTCTATTTTGTCTACGAGTGAGTACTTGTCTTAAGAGTGAACCCGCCAACGCAACGTTCCTACTTGAAAATGGTTTTTTCTGTCGCTCCATTTTGAAATTGCGAAAAACGTGAATTACAACATAACTAAATATTATGTGCTGGCTAAGGTGGTCTGTTTGTGCTCCTCAAAACAAAAATTAAATAAAAACGAAAAAAGGATAAATTTTCAGACCACAAATTGCAAATTCACCCTTCAACCCTTCCACCGTTCCACCCCCCCCCCATTCACTTTTCCTTAAAGGCAATTTTATCTGGTTCGGTGAGACTAAAATGATGTAGGGTAAGGTAGACTATATGTAGTTCATAAAACAAAAAGAAAATGAAAAAAAGGGTGATTTTGAGTAACATTGGTTCAACTTACCCCAAATGGTACTCTGCCTTTCCTCACCAATCTCGATTTCCGCTGTCTTCCTCCTTAATCGGCTTGTAGGGCACCGCGATCTCCGCCGGATTCCGATTGCGATACCGAACGATAGCGAATTTGGAAGCTAGGCAATCGGAATTTAAATGAAAAGAAATCACAGAAACCACTTACTTTCGCGGCTCGGCAACGACTGACTGGCCGACAGGCCGGCCACCACAGCGTACAAAGCTAACATTGTCTAAATAGATATTATATGAAAATCATTTGAAATTAGTAATTAATTTGTACGAATAAAAATAAAATTAATATATTAAAAATTATGTTATAATAAAAAGCCACACCAAAGGGGGATAGATTTAGAAACATTATCTAAAAACCTAAGACAAGTTCTATAACTTGTCAGAAAGCGGGGCTTACCAACCAAGGGAGGAAATTAGAGTGGTTTGAGAAATTTAATATTAAAAAACAAAAACAAAATTAAACTTGGATATAAATGCATAAATAATATAATAGATTTAATAATTAATTAATAAAACTAATAATACAAATTAATCACTAATTTAAAATGATTTCCATACGGTATTTACAAAGATAATGTTAACGCCGACGATAGCCTCTGTACTTTTGTGTTGTGGCTGGCCTGTCTGCGAATCAGTCGTTGCCTTAGTCGCGAGTGCAAATGGTCGGTGTGATTTCGTTACTTTTATATTCTGTTTGCCTAGCTTTCAAAATCGCCATCGTTCGGTAAAACAATCGCAATCCGACGGAGAACGCGGTGCCCTACAAGTCGACGAAGGAGGAAGACAACGGATATTACGATCGGTACGCTACTTTGGGGGTAAGTAAAAAAAAAAAATATATATTGTCGTTCGAAATCCCCTTAAAATTCACCTCCTTTTTCATTTTCGTTTTGTTTTGTGAACCACGTAAAGTGCACATAATAAAACATAATCTTCGTCCTGTAGAATTTGATAAAATTGCGTTTGACGTAGAGTGAATTAACGTGGTGGGGGTGGAAGATTCCGGACTTTTTCAATTTGCACCCTGAATCTACAGGTAACCTAACGTCACTCGCGCTCATTATCTGAACTTGCCGGCACCGAGTTGAAAGGCTGGATGTGTTAGGAAGAGGGGATGAGAGCAACCTTTTCTGCTCAGTAACCTGCTAAACGTAAATATCCTTTAATCGTATTTACGACCACAGATTTAGGACTAAACTGCCCAAAAATGAATAGGGGTATTGCCAATTTTGAGTATTTACTTTTCTTAACATTTTTATTTTATACAAGTTGCATTAAATTTATTAGAAATGTTTTCACTGATGGAAAATTTAAAGGTATTTTGAAAAATAATAAAAGGTTTTAATTCCCAAATTTAGTTTATTATATACTATATTTTTTTAAACAATTGATACAGTGTATAATGTTCTCTGTTTGCTAAAACCTGTGCACCTGTTAGGCATTCTGTTAATAAGGTTTTTATTAATTTCATTAGGAATTTCATACCATAGATGTTGCAACTCACCCATTGTTGCAAGTTGACCTGGTGATCGAAAAGCCTTCTCTAAACACTTCCCACCTGTGCTCATTGACATTGTGGTTAGGCCACAATGGTCGAAGGAGCTGATGGGAAATTCCCAGCTTTTGTAACATTGAACAACTTTGCCTATGTGACGTCTGATATTGCCACTCAGAAATAGAAAATTCCTGCCAATGATATTTCTGGTTTTAGAGATGTATTCCTCGATCATTTCTTGGACATAACGAAATGCGGTGAGGTTCTTTCAACAATATGGAGTGCAGTTCATACTCTAGTGTAAATCTTAGTACAGACAATTACACCGCCTCCTCTAAACTGCTCTGAAGCGCAGTGCCCGTACTGGGGCATTATACGCATCCCCTGGTCTCGGTAGACTCTTCGGCGCCTGCTATCACTCACCGATAGAAACGCGATCATCAGTAAACAGCAGCATTCCAGCTGGTGTTCTCTTCTAGGCGCTTGCTGCACCATATTCTCTTCAGTTGGTAGTGGCAGGCTGTGTCTGCAAGTCGTCTCGATGCCATGCCGACTTCACACATTGATAAAGGCCTTGCCAAACATCTTTTATTTCATTTAGGATCCGGCGGGCACTGTGGAAAGGATTCCGTCTTGGAGCATTGACAATATTTCTGTCCCCCCTTAGCGTCGAAATGCGCTGAGATCCACTAGCCCACCTATTGGCACTTCCAGTCTCTCGGAATAGGGCTAAAGTCTGGGAGACCCCACGGCCTCTGCGATATCCACTTGACCTCGATGGTTCATTCTCAGAACTGGTGAACTGGTTCGAGAGAGAGTTCATCTTTCCATGGTTAAAGATAACACAACTTGATTAAAATGGTGAAAAGACGAGAAAAGGTGTCTGTTTACAAAATGAGCCATCTTCATATTTACTATTCTTAAGTAAATTCTTTATTAAAAATGAGGATTAACATTTGTTTATTTTTGGATTTCATTTTCTGTTTTGTTTTATCCCTCTATCAAGAATATATCGGTTAATTTAATTAAAATTAATAGAATAAGAATAAATTCACAGTATCTCTATTCATTTTTAAGCAGTTTATATTTCCAAGGAATATAGCAGGTGTATAACTGTTACAGTTCTTGGAAATGTTGGACTGAGTTCGTCTTCAAGAAAATTTGAGGTCATTTGTAAAGAAACTTTAAATATGCCAATCTGTAGACATAGTTAAGATTGTTTTGTCTGGATGACCTTAATATAGGTCGAAAGATTGGCAGTAACAACTGAATTTGCTTTTCTCTTCAACACCATACTTTCATTTAAGGGTTCGTGAGTGAAAAGTGGATGATAGTTTTAGCATTATAAATGTATGTAGTCTACCATTGTCTAATTTTAACTGTTTTTTTTTTTAAATTTTCCAGGTGAGATTAACGACTTGTAAGTCGATTCTCGCTGCTGAAGTT
This sequence comes from Cimex hemipterus, assembly GCA_039619505.1. Classification (NCBI taxonomy): domain Eukaryota; kingdom Metazoa; phylum Arthropoda; class Insecta; order Hemiptera; family Cimicidae; genus Cimex; species Cimex hemipterus. The sequence goes on along the minus strand of CM077104.1, from coordinate 18,964,336 downwards.
CAGGTTAGTGAGCATGGTAGCATTAATGCATGACTAGTTTAATATTAAACGTTCCACCATTTAAAAACATTAACTGGTCATAGCTCTTGCCACTTATCGTATACACCCAGACACACAAACATCCATTAAAATTTAATCCATCAGTAACCAGTCTCCACTACTTTGAAACAACATTTTGCTGAATAAACTTGCTTTTTTCTTCTTAAAAGAACTATTTAGACTATACTTTCATAAGCTATTTTCTCAGGAAAAAACTAGACAATTAATATTATGCCATTTGGCTAGTGTTTGTACTTTCTTATACGTGCCTCAGCATTACTTTTAATAGTTAAGTTCTTAAAATATTTCTTTGAAATATATTTTTATACAGGCCAATAGACCAGCTTTGTTCAATGCGATGTACTTATCTAAAGGTTTTAAGGGAAGGTAAAGATAGTGTTTTTGGCAGTCACAGCATTATATAGATATAGAATAAATAAATTATCTCTATTAATTCATATGAATTCTAATTATATCAATGGGTATATTGTTTATAAGGGAGTTTCTTTTGACATATGTAATATTTAGTAATTGCTTTTCTTACTAAATATCTTTAGATTCACCATTAAGTTAAACAAGTACTAATTATAGTGATCTGTATTAAATCCCGTAATATGGTTCTGTTTTGTATTTCTCGTGAACACTTTTACATATGTTGGGTAAATATTTAGTAGTTTGTGGGAATATGTTTTTTTCTTCAAGACCATGCTTTCGTAAATAAAAAAAGGGGGACGATATTTTTAATACTGAAAACAAGACATTTAACACATCAATTTTAATTTGTGGTTTATTTTTATTTTGCCGTGTATTATTAATAACGGCGTGTAGGTAAATATTCTATTTTTCCGCTTCTGAATAACCATAATAGAACTTAGCAGTACCGTATAAAGTTATATGGTATGATATGCGTATCAAAAGAGACATGAAAATTGAATTTAAAACATTAATCGCTCAGAGGGAAAATATTTTTGCCAGCGCGCAATCAATATTGGACTAATCCATAACACTAATGAAAAATGGTCGTTGTACACTTGAAGAGAGGTTTGACGATATCCAGATTATAGCAATAACATTTAATTTTAACAAAGCAGTCCTTCTTTTGTCAAGTAAACATAGTTCAAACTTCGTTTGAAGTTATCAATTTTGCGTCGAAGGATTCCTATCTTAAATAAGCCGAGAAAGAAGAGCCAGAACAGGTTACTGCCCCTCTAGTTTCCCAGACCCTACTTATCATTATTTGCCTAAATTAGAAATAGTACCGTTTTCTGGTCGAATCATTGAATGGCCAAGTTTCTTTAAGCTGTTTGAGACATTAGTCGATAAGAATAAGGTTTTGATTAGCATTCAGAAATTAACCAATCTTAAAACCTAGCGGTGAACGATGCTGAATTCGTTATATCTGAATATCATGTACCCGAGGAAAATTATTCCTTAGCCTTGACTGCTTTGAAAGGGCGTTATCAAAACAAGTCAAGGTTAGCACAAATGTATATAGATAACATTTGTGGCTTCGGTAAACTTAAATTTAAATAATTTACCGAGTTTTTGAAAAGGCCATATTACGTCTGTTAATAAACGCGTTGGAAATCACGAATCAAGCCGATTTCGTTTTACATCTTGCCCTACATAACTTATTGGATTTGTAAAAAAATAATGCAGGTATTGACAAAATAAGACAAACTATTTTTAATTTTTATAAAATGAAGAAAATTTATTCGAAATATTTTCCATAACAATCTATAATAGTATCTATATCTATATATCTAACATATTGCTTCTAATTGTTGCTTCCTTTAAAGTTAATTTTATTATTTTAACCTGCAGCCTATCGATAAATATATCTTGATATCCATTGTTTTTAGCAAGGCTGTAATAGTTTGTAATGCTTTTTTATAGTTAGCAGATTTTAAAGGAACTTTTATGGAAGATCTAAAAGAATTTCTCCATCGAATTAATTCTTTACACCGTATTATAAATTGTACATTAAAAATTAATAAAGGTTTATCCTGGAAATAAGCGTATACAGACACCATGTTACAAGCGGATTCGCCTCACCCACGAATCCAAAAAGCGGTTGGTTTCATTTGGCTTATGAACCAACAGTCAAACTCTCTCCTATCAAAAATTAAAAATTATGTTGTTTCACTGAAAACAAAGAGCTGCCAGCTCACTCTCAATGTGTATCTATTCTCTCAATATTCTCAATTCGTTCAATATTCAAGCCCACCCCCAACAATTAAAAATTCTTTACTAACAAGTGAAGAAATTGTGCTCTTGCAGTGCAAAATGCACTCTAATTCGTCAGGAGCAATTCAAATCGTCTTTGCAGCACATCTTTGACGGGAGTATTACCTATCTCATAACGATCCCACATTATAAACAATGACGTTGATAACAGTTGAAAATGTGGTCTTGTATCTAGGGGAACGGTGTCATTTCCCCAGCGGATGAGAGGCCCATAACGCTGTAATTACCTATAAAACCGCTGCAGGCATAATTGCAATTATCTGTAATTATCAACTCGGCAACTTACCCTCCAAAATGCTGGCTGTTTTCTTGTCCGGATGTCTTTTTGGAATGTTTGAACTCATACTTGGAATTTCGGTTTTGCTCGTTTGCTGAATGCTTAAGGAAGTTCAGTTTATTTTAAGCGTCTTCTAAATTAATTTTGAAGACGTTCTTTTATTCATTTTTTCACCTTCACAACATTTATATGTTTTTACCCATCCTTGGACATGTTTTCCTCTATTCCTTTAATATGATTATTAGGCGTGATTTCATAGAACTCTCTTTTCTCTAACTTTTCCTAGTTTTTATCATGACAACGCATTTCTAAACAATTTTCCAAATATTTATGCAGATCGAAAGACAGCTAGAAAACAAGAAAACCTAAAGCAAATTACAGGTTTTCTTTATGGCGGTCTTTTCGCTGTACGAGACACTGTGAATAGACCAACAATGAAATTAACTATAAATACAAAAATAACCTTCACTATGAATGATCATTTTTAACATTGAGATTTCCTGCTGTGGTTTGCGGGGTGATGAACTTGTTATTTGATAGTTTCCGATTAGCCTATAAGATTTAATGAATAACACAACGATACAGTAATAAAGAAGGTGAAAAGGCAGACCAAAATTATAGGTAGGGACTAATCTACAAAAGTTATGTTTGGAGATCCAGTAGAGGTCTGAATTTCTGAGCAACGAAGTCCTCGATGCGGTACCGTTGAGAAGAATTCTATACTTATTAAAGACCAAAAATCTTCTAGAAAAACCATTAGCAGAGATCGGACACAATATATGAAAGTTTAAGGGTGAAAATCTGTTTTTCTTATAGCTCTATCTTAGCGTCTAACGGGTTCCGCCAAGACCTTCAATATCCTGCTAATCTTTGCAAATCAAAAATGCTCAGATAAATTGTCCAAGCTCCATACTGTGACACTAATCGCTCTATCCACAATGATCGATTTTAATATACAAACTGATACTTTTTCCAAATATTCTAAGCATAACTTTCGATCTGTCTAACCATACTGTTCAAACATTCTCGATGTATTCAAGACCTTGCCTCACAATCCTTTATAATGAGTGCCTGCGTTGCTTAAGTTTGCTTATAGTTTAATTGTAAGGTATGTTTTTATTTAACCTTTAAGTGATGGTAGATGGTAGAAGAACTTGTGGAATTTTGATAAAACAGTGCTGGCCCTATCTTGAAATTCCATAATCCATTAGTCTTTTACAATTTTCAAGGAAAATAACTATGTTTGTAAATGTTTGAAACCCCTTTTATTTTGTTTCCATTGACAAATTGGCCGGAGGAAAGAACCACTAACCGTAATGCGATTTGACAGAGGGGAGACGGCGTTAAGAGATAAAAGTTCTTCTTTGTTATTAGCAAGGCCGCGTGCCGTAGTATGATTGACAATCGGGGGCGGCCGATGCATGCCCACCGCTCCCGCACTTGCCCCCAATTTGTAACTACTTACATTACAATCACCCTCCATGATTTCCCATTCGAAACCGCTTTGGCCTCTTTCCGAACGGGACCCTCTTGTTTGTTTTCCGTCCGGCCGTGAGAAAGCCGAGTCAAAACGTGAATCGATCAGATATGCCGGCGTGTTGAAAGACGATACGAAGGATGGCTCATGGGAAAGATTCTCATCTAAATCTGGGGATTATCGACATCAAATGGCCTTTGATGTGTCAAATTACAATTCAGACTGCATTCTAGCTATACACTTAATAATAACAAACATAAAAAATTTGTGTGATCGATATCTGAAATTTTATAAATAAATCCGTTTGATTTTATTTTTTTTTATATTCTCGATTATATTTTAGCTGTACGAAATTCATTTATTGGGCTGGTGCAAAATAATGAACGTTTTGAACAGGCAGTCAAAACTATTTTTAATTTTTATAAAATCAAGAAAATGTGTTGGAAATATTTTCTATCGCGATCTTACTTATTTTTGCCGTAGGCTTTGCGATAAACGGCTTGGCGTTGTCGGGTAGAAGAATCGGCCCTTTACGGTTTACGAATGTTGGACAAAGACGTTGCGGTTTCCCGTGCATTTTGTCAATTTCATGGAAATATTTTTCTGCTGTGATAGACTTACCATAATTCAGGGAATTATAATGAACAACTGTAGCAGTACACAACCGATCAGTCGCCATAATCTTTTTTGGGTGCAGATTTGGTTTCGGAAAGTTTTTCGGCACTTCATACTTGTAAAACCACTGACCTGCACGCCTCTTGTTATCGCACAGAATCCATTTATCATCGCACGTGATGATTCGAACGAGAAATCCGTGCATAGTGTGGATCACCATCGTGGCCAACGTTTCGCCTTCAACGTCTTAAGTGATACGACCAGCGATTTGCCTGTTTTGACGTGGGATTCCAGCACCGGCAGCATTTCGCGGCTATTCTATATTTTATGTCAGCAAGCAGAATACACGGGCTTTCTACCTCAATGGTACGGGTTTCCGGCTTGCTTACACAAAACGGGGAGACATAACATAGTCGAATTGCATCCCTTCGACTACATCCAGTTCGTCCTTCAGGCCAGAGCTTTCATCATCATTTTGGTGGGGCTTTGTGCTTCGGTTAATTATGTCAGTACCTACCTGTTGTGCTTTTCAACATTACCAATTTTCTCCAGATGGCGAATAAAGTTGAGTGGTCAACATTATGCTCTCTCGCTATTTTCCCCGCAATTTCAATGAATTTACTTCAGTCAACGTTTTGAGTTGCACCTTGCATTCGCTAATGCTTCCTTTCCCCAAACTGTATCGATGTTACGCGCGGTTCGGGCTGCACTTTCCCAAGTTTAAATTTGTACAAATAAATTTGACGAAACTCTAGTTTGGACATATTTAATTTAGCAGGTCACCACTCTTATAAAATTCAATATAAACTAAAATGGTTTGGAGAAAAGAAAACAGTTGAGAAGTATTTATTATAATCCATAAATTAGATTTAGCATTGTTTACATGACAAGCCCCGGCAAAAATAAAACAAATTTTTAAATCCTGCACTGATTTTGTCCCAACCCAATATATCTGATCTATCGCCTTCGTAGTTGCCCTAGTCTCCTGTTTTCTCTTTGTTGTATCTTGTATTCCACTCCATTATAGGCCGTATGTGTCTGATTTACCGGAAATCGGTAGCTTCTTGTTGATATACAGTAGAAAGCAAGACTTTTTAAGATTAATTTTTTTAATGTACACAAATGTACACTGGGTAGATTTCCTTATTCATCCTTGTGTGCTTCTTTGGAGTTCTGTAATTGAGAATCATTCAATGATGTAAGAAACATATTTATTTGGTGCGGTGTAGCCTCGTATTAATGTTTTAATGGCTCCAGCGAAGAGCTGCGATGAAAACAATAATCGAAAATTGATTCAGTACTTCTTCTCCTGGCGTAAATAAAACACTGCCCTTGGGATTTCTTTTCTAGGAAAAAAAGTGGTAGGTGAGAAAGGGTATCACTAGTCCGTAAGTGTGAACGTGTTTAGAGAAATAAGTAGGCCCGTTTACCGCTCCCCCATGAACACTTCGGCCTATTATATGCTTATCCAATGTTCCACTACTTTTCTTTATATTTTTATTTTTATCCCTTTTCACATTTTTTATATTTGGTTTGCCTTCTCTATCGGCCGTCGGAAGATGGGGTAGCGACCCTCCACGCAAATGGGCTCGCCCATGGGATCGTAGCATTGTGCCATTTAGTATCCAATAAAATGGATTAAACAGTCAGGGGGGCCGAGGCAAATAGTATAGGATACGACCCATCCAAAAGCGAAGTATTGCCAAGGCATATTCAGTCTGATGCTAAGATGATATTTGAAACCATGCTAAATAAACAATATTTTTTTACTCTAACGTCTTGATATTACTAAACTTTACTGTATAAGATAAAATTGTATAAAAATCTAATGTTTAATGGTTACATTAAAGAAATAAATATGATATTTTTCGAGATGAAGGGATATATCACAAACTAACAAATGTCTGTAAAGTATTGCAATAGGTACTAGAAAGCTAAGAGAAATAATCGCCAAACTAATGAACTCTAAAATAAATAAACGTGTAAGTTTTTCAGATAAATAACTCCTCCAGTTATATTGTACGTGAAAATGATGATGGGGGAATGACGAATACTCTTCTTGTATTGTTATTCTTGTGATGTCATAGTGGTGTTGTGTGTCTTACAACAATTTCACATTTTATGCCCTTAAGATGACCCGAATAAAGGTCGAAACGCGGCAAACAAATGAAAAAGGTGGTTTTCTAAACTACCTAATTCTTGAAGAAAATTCTTTTTGTTATTATGAACCTGAAATAAATTTTCTATAATTCTGATTTTTCCATTTGTTACCTATGTTAGTTCAGTCGCATTCTGGGTTTAAAATACAGCACTTAAAAAAAAAAGTGTTCAAAAGCAGCTATAATCGGGAATAGGTTTATATTCATGATTGAGTAAGAAATGAATAGGGAAAACGTTCAGACTATCAATTGATACACCTTCCACGGATTGGATTCGTAAATAAGGCATAACTTCTACAAGCCCAGCAAGCATCGAACAAACCTCAGTGATATTAGGCGGGATAAACGAATTTCGGCTTATTGCCTTCTTCAGTCGATTTAATTTTAATATAATACTTTTAATTACCGGTACAATAAAAAATCAAATTAAAAACATAGTAATGCATAAAGGCGTCTGAAGGGCGCCAAACCTGCGAGGATAGGTAGACTAAAATGATCAGAAACCACCAAAATTATCTAATCTAATTGATGATCTATGATCTAATTTAGATTTTATATTACATTATATTTACATGTAGTATATATTGCGATGTACCTTCCAGTATCTTCCTCAATACGGAAAAAAACATTTAATTTTCTTTTTGGTGAAAGATCATGATGAAATGATATATTGGATTTTGTTAATTTGTATTAGTAGATCAATTTTGTAATCAAATTGAGCGGGAACGTTAATATAAATTTAACATTTTTAATTTACCTATTTTCATCAAAGATTAACGCTACCAGAAGAAAACGTGACCGAGTTTTTTCCAATCATCTACAAACTTAATCGTCTGACACAAAATTTATTCACGACACACCTCCCCGTCTTCACTGTTAGTTTCACTTAATAAAATAAATATTCATAGTTAGCACAAGCCTTGCAAGGCCGTCCGGCGGGTGCTGGCGATAAAAATTCAGCGATGAGGGCCTCTACAAATGCAAATTTCGCCTATCCTTAAGGGCCAAGGGCCTACGAATTCCATATGGCATATGCGAAACAACAGGTTGGGCGGCAGGAGCGCAATTAGATGGGCGTCCGGTCACGTGCCGGAGACATGTGTTGTGCCACGTGACCAGGGTCTTCACCATCACAGCTTCTCTGGACATCTGTCCTTTACTCTTTCTCATCCGAATACTTAAATTATAAGCCATATATTTTCAGATAAGCAACAAACAAGGTGTATCTGTGTTATTATGAAAAACGTTATTGGCTTAAATATTTACCTTAGTCCATTATTTTTGATGATTATCGATCGTACGAATACATAATAATATAAGTTAAAAAAATATTTTTTTAATATATCATAAATTTAATTTTTTGAAAAATTACTATGAATGTTGTGTCATTACATCTATTGATGAAATAAGTCCTAAGAATTTTTTCAATTAATTCCAAACTCAAATATAATATTGTTAGAATGATTATGAGCTTAAATGTTTCAAGAAAAGTAGCGTGACTGTACAATTCCAGAGAAGCTAAATAACTTACGTTGAATATTGGCTGGATTAAGGATGGCTCCACCAGAAATTAGAGAAAAAATAAGCAGTTTTGAGAACTAATTAATTCCAGTAAAAAAAAATGATTTCACTTGAAGTACTTTGTACCCTTCTTGAAAAGTGCACGTATGGTGGTGGGATGAATGAAAGTCTCACACATAAATGATTTGCCAAGTTTCTGATGCAATGTAACATTCAATCAAGTTTTCAATGAAAAATATGGGAAGACAAAATTAATGGGTAAACAAATAAAAAATTCCGAGATAACAAGGACATAACAGAACAATAAAAGACAAAGGCATAGTCTACCAAAAGCATTGATTTACTCATTGCACCATTTCTTTAAGCCTTCTTTGTTAAATAGCTTAGTCGGTGAGTTTCTTTCCCTTTGCGTGTGATGTAGGGTTTTGTGGTGTAATTTTTTTATTATTTTGTCTTTGATATATCATCACGACCTTTTAATAGTGACTTGATTTCAAAAAAAAAAAACACAAACACATTGAGGATGTTGAGATGCCGAACGTATTTGACAGAACATCCTAGCGAGCATTCCTGTGTAACTCAGGCTGATCACTAACGACCACACTACATATTATTTTTATAGACAGTTAAAATAAAACTCGAAAAATTTTTCCTTAATATGTAAACCGAAAAATTGTCATATTAAACAAAAAGATATATTAAAAACAACAGGACGAAAGAAAAAAATTTTGGGTGTGAACAAATATAAAAAAAGAAATTTTTATTATTCTTTTGCACAAGTACAGTAAACTAACAACGAAACTTATATACATTACTGTAATGTACACCAACAGGCCGTTATCCCAGGCCCAGTCTGATATAAGATATGTATAATTTTGATATTTACAATTCGTATGGACATTTTTCAATCTGATATTGCATGTGCCTCGTATATGTACAAAACTGTAACAAAATTTAACAATTTATACAAATCGACAGAATAAAATACAGACAAAATATGAAAAAGAAAATACAATTAATTAAAAGGTAACATTCGATGGCACTTTATAATTAAAAACAAAAAATAAAAACACTTAAAAAATTGAATATAAAAATTCAATACATTCACTCTGTTAATATTTTCTAGAATATACTATTTTTTAAAATATAAAAATGATAAATAGAAACTTATAAAGGGGGTTCCTTCTACATATTGGTTTCGTTGTTAAGCTATTACCTTTCCTTAAGCTTTTATATTTTTCTTTCTTCTCTTGTGTGTTTCTTTGTTTGAAGATTTTAATTTTTATTTCATAGTGAGGTATGAAAGGATGACTAGAAATGTAATAACTATACATAGATTGAAATTTTACAACTATGAGTTGTTTACACTGTACAATTAAATTCGATTTTCAAATTTTATACACCATATACAATTATTTTTGATCCGTATACAGAGGGTATAATTCACTTGGAAGTCGGCCCGACGATCGGGCTGTAGCTCTGCGAATTGCACGTCGGCAGGGCGAAGTGGTTCATAGTCGCAAAGGGTGACGAGACCAAGCCTCCAACTCCTGCAAAAAACCAAAAATTCATTAGTAATTTACTCTAGAATTGTGGTACTCTGAAAGAAGAGATTAAACAAAAGTATCATGACTGGAGGATTGTTTTAGAAAGTTCATGTGAAAGATTTTTATCTAAACCTTGGGATTGTTGTTATTTAATTTTCTTTGACGTCTTCTACGAAAACTAAAGGTTTACTCAGGTTTAAAAAATATTATGACAATAGAACATCATTCGCTTAATTTTTTTCTGCATTCTACGAGATATCGTAGTTTGGAATTATTGGATCGAAATATTAGTGGTAAACTTGGACTCAATAAGTTGAAATAATCAGTTAACTAATGATAAAGGCAAATAGTCATAAAGAGAGCAAATTTAGTTCTATAAAATTTAGCGAATAAAGCATTTAAAAACAATATCTCTCATAAAAATTAAAAAAATGTGCGAAGGGGCAAGGTTATATTAGGTCAGGCACATTTACCGCTCGTACATATGGCAATAAGTTTTTCAGATAGTAACTGCTATCGATCAAACGTATTCTTTAATCGAGATTTCATTCTCCCTAAAAAATGTGAAACTCTACTGGCAAAGCTGTAGTGTGATCACTTTGTTTTACGTATCCTCAGGGTATGGTGCAATATAATATACCTTACATATTTTCATTTTTATACGAGAATCATAGACAAACCTTTCGGATCTGCCTTAACGAATAGTTCGAAATAATGATGGTAGGATAGTTAGACATAATATTACCTTTGCTTGGGTACCAGAAGCAAAATTGGCCAAGGAAAAGTCAATCTTGACACCTAGGCCCTGAATCCTTTTGAAGCAAGCCAAATCGCCAAAAACGTGCCATTAGACATTGAGCTAAAAATAAGCGCCCAGTTCAATGCGATTGTATTACAGGGCAGAAACGTGCGAAAAATTAACGACAGAACAACTAAACCTGACTAAAATAACAGTACGGTTGACTGCTGACGGTACAGAGCAGACTCTGGAGTCATGTGTAGACTTGGATCAACAGAAACAAGCCTGTGTACCTATTGCTAAGAAGAAGATGAGGTTCAGTGGAACCTCTGTTCGTGAGAAGATCTATGTAGGGTGAGATTTTTACTCATTGGAGAGGAGACCCCCAAGTCTGAATGTTAAAAAGGCTTTAAGAAAGATTCGAGATCTGTTACAAAGGCTTAAGAGCTCTAGCCAGTAATAGACGTTTTCACATATAGCGACAATGGTCGGAGTGCCCAAATTCGTAAGAGGCCGACTTTTAATAACTTAACCTTCATGAATTTTGTCGTTATTATAAGACATTTTAGTTTAGGCTTATAAAGAGTGGGATTGTTTCTTGGAGAGGTGGAAAACTTGGGCAGAAGAATTCACACGGGAGCCCTTGGCAAAGTTGGGAATCTGGTAAAAAGTGTGACGCTTAATGAAGAGCTTCAGTCAATAATGGAGAATGCACAATAAACCAATCTTGGTCGCGGTTTGTTAAGAGTCCGACTCCTAGATTCATACAATCGTTATTATAAAAATATGCATATGGTCGTTTCTGTTCATTTTATTTGTCTATCTTTGCTGCTGCGTCACTCAGACACGTGCAGCTTCTCACCATCTTCAGCAGTTGATAATTGTGCTTTTTCGTTAAACAGTTCAAAAGAACGAGGACAGGGAGACCAACATAATTAGAATCAGCCGTGGGTTTATCAATCCACAAACTCCAAAGAGGAAATCTAACAATTGCTGAAAACTGTCTTTTTTTAACTAAATCGTTCTCACTAACAAATTTTAAAAGGTATAACAAACCAATGAAATAATCACTCAATAAAATTAATATTAAATCATAATAAAACTGGCCATAAATAATTTAAAAATTAATAAAATTAGGTATTAAAAAAGAAATAGGATACCCGATTATATATATCCGGATGTCGTTAAATGTGTTATGGGTGACTCACTGGATGTGGAGTTGAATATCGCCGCCGGGGTGTTGGAGGGCTGCGTGGCCGGGGGATAGCTGCCCCCGGCCGACGGTGCGCTGTTGTAGCCCCCGTTGCTAGAATGGGGCGTGGACGTGCTAGAGCCGTATCCACGAGGGGAGACACTACCGGCCTGACCCCTTCCATACTCTTCTGTAAAAGCCATTAATCAATTAGTTGACGTTTGACCGAGGGCAGTACAGGGCGGGTGCAATGTAAACACGGTTAAACCGCCACCGCGGATCGATTTGCACTTCCGACTATGGATTGAGCAACTGCTTTACAATGATATGAAGGTTCATTGTACCTTCGGTCCACTGACCGTTGTTCTCGTGCACCGTCACAGCAAGTTGACCGGAGTACGAGTTGAACGAAGAATTGTTGTTTGGAGGCGGTGTGCGAGGCGCGCCCAGTTGGTTGTTCCTGGGCATCGAGTACAACGCCTCCGCCAGATCTGCAGCCCTTTTCAGTATGATTTCCTAAAAAAACATAAATAACATCTATAATAAATATAAATGCAAAAAGCAAAAGAGAACACGTAAGGTTATTGAAAAAGCGATGTTAAAAGAAATCGAATAAAACGAAGATCCTTTCTTTCACAAATGCACCAAAGCCACAGCTCCAGGAAAAAAACCAAAAATTATAAACAAACGTATTGTCAAAAGAGCGATTAATCACACACACACACACACACACACACACACACACACACACACACACGCACGCACGCACGCACGCACGCACGCACGCACGCACGCACGCACTCATGGAGAATTAAAATACACTTTCTGAAGGACGTTGCTAAAAGTATTCTCTCCCTTCCACTCTCTTACTTTTTATCTCTCTCTCACACACTCTCACTCTTTCTCTTTATCAATCTATCTGTATATCCTCATATTCCTGTGCTGTTTGTCTGCTTTGCTTTGACTACCTCTTACAAACACCTACACTCACATTGTATCGCACCCACCTTCATTGGCTAAGCAACCACAGAGTAACAAGTGGTATTATGTTAATTCTTTTTTTAAATAGGCTTTTTTTATTGTAACCGTACCTTGGGCAGTTTTTCGGGGTCGCCTGGATGCCTGGGTATGAGCTTCTGTAACCTCTGAAACCCGTAATCGATTGTCGGCTCGTTCAAAGCTGTAGACACAGGGTTGATTAAACATTAAAAACAATATCGAAAAGAAGAAAAGAAAATATTGCATAAAAAATTCAGCTAGTTTTGTCAGTTCTGTTCATTGGGAACATGAGGGCGAATTCACATAGAATAAACAAATGATAAAATTCATCAACTATTTTGATTGTTTATTTCTCAATAACTAATTGTTCAGTCAGTACTTACAAACATAAACAAATCGTCCTGGAGCCCCTTTGCAAAATTGTTTACTTTTATAGGACAGCGTGACCTCAACGACGCCCGGTATGTGCCTCGGGGGCGTTTGAACTCTGATGGCGTGAGATGTTATCAGCTGAAAAAGACAAATGATTAACACGTAAAAACCACTGTGTCAACTGAATGAAAGTGGATTAATTAATTATTGTTAATTAAATTGAAATTAAAAAAGGCTCTTCACCTCGCTCCACACGAGCATTGTGCCGAACACGACTTGGAGACCGTCGAAGAAATTGTCTCCGATTATAATGACCGTCGATCCTCCGTTTGTCCAGCCCTCGCTCGGCGATATTGCTTTTATACAGGGTGTGGCGACAGGCAATGGTGGGTATAGACCTGAAAACACCACACATCACCTTATAAAAATAGCTATATATAAATTTTATTATATATATGTATCAGGTGTTGTTTTCTACTTATGTAGGTGGAAAAAAGTGAAAAAGGAATGAGAGAAAGATGAACAGAAAAATAGGTGTAGATAGATGAAGAGAGAGAACAAGAGAAGTGGAGAAGGAAAGATAAATAGAGAGAAAAAGTGAGATAATTAATAAAGAAATTATTATTAATTAAAAAATATTAATAAGGGAGATATATTAATAAATATAACAAGAATAAATAAATAAAGAGAAAGAATGAGGGAGAGAAATATTGCAATAGAGCTAAGAAAATATAACAAAATGAAGGATGAGAAAGCGAAAGACGGAGAGAGTGAAAGGGAGGGAGAGCGAAACAGAGAGAGACAGAAAGACAGTGAGACAGAGAAAGTGGAAGTGAGAGACACTGACTATGTCTGTCATGTAATTATTAATATTGATTTGAATTCACTAAGCTACCTTGAAGTACAATCGATTCATAAACCCATTTTTGATTTGTCTAAGGAAGGGACACATTCAATGACATGATTTTAATATGTGAAATGTTCACTGATGACTACAAATTGAAAGGTAATAAAAAATTGCAAACAATAAAATAAATATAAGCCGACTAAATATAGGCTAACTGTGCTTTCAACTGAAGTTGTTTAAAGTTAAGGTTTCTCAGGGCAATCCATAAAAATTGAAAGAAACTCGCCTCGTATATCCCAGAACGCGCCATGTTGCAGGTAGCATTGTCCCAACGAATTAAAATCCCACCCCCGCGGGGCAAACAAGATGGTCCCCTCGTGTGCGGCGGGGTGGAAAATCATGGGGTCCCGAAGGCAAGAATGAGAGGTTAGGGATGTAGCAATCCGAGGGGTTGTGCAATTACGCGAAGGGCAATAAACCCAGAGGCCCTGAACCTTTATTTATGACAGACAAACATGTTTTGAACGAAAAACCTGCACTACATACTATAATCTACAATTTTTTCTACAAGTAGAACATTATAAATTCAGTAGAAACAGAAGCAATTAATTTCAAAAATATTACTCCTTCTTTACAGCTGATCTCCCATTACATTCCGACACCTTAACCTTCGGCGTATGACACTGCAATCCTCTCCCCAAACATCGATCCTGTTTTTTCTATCCCTATGTATATTTGAATATTTTTGAAATAACATACTATTTGCTCGTTGAATTTTGCATGCAGTTGTAAAATAAATAAATGAAAAACCTTCCTTTCAGGTCATACAGTTTATAAAATATTTTTTTTGAATTTATTATTAAACAAAAATATTACAAATAACCTTTCACAGTATGTTAAAATATTCTGTCTTAAATAAATTAATAGCAATTAAACTTGGCTAAAACGAATAAATGCAAAAGGACAATGCATAAGTGCAATTTAAGGAAGTGAGAAAAAACAAAAGAAAGAGTCACAGAGCTGAAAATTGCTAGGCCCTTTTGGTGAAGAGGGTGACAAAAATGATTATATTAGAAGGAAGCCTCCACCTTGTAATTCCACTTTACCGCCGGCATAATTAATAGGACACCCTTCTCTTGCCCAAACCCTGCCTACAACCTCATTCTTAATTACTATTTCACAAGAGGCTTCTGACTTTTAATCTCATTGCCTCGAGAATTAAAGCCTCTTTGCACCCATCCTCCCCGGAATGCTCCACCCTCTGTTTACCTCGCCCGGGTTGCCAAAAAGGCTGAAAAGGAGCCAGCTCGTCCGTCGAGAAACGCTGCGCAAACCATTTCGAATTTAATACTCTTGGGACGACCTTTGTTTTCTGGTTCGACTCGAATTGTATCTTGCTTCATGTTTACTTTCTTAAACGTGGTTTTATTTGCTGCCTTTGTCGTCGGGGTTCGTCACCCACCCTAATCCGCTCTCGATTCGTTGAATGGATGAAATAAACGAACCCTTACATTCCTCGTTCCGAAGGAAAACCAAGACGGACGACCAAATGGACAATTGGCCGATTTTAATTGTTTCAAATGTAAGATGAAAAAAGAATGTTTGACCAAAAAATGTTTTGTACGTTTTACTCTTATATATATATATATATATCTTTTTCTAATCCTCAA
>CM077104.1:18926664-18938635 GCA_039619505.1 Cimex hemipterus | reverse complement strand
GAGAGAGAGAGAGAGAGAGAGAGAGAGAGAGAGAGAGAGAGAGAGATTTGTAAGATTTATTTATTTATTTATGGACAGGCTACAATAAATTATTTATACAAAAACAAGTTATTTTTGAAAAACAGAAAGTGGCCGGTAATATTGACAAATTTTCGATAAATGTATTCCGTGAATATTTTTACAGCATTTACAGAATGGTAAATTATTATTCTATTTCAATTCAGTCAGAGATAGAAAGTTAAAAAAGGTTTTTCGGAGTCTCTTTTTTTTAACAATGTATTGGACACATGCAAATTTAGCAAGTAAACAAATATCAAAAGTCTCTACTTGAGCATTATATTCAAGGTGCATGAACTTTTGTTTTGCTTTTTTGGCTTTTCTCATTCCTTCCCTGACCTTCTTTTCTTTTTTTCCTTTTTTAATCAGCAGACAGAGGAGAAGTGAAAGAAACGTCCAGGCTCTCTGTGGGGAGAGAGGACTAATTTTCCACGGGGGTGTTTCCCGGAAGCGGGGGTTGGGTTTAGGTAATTGCCTCAAGGAAACTCGTCCAATTTTTCCCTCTGCCGCCCCATGCCATGGCCTGTGGGGGGTCCGCCCTGCCCTCCACCGACCACCCCCTTGCTAATTGTAACTGTAGCCGCCTCAAGGAGTCGAGGGTTAATTCCTTTACATTCCAGGAGTAGAGGCGTTTAATCGGGTCGACAGAACCTCGTTAACGGAAGCTCCTCTTTTCCTAACTCTTAACGACTCTTCCAATGAACACATGTTTGATTTTAAATTACCGCAATAAATTCGATATCGATCGGATGAACAAGGATAAGTTTGATCAAAAGAAATGATTTAAAGTGTAGATAATTCTTGTATATGTTTCACATTTTACAAGCAGATTGTTGTCTGCTTATCTTTACTGGTTTGACTAAACGCGCCATCATCACGTTTGTTAAATGGGACGGTAAAAATAATTTTTTTAATTTTACCTTTGAAATTAAACTTTCGTCTACTGTGTCCGATTTCAGCTGGTAATCATCTTTAAGGAGGATTAGCAATTTGCTCTTTAATTAGCAATTATATCCTCATAAGATGATCTATTAAAGAAGCTATAGCATTAACAAGTGAAAACATGACATCGAAACTAGTCAGTGGCTGTAACGAAAATATCCAAATCCCGGAGGAATAGATTAACCTGATGACATCTCGGGTACCAGGACCCATAGGAATTGGGGGTAACGAAAAATGTAACCCACTGGCCTGAGGAGGATCTGCAAGACCAAATATAGGCCTGAATCCATTCTTTGGATAACAAAAACAAAAAACGACAAAAGGATAAGTGGATAGACTATGGGGTAAACAAAACCCCCCACCAAGAGAGACAAACTTACTGCTACAGTAGAGGGCTAAACTCATTGGAGTGATAGGACTAATTGCCGGTCACTAGAATCTGAGAAAACATCTTTACAACATGAGCGTATTCAATGGTGATCCCAGACTATGGAATAAGGAGGAAGAAACAGCCACCTTATCATCTTCGAATACGAAACAACCACTCAATAACATTACTAAGGACGTTGCTGAGGAGAGAAGAAAGAAAGAACAAACAACAAGCCAGAAGCTACAATGTTTAGGAAATGAAAACCCCATTTCCAAGTACCCATTATCATCATCATCACCTGGTAGATTTTCCTTTAATACGATATTCTAACGCCATTATTGCTCAGAAATTGTTTTCTCAGCTACCAAAGTAGAGCCTCCTCTTGACATAATCGGCATTGGTCAGGGTACAAAGTACTATGTTTTAAGTGGTATTTTCTTGGAGCATAGATTTGATATTTTATTTTTCCTTTTATTTTTTCCCTGTGTCTGACATAAGTTTTTATTAGTTTTTGCGTTCTTTAGTCATCGATCAGACTTTTGACCTTCTTAAAAGTTTCTCCGTTGGTTAGTTAACCACACTTATTCATTTTATAAGTTTGACCCCATATTGAATGCGGCGAAACGTTAGGACATATCTGACAGACTAAATTAGCGAGGAAAGGCAAACCAAACTAATCGGTAACTAGCAAATTCGTCACCCCGCGGATTTCAAAGAGAATTTTCACAAGATTGATTTTACCCGCAAAGTATTTTTTATGATAAAGCGAAGATTTTATTATTTGCATGTTAAGCGATGAGAATTAATTTTATGATTTGAGTGGTGATTAGTGACCGTTACTCTATAATTATTTCATATAAACTCAGAAATTTCCGTAATAGGTTTAATGTTGTTAGGTAAGAATTTTCATTTTTCTTGATAAAATTTGCCTGTGATACTTCACAATTTAATTGTGGATGTCAACAAGGTGTTTCGCTTCGCCTACATACTATGGAAAAAAAGACAAATTGAAACCCATTTTAATGAACATTTTTTATGCAGGTCTTTTTATTGATTTAGCGTTTTTATAATTTCTTTTAAAATGTTAACCCGTTTCTTTGATGCAAGGGTTGTGAACGGAATTCAGTTTTATTTGATGGCTACTATTGTGAAGTGGTCAAGGGCTAAGTAACCCGATGCCACTTAGCGGTAGGCCTGGGGGCTAATAAGGTTCGCAGGCCTTATCTGTCAACTCGCCTAACCCTAATCATGTTTCAGCCTTGCCCCTACCCATTAGTAACTTCGATAAATATCTTTCGATTCGCCGGATTTGATTTTTTTCCATCGGCGAAAGTATAATGAACTGAGTCAACCCTGGTGGTAGAGGGGGATAAAGCACTAAGATAAGAGTATCTTGTTTACTTTTACTTAGGGCTAGGAGAAATAAACTGTTCTTCCCGATAAAAAAAGGAAGAGAGGAAAACCACTTACTTTGTCCAACAGGGCTTGACGAGCGTAAGCTAGCTACTTGTAATCCCGCTTGGAAATAAATAACATGACTGACATATTTTTGTAATTCACCTTCAGTGTTTTTCAAACTATATTTAACGTTAATATATTATTTGACATTTAAGTTTAGCATGAAACATAACATAATCATTCACTTTTCTTAAATATTGAACGCTTCTTAGTCATGTTTCCCATAGAATAACTTTCTCTCACTGCTTCTTTATTCTATCTTTCCCCTCTCTCTTATTTCCTTTATGTCGTTATAAAATATGTTAATATAACACAATAAATTTCAAAATCTCTTTTTAAAAACACACTTTCACATTCTCTCTCACTCATTCACTCTCGCTCTCTATCTATTTAGCTATCTATATTTCCTTCTATCTCTTCCTTTTTCACACACTACCTCTCATCTCGCTCTTTTCACACTTTCACTCTCTATCTGCATATCTCTCCTCACTCTTTCTTGGATGTTGGATGTTGATAGGATTCGGGTTAGAAGATAATATTACAGTATCAACCTCATAGTGGTATTGATGAAATGTATAAGAACGCAGTGTAAATGGTAATAGGATAGGAGATAGCTCCTTGTGGTTCGACTAAAAACAATTTGTTTATCATTGCATTTCTTTGCCTATCTATTCTGTTTTGAAGTTATGAAGCCAAATATAAAAAAGCTAAAGTGATTAAAAATGACGAAGGTTCATCACCCCGCAGACTATAAGTACCGTCTGTTATTTCAGAATGCAATCTTTCACTTTTAGGAAGGTAATTTTTTTAAGAATACATCTTCAGGGCAGTCTCGACACGACACGCAAGAATGGCACTATAAGATAAAAGACAAACACTTTGCGCCCTGAAGATGATCTCAATAAAGATCGAAACGATCGAAAATAAAGAAAAGTGTTTTTCTGAAACCTACATCACACAAGATCGCATCTCACGATTTCTAAATAAATTATTGTAGACATTGATATGCTATAGTATTTATTATATATATTTTGAATATATTTTATATGTGAATATATTTTTGGTATTGATTGCTATACAATAATTATTTGGTACAATAAGAAGCATCACCTCCTGCAATAATTTTATTTGCCGTCTCGGTCTCGGCTATTCCAAGCTTATTATTTTTCTTGATTCTGAAAAACTAATTGGCCCAATTCCATTGGAAAAGGAAAACTAATTTGACAGGGCGGATGAAAGAAGGGTCCGTCAAAAAGCCGTGTTAACGCTCTAAGGGTAGCGAGCGGAGTAGTATGAGTATTTAAAGCAGCATCATTGCTCTAGTATGATGTAGTAAGCGGGTGGATGATGTGCTTTGCGACGGGTTGGCCCATCATCTCACCTTCCCTATGCAAATCCCCATTAACAATTCAGAGCCGAGCCGCGTAAAATCCCGGTTTATACCTTATAAAGTATACCGGGTCGGGGGATAATTAGCGCTCAAGTAGGAGGAGGGAAACCGCTCAAACCCCCTGGTCCGTCCCTTTCTCATCATAATACCAGGCTAGTATCTCATTTATGGATACCCTCTTGTCGTATCATGTCTTAATTGGTGTCCGCATTAACTTTGAGGGGTTCAGCCGGATCAGCTTAGAAGTTACAGAAATTGCATCAAAAATCAACTTTTAATAAAACACACATGGGCCATTTTCCCAGAAAGAGCAATCGCTGTTTTCAATTTTAGGAAAACTAAAAGCGTTTCTTAAAAAAAAAAATCATGGATGATCTAAATTTGACACTCGGTCGTACAGCACGTAGCTTCGTCCTGTTTTTCACTCCTCATTTTTTAAACTGCAGAATTTAGTCGTTATTCAAAAATGGTAGCCGGTCATTAAAATCTTAGGGTGGCAATTATCGAATTCATACTAAGTTGAAATATACAGGGTGGTTCGCTGTGTGATGTACACAACGAATTATCTGATATTCGCCCAATAAAGTAGAATACTGCAAAATCTGATTGCCTAACTCACTCCGTTGGGAATATATCGATTTTTAATTTTTTTCGACAAAACACTTTTAAAAAATGTCTGTTGATTTGGATTTTTCATAAAAATTAAATTCGCTGAAATCAACTTTACATTTTTTCCGGTCTCCTGAGTTGTGATTAAGATCCTCAGTTTTTCTAGCATTATAAGTTCATTTATTCGATTATTCTGTAATACTTCTGATCATAATTACTTTGATAATTTAGGGAAATCGATAATAAAAAAATAAAAAATGCAAATAGCAAAAAATTGAATATTGTTAGAAAATCCTTGACGACCAAAACATTGAACAAACATAAGTGACTGACCAAACAAAAGACCAACAGCTTCATCAACCGATAGATCCCATATAGAAATCTCAATTTAAATATCAAATAGAAACATTGAATACTTGTTTTACTGTCATAATTTACAAAAAATATCTTATGAATAATAAATATTATCTAAACAATATAGAAAGATCTTACCTGAAACCTTCTCATGTCTCGCGGGTTCCCAGCGTTTTTCAAGCAATTTTGATTGCACTTGAGAAAAAATTTAAGGAAAAACCTGAAAACAGAGAAAAGAACAAGAGGTTAGAATAATATTCAAAAACCAATTTACACCGGCATGGCTTCCTTCTGGGACTTACGATGGCAAGTCCAATTCCCGTAGGACACCTCGGCGGAATTGTGAGAGTAGTCAATATGCAGATGAATTTGTGAAAAACAACCGCCGGTGATTACAAGTAGAAATAAAGTGACTCCGCGGAACAAGTCTGTTGCAATCAAAATGCATGAGTGGGGCACCGAAGGGCTCGGTGCCAATCAGGACATCCCTCTTCATCAACGATTCGATCCCGACAATACGCCCGGGGTAGCTTAATTTAAAAAGTTTCTCCGGTATTCACAGTTGTGTGCGTGTGTTTTTTTCCCTCTGACATTTTTCACAAACACGGGCTTCGGTGCATATTTGATGTCGGCTGACGTGAACCTCCCTCGCGGAGATCGCCGGCGAAATTTGACGAACGTGCAAACAGCCACGTACAAAATGAAACCGGAGGGCTCCCATCGGAGCTTTTTTCCAGCCCGCTTGGACGTTCATAATTGATGAGGGAAATGAGGGTGGGTCTGTGTCGCTATGACTACAAGTCCTAGAATCTAATAACAGTCTAATATTACCGGATGATCATCTCATAAAAGATAGTTGATGCAAGCCCGCAGATAGCAACAATTGCAAACATTAAGTAAACAAGAACAGTTCGCTAATTCATATTCACGTTTAAGTAAAAATTCATATATATAAAAAAATAAAATATAATATATTAACCGGTTTTTCTGGGATTCTTCAATACGACGCGATTCCGTTTTACCTCATTTTCATGTGATGTCTTCTATGTGTCGGTTCCAATGCTCGGGTCTTTAAGTCTCCTAAACGAAAATAGAAAAAAAATCGAAGGGCTTCGTCGAAATTGGCTTTTTCTTTTTACCCGTGCCCTTTGGCAGATTTGTGTCCTGGATCTCTTTGTTTTGTATAAAACGTTATTTATTTTGCGCCTTCCCACTCCCAATACTTATGTTGCAGGGGGTCGTTGGTTTATCTTCAGAAAAATTATGTTTTTTTCGTATGGTAATAATGGAATAACTCACGTAGTGCCCTTAGTCACCTTTTACATCCTTAGTATGTTATTATTACAGGTGAATAGATCTCACGTTTTAACTATTTTTACAACTTGCCTAGTTGGGAAGTTGTATTTTCGTAATCCCCAGGGACAAAATTTATATTCTTTGGTATAATTTATCAAGTGTTTTTTTTTTTTCAAATCGAGAGTATGAGTATGAAGCCTCGGGGTGCCGGTCTTTTTAAAAAACCCGTATTTGTAAGTTTGTCGGGTGCGAATGCAGAAAACGTTGTTTTTAAAGATATTAAATTCTTCAATTTAGTAAAAATTCCTTTTTTCAATAAGTGTCGTAATTCAATAATAATGATGTCAATGTAATGTAATAAACATAATAAAATAGAGTAATGATGTTACGTACAATCAAAATGGGCAAACTTTGATGATTACTGCGGCTGGGAATGCAAATATGAGAGAAAACAAGAAGAAAAGGAGAAATTGAGAGAGATTGAGTGAGAAAGCAGGAAGAAAGAACAGATTGAGTGAGAGAGTCGAAAGAGATTAAGAAGAGGAAGAAACAGAGGAGAGAGAGAGAGAGAGAGAGAGATATCAGAAAGGTAGAGTGAGAGAAAGGAAAGGAGAGAGAGAGCATAACGAGCTATTCAGATGGATAGAGATTAAGAAAGATTTCATAGAAATATAGTTTAATGAATATTCTTTCATTTTGTCAATTGCAGTAGTTTTATTAGAAATTTTATACAAATTCAATAATAATTGATATAAAACAGCGTTCTAGTCAAAATTATTTTCTTGTCGCCTTTCTATATAACTATTGCAATCTTTATAAAAATGGAGCTTAATTAGTTATTATCGTAAATTGACTTATTTTTTTAACACATTGCATATAGGATGAGAATTTATAAAAAAACAGCAGTAACACTCATTGTTTTAAGATCTGTTAATAGTTATTCTCCAAGGTTTTTATTTTGTGAAGAATGATTTTTTCCGTGGATTGACAAGTCAGGTGGCACGCTATATTTCACCCAGCCGGTCTTCGGCAAACACCCCCGCTTTCCAGATAATCTTAATTCAATAGGGCGCTCTCGGGACTATCGAGCAAGGGATCTAGAATCCAATTCTTGTCCTAACAAAAGAGCCGGGGGTGGTGCGGGGTGGCCCTCGCCCATTATTTACACACTGGTCTCATTGTAGGACGGGATGTCATCTGGTGAATTAGATACGCGCGGCTGTCAATCATTTCGGCAATCGCGAAGCCGCTGATTTAAATCCTGCCCCTTTGAAAATCCCTGCGAAGCCCACGGCGGCGGAAATTATCGATTGTGGACACGCGTGAGAGTAAGGAGTCGCTGGAGAAAAAGTGTAATGGGGCTACGAGGGAGGCTGGCGTCGACTCGGCCAACCATGAAATTAATGTTAAATATTAGACATCGGATGTGTCTTTGTCTTATGCCTTCTATACACATCCCCGGCAGCGTGAAATCACCTCCTTCTACGCTACGGTGAAGAACGCTTAATGGCCGCGCACATTAATTTAGTTTGGAAAGAGCGAGTTTGGCAAGGAAAGTGCGGAGGGAAGAAATGGGGGGAGCTTGAGAACACATGTAAAATGTTCTTTTCGCTCTGGGTAAACAAGTTCAATTTATTTTCATGCTGTTATAAAAATCTTCAGCGGTAGATTCATAATAAATTTTTCGTACTTCTTCTGGTTAATTTATATTCTCCGACAAAGGGTGAAGTCGAATTAGCTCATATTTTATTAATTCTTAATGGCAGAGGTAGGCGAGCAAGAAAAAATCTATGTACAACCATCAACCTGCTTTAATAACTGAAATTAAGTATATCGTAAGATTAAGGCTTCGTAAGGTAGCTTTGATTCTTGATGACTGTTACATTTTCTTGGTCGTATCACTGATATTTTCATACAAAATTATGATATTAAAGGCTGAAAGAGGGCCGCGATAGCCAAGTGGTGAGCATGTCATAATATCAGCTCGAGGACCCGCGGTCGTGGGTTGATTACCCCCTTCGCCTCGGGAATTTTTAACTCACTCTCACAGAATACGTAATCTGACTAATATGAAAACCATAGGACAAACAAATATGTCATGTTTTACGAAAATTAAATTGTCTAAATACATGGATTCATGAAAAGATTTTATTTGTTATTTTAGATTTTACTATGTAGAATTAATTTCGACAAATTGTACTATATTTAGATTAGACATCGCTTCTTTAATGAATAATAAAGGGTTTAGTATAAAATAATGGAACAGGGTGACTCAATTCACACGACGAGGGTGGTACAAATTGACCATTTCCTGCGGAGAGAGAGAGAGAGAGAGAGAGAGAGAGAGAGAGAGAGAGAGAGAGAAGTATATGTTCTTTTGTAGTTTTTCGTAATCTACCTTGTTATTTTTTTCTTATTTAAAATATTAAGTCACGTTCAAAGAGAAAATATTTGTTGTAGTTAAAATTGCCTCTACTACACAACCTGTTGGTCGAGTCAAATATTTATTTTGAACTTTGGTTCTTGCCACATACTTTTCTTAAGTTGAAATCAAGCAAGCAATTAGAATGTTTGAAAACTTTTTAAATTTCATTTAAATTTTGAGTGATAAGGATTTGAACGAAAAGACTAAAAATTTTTGTTTTGCGTTTTTCCTATAATTCTAAATGCAGACGACGTAGAACTATAAATATCAATGATTCAGCTTTAATATTAACAATACTGTTAAGTTAGTAAGGTTAATAAGTTATTCATCAGGTCTTAGAGGAGGTGAAGACGGATTGAAGACGATAAATAACCGGAACGGAGAGGAAAAGGCCCCTCCTTACCTGGATGTCTATCTATTAGTAATCATAGTATCAGAGGAGGTGAATAATGTAAGAGTTCGGCCACATTATCGGGTTTACAGGTTTAACAAGGATCACGAAATTATGCCGTGAGGCGAACGTCCCGGATCTGGGGGTGGTGAATATTTTCCACTCGCCAGAAAAAATCCAGTTGCGCCTTACGTGAATCTGTCTAATTGCCAGTTAAGAGATGGCGTGGCATATCAGTATGCGCATATATGTTAAGGGAGCCATCCAGCGAGTCGGGTAATATATGCCGGCAATATAAATAGTGTGGCCTGGGGGCAAGTAGACCCGCCCTCGCTTTAAATGTATTAGCCGCCCCCGACCCGGCCCACCCGGCTAGACATCTATATGTATGACTTGCCGTAATTCGTTTAGCGACAATAGGAAGCTCACAACCCTCGCATTAGCGAGCCCCGAGGCGATTGGCAAAAAGGGATATGTTATCTTTCGGTTGACATAAGCTCAGAGTTCGCCTCACACGAAGCCCAACAATTGTCCAGATAAAAAATCCCTATTTCCTACTAATAGGAATTAAACAGAAAGTGAATATCTTTTACATATCCATAATAACTACTTTCATGTTATTCGTTAAATCTATTTAATTCAATTAATTACTCCTTTTATCCTAGGTTTGTTTATGATGAAAAAGTCAGTACCACGAGCAAGATTCGAACCCACGACCTTCGGCTCAATAAGCCTTGAGCTTGAGCTATCATGACTTATTGAGCCAAACGTCGTGGGTTTCTGAATCCCTTCTTGGCGCTAATGTTTTCATCTTAAACAAGATAAAAAGAATAATTAATTGAAAAAATTAATATGCTCAATTATGATCTCTAAACGTAAATAAGTTAATTTACTTACATTTTAACGTATTGAATGTGAAAGTACCATTATATTTATCTATAAAGAATGAAAAAGATTTAATTACAGAACATAGACGACATAATATGTTTATTTGTATGTTGAAAAATGGTTAATAAAATATCGTTCTATATCGCCATGAAAAATCGTACAAAGATATATACATGATAGTGGGGGGGGGGGTAATTTACATTGTGGCTAATTAATCATTAAAATCTCCCCTGTTTCTTAGAGTCATATAGTTATAAATGCATTTTTGCAGAACTACATAAATGAATTAAAATTTTAAACTGGTCTATTCTTGATCTAGCTTATTTTTCTTGAACTAACACAGGCTTGGGCTTCATGCCACCTTCAGTGAGAAACTGAATCATGAGTGTGTTCACCTTAACTAATATATATATAATATATATGTATATATATACGTAGTATTTCTAAAGCAGCACGTTGAGTGAGTTTCTAACAGCATTAGTTTAGAAATACTACATTTCAAAAAACTTATTTCATTTTATTTTATGAATTATAAGGGTAATTTTGAAAGTAGTAAAAACTACAAGCTAAGTATTTATAGCGAAAATTAAAATTATAACCTGATATTCTGTTAATACTAGATGTGTATGTGAACCCGTGCAAATTAAAAGCATAAAATTCTGACTTCAAAGAACACTTTTCCCATAAAAAGTGGTATAATTTACATGCTAATACCCAAACAAATAAAAATAATACAGGTGTTAAATATTTTAAATTAAAATTAAGATCAACTGTAATAAAAAAAGTACGATTAGCTGTTTTTAGAAAAATATATATTATAAAACTAAATTGTTAAATGATGATTATAAATTATTTTTCCTCTGTGTTTTCATATAGTGTATACTAAAAACAATATTTTGTTTTATCCTTTTTTTGTTAAGTTGAAGTTGACCGAATTCGACTATATTTTCTTATTTATTCAATTTTTTATATTAGGTCGAAGAGGGTTGGGGAATTAGAAAGAAAACATTCATATTATTTTTTCCAACGTATGAGGAATGTGTTCTTTTCATCAGGCCTATATAACTATACTAATTTAAAATTTTTAGTAAACACACAGATATTTTGTTTTATCCTTTTTTTGTTAAGTTGAAGTTGTATGTTAAGAGTGTTCAGTAACGTTCAAAACTGAATCTAAGAGATAAAAAATTCATTTTATTTAAATATGGAATTCAAATTCTATGAAATATATTCTTGCGTGAAAATAAATCAGATGGTCCGTCCAAAATTATCATAAAAAGGCTATATTACATTCTCCCTCTAGCTCACTCACTCTCTGTCATTCTCTCCGACTCTTTTGTTTTGTTTCTATCACCACCTCTCTTCCTACTCTTGTTATAATTATGTTTTTTACTTCTGCTTAACCGAAGTTCCTTCCAAAATCTCTCTTAACATTTCTTCTCTCTCTTTTTCAATCTCTATCTATCTATCTCACTTCCTCTCCCCCTTTCTCATTCTCTCACTCAATCACTTTCTCTCTCTCTCTTTCTCATTTCCCCCTTTCATTGTATCTCTTTCTCTTCTTATATGTGACAAAAAAGAATAGTATATCTGATTCCCAGTGGCGGTAAAAAAGTATTAGGTCACCTAGCGATGAAAGGTTTGAAATGGGATTGGTATCTTGTCCTAGATTCTTGAGGGTCCAATCGACACTTTGTGCCCCGCTGGAGTTGTCATTGCTAAATTGGTTCGCAACAACCACTGGCAGTCGTTATCGGAATCTCGAGCCGGATAGACGTACGTACTTTGCTC
>CM077104.1:18877550-18916664 GCA_039619505.1 Cimex hemipterus | reverse complement strand
ATATATATATATATATATATAAAGATTGATAGTGAATGCGAGAAAGAAAGAAGAGATTCTTGGTTTGGAAAAAGTGAGAACGATGTAAATCAAATATTTAGACTTATAAAAAACCACGTATTTTATCATTTCATAATTATTTAGTTTTTGTTATTAGTTTTGATTTCCGTGTTAAATAAGAATGTATGCGTACGCAATTCACACGAAAAAATCAAAGCGAATGCCCCTTAAATAAATTGGAAAAAACATAAAAATCTCGGTATCAAGCTTTCTTTGAATATTTGTTAAAAAAGGATTCGGAAAAAATAAGTCCATAATTCGCACCCTCTCCAGGACTGACAGAAGGGCCAGATCGGGCGCGCGTGCCCGCGGACGAGGATAAAATGATTTATAAAATATAGTAAATCCGTTGGTGTTGGCGTCAGAGACGTGTAGGGGGAGGGAAGAGTGTGTATTGACTCGCTCCCTTGGGGCTTCCTCAGTCAATATACACTCAGGGGCAACGGGGAGGCCGGAAGGAGGAGAGGCGGGCGCCCCTTCTTCCCCTCGACCATTTTCTTAGTCCACCATCGGAACAACCCAAGTTTGAAACTCGCTGAGAAATTCCACGTCTGGCATGATCCATTCGTATGAGTGGAAAAGGGAAATTCGACTATTTTCACAAATTTTTTAAAATCATTTATTAACCATTTTCCCCCCTTAGCTGAAATCAGTGTTGGACGGAATAGTCATGTCATTTTATATTTATTCTCATTTTATTCGTCTTTACTTATTACAAAAGAGAAAGCAGGTAAAATCTATTTCACATGGGTATACAAATTTTTTAAATTTTATTTTATTACTTGATCACCTTCAACATTTGTACAAAAAATCAGGTCATTACTGACCGAATTCTACTATATTTTCTTATTTATTCAATTTTTTATATTAGGTCGAAGAGGGTTGGGGAATTAGAAAGAAAACATTCATATTATTTTTTCCAACGTATAAGGAATGTGTTCCTTTCATCAGGCCTATAAAACTATACTAATTTAAAATTTTTAGTAAATATGAACACCATTTACAATTTTGAAATCTACGAATTCAAGAACAATAAAATTAAAAACTAATACAAAAACCTTTTTGTAAAAATGAAGGATTGAAAGAAGTGACCTTGTGCAATGCGTCCAATATTGCACTGTTGTTCTCCTTCATTTGATAAGTTTAAACACATGTATTAAAACAGCTATTTAATAACTTAAAAGTTTTTTTAACCGCAAAGCATTATTAAAGACTCCCTTGAGTATCCTTCAGACCTTGATTTTTTCTTCCCTAATAATCATAACCATCAACTAAAGTTTCTTGTAACAAAAACTGGATGAATGTAGGTTAGGTTCCTAGGTGCTGGCCATCTTTACCACGTTGGACACCGTGAACAATATTGTGCAATCCCATCATTGTCTAGATTCTTTCGTTAAACTTAAGGTTTTGTATGTAGGAATCTAATTCTTCTAATTCTCTAGGTTTTTGGGGCATATTCCTCTGTTTCTTCTTTTTCTTTTTGCAGAGGTTTCCCCTAGTCTATATACATAAGCCACCGGAGTGTGCAGGGTCCATTCGGCATTCCTAATATTATTCTAATTTTAAAACTTTTCCTAGGGTTGGTAGTCTATCTGTCAAGAAACTAATTCTCATTTCTTTCTACTGGAATACAATTACAGTTGCCATTGAACTGAGGACATATTCCTAACCCTAATGGATTGACATTTATTTCCGTAGATACCTTCTCCTGCCCTGTATTTAGTACAGGAGCCATGTATTTTTTATTACTTATGTTTAATGGTAACACGAGATCTCTTAGACACTGTCATCCCATTAACAGAGAACATGTACTGTATCTTCTTTCTTCAAAGTGTGCAACATGTGCATGGGACACTTATCTCCGAGGTCTATAGTGTCTAGCATTCCTATTCTCATGCTAGCCTTAACCATTTCTTATATAATATACTGGTTAGGTATGATATGATTCTGTAAAGTTTTTTCAGGTGAATAAATGAATAAAAAGTCAAAAACGTCCATTCCACAGTCAAGCATGGTAGATGTAGTTTGGCTTTACTCTATTTGAGGGCAAAGAGGAACTTTGATATAAATATAGGTAAACACTTTCGATCTTCTGATTTGTAATTTTTTTAGCACATGAAAATAATAGTATACTACCACAAAATTACATTTTTTCTTATTTGAGGTAAAAAAAAAGTCAGACGGTAAAATGTGACCGACCTACTAAGTTGAAAATAAAAAACATTATTTTCATCAAGTAAAATAATTTCTATTATTATTATTATCTTAACTTCTCATCATATTAAATATAATAATGCATAAAATAATGCATTTCCTGAGATGTAGGAGGCCTTAGCCCTTGGGTATCACGGACGAGGGTTCAAAACCACTTTATGGAGTAGAATTTTCTATTTTAATCGAACTTATATAATAAAAGTTTTCATAGACGTCTCATTTAAGAGGAATCTCGATTCTTGACTGCACTCAAAATATAGCACTAACTTTTAATGGGTCGAAATGTGATAATCATTCACTAATGATGCTGAGTGATGTTTTCTGTATGCGTTGTAATTTTGAAATGTCGTAAATTAACATCTTTCTGATTATTGAGCGATTTGTGCTTTTCTATATACTAGTGTTTGGTACAGTCCCATTTCCTTTTTATAAAACACAGTACAAAGACCACAAAATTTGCAGTTCATTAGAAAAAATAGAACTTAGATAAAAGTAGGAACAGGTCTAATCAGCTAAGATGAAATATATATATATTTATTTATTTTTTTAAATTGGCAACGGTGTTGTCGGTAAGAAGACTTTTGATCCATGAAATTTTCTATTCTCAACCTCACTCTTATTTTGATTAGGAATATAATGATTCGGAATTAAATTAACATCCTTTTGTATGTGTACTAATTAAGAGGAAAAACAGAAGGTGAATAAAGAGAATTATCAGTAATATGATTTTTTTTCACCTTTACCGTTTAAAACTAGGAATATCTTTTAATGTAGAACTTCTCGTTAGCACATAAAATCAAGTGTCGTCTTGTTTTTTTTTTTTTTTTGTTTACAATTTTGTTAGTGTTTTCCCATCTCGTGGTAGGTAAAAATAAGTTGCCATGCGGGAATAATAATAAGCTTTCGGGTTATAGAAACAAGTGATCAGGGAAAAGGGATTTCAGAGGGAGGAGCGGTGTACACTGTGATTGTCGGAGTTGGTAAAGGGTGGCGGAGTAGAACGGGGAAAAGGTCGGGGGCGGAAAGTATTAGCTCGCTCCGAGCCGGTGGGGGTGTAAACAAATTGGGGTCGAGAACGGCGGTGCGGGGGCGACAGAGGAGGCGCGTAGAACTGGAAACAAATGAAATCCAGTTGGGAAAGAGGAAAATGAAAGTTTCCACCCTCCGCTCACGTGGACATGCCAGTGTATACCCGTCTCCTTGGGAACTGTCGAGTCTGTTTATAACAATCCCGGGGGTAGGGTAACAGCCGCATAAAGCTTTACTGTGTCAACAAGCTGCAAAGTCCCTAAACAAACTACCACCCTTCAATCTAACCACGGACTAAATTATAATTATACCTCTAACCTGTGATTGCTCTAATTTTTCCTTCGGTTTGTTTTACAAATAAAATTTCTTGTCTTTAGAATGGTCTTTAAAAGAGAATCTGTCATCACTGACAGAATTGACCAAATGGCTTACCCTTAATTGGTTCCCTCCTTCGAGAAAAACCCTAACAAATTGGCCGACGACAAAATAAGATTACGTCCAACATGCAGTCGTGTTTGCCCTCATGTACTAATAATGCAACCGGGCAAGTTTTTTCTCACTTTTGAAATAATATAACTTTTGGTTTTACGAATAGGAATTTATTTTTTGTGCAACATAAATTAAAAATTTGTCAATTAATTATTAAATACCTACTAAGAAACGCCCGTTACAATCTGACAGCTGGGATTGCCCAAATTAAATTAATGAGGTCTTCCGAATTTTTTAAAAATAAATACTCTCACGAAATATATTTTCTTTTGTATTCCTTCGAAATATTTTAGAATATATATTTTTCAATCAAATAATGAATAGCGAATATAAGATATAACAAACCACATTAGAAATTGATATAAAAAACATTTGTCGAATCAGTATTTATTTATTTTTTAATTTTGGCGTTCCTCTTCTTCACCTATTTCCTCATATTCCGATCATACTATCATCATACGATCATAGCTACTTTCAGTTCAGCCTGCTATCTTGCTCTGACTACTATCCTTCAATGGGCGGAATCCCGCAAGGGAGTATCTTCCGTCCGATCCTTTGTCCGGCGTACACTTTTGCAAATGATACTGCTATCCTATCCTCATATAAAGATCCCGTCCTCTCACATCTACTCTTTACAGGCTTACCTAATCAAACTAAAACCTAGGCTAAAAAGGTGGCGTATCTTAATAAATTTAGATAAAAGCCAACATATAATCTTTACCCTCCGCCGTGTAACAATGCCACTATAAATCCCTTCCTATACATAACTGTAGATCGAGAAACGAATAACTTGGAATCTCCATACAACGGTGAAAATGCAGGAACTGAATAAACGCCACAAAACACTCCCACGAGTCCTAGACAAACGATCAAAATTGACGTTCCATTACTACTTGTAACCAACAGGGACAAAAATAGCACATCTACGCACAACGGAAACCCCAGGTTTAATCCGTCAAACACAGACATGGTTAATACATACACCACAATTTGACCTTTCACCAGCATATAAGCAGGACCAGACGTAATAAAAATATTTTAAAAACCAATCGGAGAAAAAGTTGAAATGTCGAAACGTGTTTGGCAAAGCTAAGCATAGTTGGCAAGGATAGTTCACCAGGACAATATAAAATGGCTCATGCATAAACCCTTATATACCTGCAACTTTATGTTGCTACAATAATAAAGCTGCGATTTCTTGTATTAAACACGCCGAAAAACCTGAAGTGGGGAATTTGAGAACGCCGGAACGGAAGAGCTTTTCAGCCCGGTGGGGCAGGTTGGCTAAACACTGGGGATGGAAGTGTAAAAGTTATTTCCATAAAGCAGGGGGTCACACGGCGGGTTGCCTCACGGAGGAAGCGTTTAAGTGCCTCTGTGTTTTGGTTAGTTTGACAAATTGCTGTGGGAACTCTTAGCACTTCCTCTTCCTTCATTCATCACTCCTTTGCGTGTTAATTTCTGTTCTTAAAATTTAATTTAAACGCAGAATCGTCAATTTTTAACGTTCGATTTTGGAGTTGTTTATTAAGAACAATATGACCGAAAACACAGCCAAAAATATATAAACACCGCTAGATGTTTATTTCATTTTTATTTATCTTATGTTATTCTGTTGCGGATATTTTTCTAATCTCATTTTTATAAAAACTATTTTTTATAAGGTTGTGAACTTTGTTATTTTATCAAGACGTAAAGTAAAAACGTCGGGCCAGAATATTTAATAAACGTAGTTTATTTTGTAAGTCAAATACTATTTAATTTAACTTAATATTGCCAGACTATGTCCATTTTTACACACAGCCACTACATTTGTTAGGCTGTTTTGATTTTTATTAAATTTTTATGTCGTACAGCGAATATTATGTAAAAGTAAGATCCTACCTTACCATAAGGTTATTAACGTGTAACTATCTATTAGAGGTCAAGGACGAGGGATGTAACTAATTCCCAATACTGTTTCAAATTTTCTTACTTAACATTCCGTCATTATATTTAAACACTTAACCACTCAAAGCACATGTGCAATACATCAAATTTGTGACTTTTCTGGTCATAATAAAAATAGCTGGTCGAAATAGATCAAAAATAGTCGAACCAGAACGATTAATAAGTGTACAAATGTAGATTTTGTTTGAATTATTATTGATTTTCTCCTGAATTTGATAAAGAAAAGTTTATATTTTATTTTAAAGAACAAATTTGTGTATTGTAAAAACATATTCCCTGATGAATTTAAATATATACCACGTTCTGTAGTATCGTCGATCGTCGTATTGTACGAGTTGTAAATGAACTAACCAACCAAATGATAGAACGTAATTATATTGGTGAAGGAGTCAAAAATGAAAATATTTTGACCGTTTTGTGACAAAGTCTGTATTTTTGTCTTATACGTACACAACCGGTGACAGTTGTTAGCCGGGCAAAATATTTACCCCATCCGATCTTGGTTGTTATTCCTTCTAACCAGTAAGCATTAGCACAAAGCGGCATTTAATCCAGCCGAGGGGGCGGAGGTAAACAAGAGGATCCATAAATAATTAAGTGGACTCTCTGAAAACATCCCGGTCAAACAGTGTCAGCTGTTGGAACCGCAAAGGAACAGATGTGGCCCTCTTCCATGCCCGCCCTCCCAGCGAACAGTCACTCATTATTTAACCCACTTCAATTTTTTATTAGCCCTTGTCAGAATTAATGGGCCCTTCTGATCTTGGGGGATGAGCGGGGATTTGATTTATGCACTTTATGACACCCTTCGATCACCCTACACTTTTGTATTTTTTTTTTGTTGTAAGAAACTCTAACCTGTCCGCTAATGGGGAATTACATGATTCATTTTGCCATGACGTTATTATTTTAACTTCAATGATTCATCACTATTATTCCAACTTCGATAAAATATTTAATCAAAGAAATTGTTCCTATTTTTAGTTTTTAAGGGAATGAATTTTGAGTAGTAAACACATCATGTACGGACAATTGATTAGGTAAAAATATCTATTGAAGAAATTAACAAGCAACAAGTGTACAAAACAATTAATATGTAAAGCTATATTTCAAAGCATACAATCATTATTAGATAATAAATAAAACAGAAAGTAAAAGACTTTTATCCTTAGATTTAGAAAAATACTTCTGGAGATGATGTGCTGTAAGGTATGGACTGAACTGAAATGGTAATCAGTTGGAATATTTTCCATTACACAAACAACAAAATTCACACAGTTTATCTATGCAGGGTTGAAAAACTGTACATGATGTATGTGCTAAATTGGAAAAGAACACCAAGGAATAGGAAAACCCTAGAACTAAATGAATATAGTTGCAGAGAATTTGGCGAATCACGACAAACCAATGGCAACTGTTTTCTGGAAGTTTAGAATTATTATTTAATATTTTTCACGTAATAAAATTGGTTGAAGGTAACTAAAACACAATAGAAAGGCTGTAGTGGGAAACCATTAGTTGCTTCAAGTTCTAGACTAACAGAGAGACATCAGTTCAAATTGAACCAGTTTACTACTAGTTAATTAATAATGTAATTTATCCTGTAAATCAGATCAGTTAAAATATGTCAAGCAATATTTTGTGATGTTTATTGGGAAGCCTTTTCATTCATTACAAATGTATTAGGCGTGGTTCTGTTTAGAACTGTCTCCTTGTTGGTAGTCAGGTTATTTGTTTTATCACAAGGTATTCATTTTGTATAAAAACAACCTAGTCACGAGGACGAATTATCGCCCTCAGCCGAAAAACGAATCATTTCCAATTACAAGAAGAAAACAGTTGTTGTGCTGTAGAGTCACAAATTCAATGGCAGGGCGTTTTAGAAAATTAAGCCAGACAGAGATAAAGATAAAGTCGTCTAGGGCGGTCTTTTTTTTCACCGAGGGCTTTAGATAGAAGCGGGAGTGTGGTTTTTGCTGGTGCGGCCTGCAAGTGGTTAGTGGTAATTAACCGACCCCCGCATTAGCACGACACTAAATAACCGAGAGTGTTTACACAACTGCGACACTCCTAGCCCCTATCTTTCCACGCCCTCTTTTCTTTATTTGGGCAAATTACGGAAATGAATACAAACATTTTCCTTTCTCCGGGTGTAGTGGAAGCTTTAATCAATGCAGTCTATGCAACTTGGTCGAATTTGAAGCAATGGTCAAGTTTTCTGATAAGGCCAGAAGTTCTTTATGACAAAACATTTTACGCAAAACATATTTGATGTGACGGGGTACTAATTGTTTGTGATAAAACCTATGAACATATTAATTTCAACTAGATATCAAATTATGGTTTATATACGTTCCCAATTTTATGCAAGAATAGAATTGTTACAGAGGTTTACGTGTTAAATATAATTAATATTATCAACAATTACAAATTTAACGTATATCATACAAGGTTTTGTCAAGCTTTTCCTTATTTTATATAACGTTAATCGTAAAAACATCGAAAGTGAAAGTTATGACATTTTGTTTTGTCGTTTGCTTTCTCCGACCATTTTGAACTGTTTATCCTCTCTGATTGGGTATGTTTCAGTGTTGATCTGACAGACCAAAATAGCGGGCTAAGCGGACCAAAATGGTAGGACGCGTTGAACATCCAGATACATCAACCCACCGACCTGGAAAACAAATTTCAAAATTTTTATTTTTTATTATTTTCCGTATATTAATAGTTCGTATAATAATTGTGAGTTAAAGTTAATTTTGGGTTAATTTTACGTTCACACTATTCCTAGCATACTTTTTTTAAAGATGCTATATACCATTTTGCAGTTTTATTCCATCCTTCTATTTTATTGATAACAAATATTTTTTTCTAACCCGTCTTTAGTGTAATATTTTAATACATTTTTTTATTTTTTAATATACTAACTTTATAATTGTCAATAGAAAATTAGTAAGGGGGCGTCGCTGGCCGTACCGGTTTACGCGTTGACACGGTGCTCATCATGTAAGATAAAGGTCCCGGGTTCGAATGCAGGGCCGATATACTTGCAAATGGTTTTTTTTTCAAAAACACCTGCACCCCGACGGTTGATACAACCTTTGCTGTTGCGAACCCTCGCAAAATAAAAAAATTAAAAGTCCTCAACCGAAGGAAAGTGAAATAGTAGAACAAAAGTTTTTTTACAATGGCTCCTCAAGCAAGCTTTTCATAAAACAAACTAATTCCTCTTCGCAAGAAAAACAGAAGTAAGTAGGCCGTGTTTCAACAGTAGTGAAATAATTATGCAGCTTGGAAAGATTGGCAAATCATAAACAAACAGTATTCAACCTATATCCAGTGAGAGCATAGTATAAACAAGGGGAAGCTAAAAGAGCTGTATTGACTACAGAAGCACACCAATTTAGGGCGGACGATACGGCTATGGCCGGGAGGTCCAACCATCGGTCTTAACCACCGCGGACAAGCTGTTCTTAACCTAAAAATGCAATAAAAAAAACATTATTAAAAGAAAGAAACAGAGTCGTGGGCCGGATCGGCAGAGCAGCTATCCGTATCAAGGGCACTGTGATTGGTGGGGCAATATGACTCATTGAAAAAGGGTCATACTCTTTCTATTAAGGATAAGGCACGGGCGGTTTGCACGTGGATGCTTATTTTTAGTTCAAAAGCCGCGTATATTCCGGCATGTTAAGAAAGGTTGCTTGGTTCTATATAAAGAGCTTATAGGAATACCACGTGGTACGAGAATTGTGTTTGAGCTGGCAGCGAGGAAACACGGTTGTTTTATTTCATATAATACTAACAGTTTTGTGTCCTTGTGTGTATTAGCGTGAATATGTAGGGGAGGATATCCAGTACTCCACCACTCTAACTAAATGATAGGCGTATAAATAAGAAAGAATGTATTTAAGAGTGGATGAGAGCGTGAATCGATTTAGTTTTACGAACTGATAGCGTTGAGGACTGAAATGATTCAATTGTTGGTCGTATAAGACTGGAACCTCGGTGGCTGGACGGATAAGACCTAGGTCATAGAAAATTAATTATATGGAGACTAAAACTTTTGGGCATGCAACAATAATAAATAAAATCTGACCCATTTTATAAATGGGGACTAACGGCCCTGTAAATATCTGATTTTACCTTATGTATGTTGTATATTTTGTTGGGTTCTAATAGTTGAAAAGAACTGTTTCTTATTTATTACATTTTGCTATATGCTTTGTTCAACGGGTTTTCATTTTAAGTCAATAATTAATCACCAAGTCTAATGAAGTCATTGAAAATTTGTTAAACACACTGAACTTAAATTTAAAAGTTTTTTCGCTTTATCGATTTATTTCTTTGAAGTTCTTATTGCCCCACACGCAAATTTTATCAAGAAGGCGTAAGCCATTATGGCTCGCAAGTGGTAATAAAACAAACCTCCATTTGACAAATGCCTGCTCGTTAGGTCTAATCCGAAAATTCGTTCCGCCCGATCTCGCCACTTATCTGCCCCCTGTGGTGTCGCGCGACTCGAATTATACACGGCGATCAAATTATAGTCGCTCCACCTAATCTTGTTAATTAAATCCGACACCCCGGGTTTTATTATTGGGACGGGACGTGCAGGTGAAACTGCGATCGCGTCTAGACACAAGAGACGGCCGACTCCACGTGCTTCTGTTTACTTCGTTAGGGCGGAGAATGTCGATTTACCACCTCCTGTCAGTCGTAAATCCATCGCCCTGAGCTCGCTTTGATTCTCAAACCTGGGATTTCAACACTCTCTGACGGAAGGATTTGCATAGAGGGTGTTATCCAAATGCAGAAAAATATTGTCATCAACACGGATACACGGTCCACCAAAAGTTCTAACATTCAGCACGTACGACCTATAATTGTACTTTAAAAAATCGGCTATCAAGGGAACAATTTTATTGGTTTTTATTTATGGCTGTACGTATGTTCTTGTTAATATAATGCGTTTCTTAAGAATTAGAACCAAATTTAGTGTTCTAACTCCCATGCCCCTCGAAGTCCTCCAGAGAATAGGTTCAACGTACTATCAATAAGCAACATAGATTGTAAATTAAAAATTGTATTCACACATAATTTTTAATTTATTTTTATATACCAGAAGTATTCGATATTTCTAAATCAAACCTATGCATAAAAGTTGTGTTGCGACTCAATAATCCTCATTCTATAATAAATACATTTACTCATACATTTTTTCACTATACACATTCAAATGTTCTTTTTTTATGGAATATCCAAATCAATCAGAAAGCACACTACTTTGCTTAAGCAGAATTTTTGGCATACATTGACCTAAAATTATGCATATGGATGATCTAATATGAATCGAATGGAACTATACTTCTCTTTAGACTTAAGTTATCCTGAAGACAACACCCAAGATGACCAAGGGCAATCTCGGTTGATCCTGCCGTCTTTATTTTATTTATAATTTTCGTTGTAACCTTTTAGTGCCAGTTGGTGAAAAGGATATATCAGTATTATCTATTTATTCCTTTATCTATCGATTTTTAATTATTTTTTCTAACTATATTAGAGTAGCATCAACGTTATCGTTTTCACAACTGTCTTACAAGGATTCATCCCTGCATGGCCCTTGTACCTTTTTTGTTGCTGACTTCCCTATACATCCCAATATCATCATTCAACCGGAATCTTTTCCAAGCAACGTCCAATACCCAAGAAACCATGAGCTAATCAAATACTAGTGCACAAGTGGACACGTGACTTCATTAGGAATGTATCCAGTGTATATTTGCAATGCAAATTCACTCTTGACCTTCATTGTACAACAACAACAATACATACAATAAGCAACCGACTTCCCCTCAAGGCAGATACTTACGGGTTTACCTATACAGCAGACTGACGTAGATCCCCACACAAAGCTAAGAAACAGCTTAACAGAAACTTGGACAACTAGGTAGAATGAAATATGTTTTGACTGTCGCTGTCTACCAAGCCATCCATTAGTTAGCGCTTCCTGCCATTCAAAAGGGCAATGCTCTCGTTATTGAGAATTCGTCCACGACCTCAACATTACTTTTGTCAAGGAACAGGTCCTATCCAGCTTCCCAAAGTTCCATACCCACTTCAGTTTTCCAAACAATCGCATCGATAAATCTTGATAACTCATATTGAGTGCCAGCGTAGGCTGATTTCTTAAAGTCCTCAGGATGTAGTGTCACTGCTGTGACCTGTAATACGTATTGATGTTTACAGCCTACAAGCCAATTAAAAAATAAATAAAACCACGAGAACAATTTATTTTTAACGCTGTTTATACTTTGTATCTCGTCCTGGAAATGTGTAGACCTGTTGCCATGATTTTAATGACTTTGTTAAAGAACTATGACCTATTTTTATTGGGGTAGCATTTATGAATCTTTTTTCTTGGCCCTCAATACATATATTCCATTCCAGCGGTCATCTTCCTTTTGTTATTGTATTTACATATCATTGAGTATCAACCCTGTTGGTTGTGCTATATTCTGTGAATTCCCTGTGGTGTCTTGTAAAGGATATTTTGTTGGTCACATTTAGGGAATACTCTTAGTACAGCTGAGGCTAGATAAAAAACGCCGTTGGTACTGCAATTTGTATCACGTTTGATAAGCTTATTAACACTAATAACAATATGCGGTTTTAGAGCATTGAGATAGTTTTTGGGTGTAAATTCGTTGATTTTTGACGCAGTTTTTGTTTTACATACCATTTACAAATTTGGTATATTCAGTATTCTGGAGGAGATTATTTAGTTTAAGGTATAAATAAAATTGAAATTGTTCTTAATACTACCTTCTTGTTAGTGTGTGATTAAGCTTGTAAGATTTAAATGTACAAATGTTTAATGAACGAGAATAATATTTACGGTTACAAGAAAAATAAATATGCTGAATTCCCAAGACCAAATTAAAAAAAATAGATGTTTCATTCTTTCATATAAATAATATTATAGAAACAATAAGGTTCTAAGGCAATTGTTTTTATTCTTGAATAGTTCCCTCCTATACGTAAGCTTTCTCTCGGCTGGGAGAGAAATGATAATTCATATCAGGTTGATATGAGTAAGTTATGGGGAAGGATCTTGCGGTTCTTCCTTCTACATTATTAGCCTCTGCTTCCAGCTCACTCACTCATAGCCCCTCTCGCAACTATCCCTCTCCCTCATCCGCTCCAGACGTGAGTTATGCCCGAGTCCCTCTCCAAGTTGCGCTTTCCCTACTTCATTACAACTGCCTCCCCGCACAGACCGCACTCGCCTAACTAATTCCGAGATGTGTTTGCGGTGGGAAACTTTATTAAAAATAAATAATCTCCCTTCTGAATAGCGACTCTGGCTACATGAATTAGTTCGCCAACAAGAGTTTCTCCGCCTCGATGTAACAAGTATCCGTTATTTACTTAGCTAACTAGTACCAACTCGCAAAGTCTAATTGACACGTAAGGTAATAAGTTGAAACCGTATTGTATCGATGAATAAAACTAAACAACTCGGCCTTGTCCTGAAAACATACTTGAGATTGTGATTCCCTAGTTTGTCTCGCTACATTTACTGGATAACTAATATTAGGGTTTTTTTCTTTTTTTTAATGGTCTCATGAACTAAGCATATCTAGCCAGACTGCTGTATATATTTATTCCGTTATTCGTATTTTGAGGGGAAGGGTATCGTGAAAAAAGGGCCAGAGGCGACAGCGGGAATCGAACCCGCGACCGCGGGGTATACTAGCCGAGAGTCTCTCACGCTAGCCACTCGCTACTGGTTGTTCGAGTATATAGTTATTCTTTGTTCGTAATAACACGCTTTTTCTCATTGGTAGTGTTCAGAACCACGGCATAACCACTATGAATGTAGGCATATTGCTTATAGCTTGTATGAATTCTAGTACTTGGTGTATATTTCTATACATATCAGATACTGCCTGATAGTCTTAGGGCCATCGGTATACCAGCCAATAACTAGGAAACATTTCTAGCACCGGGCTCTATCGGATATTTTGGTATGAAATTTCTTATCAGATCTTAATTTTGAGACCATTTCTTCGACAGGAGACCAACTGCCTGAAATTCCTTCCGAAATCTTAATTGTTCTTAATAATGTGAGAGGATAATGCAGATAGCATCTTTGGATGAAGATATTTAGAGGTGATAGATTTAGGACACCAAGGAAATAGTGATGGTGTTCTCATTGCTTCAGTAATGCCCATGCACCTCAGCCTTTGCGCAGTACTGCAATATCTTCATACATTAAACTACCATCCCGTAAGTTACCATGGATTTAACAACCAATGTTCACAGTTTACGAACTATAGGAACCTCTTTGGATTTTGCCTCTAGATTTTCTAACAAAAGCTTTTGAGTAGTGAAAAAATCTCGTTAATGTTTTCAATTTTACTGTTAAAGTTCATCAAACTGACTATTCTGAATCACAGTTACATATTTCGAGACAACGCTAATTCTTATTCATCTGAAAAGCCAGATTATTAGCTATAATAATAAATAGTAAGAAAATGTAATCTACTTTTTTCATTTTCTTTTGGGCATTTTTCAATATGAACACTCTTTTCTTTTCCTTATTTATTACCAGTTGCTGCATAATTGAATTATATTTTTATACTCATGCTGTGTATCAAATTTCAATTGAGAAAGAAATTTTTTAAAGTTAAATTGAGCTTTGGCCTTTGTGGTTCACAAGGGTTTCCTTTTAGGAGGTGACGGTGTATTTATAAATAACGGCCACCCCCAGGCCGACTACGTTCGACGTGGCCCTTAAATAAAGGGGTGGAAGCATGACAGAGCTGCTGATAAGAGTGGGCCGTGTCACAGATAAAATAATAAGTCTGATATATTGCCCTTATATCTTCGGCGAGCCCCAGTTAAATCATATGACTTATGCGCCAAGCCCTTAGTGCAACAGTTTTTACTTGGACACGTCGAAATTTGATTGTAAAAAATGATATAGTGTGATCTTTGCTATAATTTAATTATTATAAAGTTTCTCGAAAGAAGTTTAATATGGCTTTCAATTTGACACATTTTGATCCGGTTTTAGCCCAAACCGATATTTTTCCAAAGTTATTTTCTTCAATTGGAACTAACTGATTTTTAATTATGTTACCTGTATTGCTCATATTTTGAATCGGCGTAATAAATAGTTTTGCAAGAATTAACTTACATAGAACGAAAATCCTCAGAAAATAGCTGTTTCTTTTAGGAACCAAGGTTTAGAAGTTTGTAATCTATGATATTTTAACTCTCCCTTTTTCATCTGCAGGAATGAGTTACAGATTAAAAAAATTCTTTCGATGACTAAAGCAAGATGTCAAAAATAGTGTCTAAACATTTTGAAAAGGTGATTTTACGCCCTAAAAATCAGATTCAGATGATTTCATTACGCAATCCTCGATGAG
This sequence comes from Cimex hemipterus, assembly GCA_039619505.1. NCBI lineage: Eukaryota > Metazoa > Arthropoda > Insecta > Hemiptera > Cimicidae > Cimex > Cimex hemipterus. The sequence continues at coordinate 18,901,482 of CM077104.1, read as the reverse complement.
TGGAGGTATATGGTTTATAAGGCGTATTCAAGCAGCCCTCTGACGACCGGCCCCTTCGGGTTAAACGTCCCGAAACCCGTTTGAGGATCAAAGGTTGGAAGGGAAACCAGGTGAAGGGGTTGGAAGGGGGAGGATTCGTAGGTGGGGCTTGAAGATACATAATGTATGAAGGCGCATTTCAACACTACCCTTCTCCGGCTCTTATTTCCCAACACGTGCACCCTTCAAGGTCGGAACAACTCTTCCGCCTCGAAATAAAATACTAACCCCTTCCTGAAAGCTCTCCCCCTACGCGCTTTTCCTAAGAACAACGACGAAAAACAGTCAGATGACGGGGAAGATCGGGTCACGTCTGGTATACACACACTCGGCGGAATGGGCCGATTACAGTTGGGTTTTGTAAATTAATAATTTATTTAAAATTTTAAAAAACAACAAACATTTTTTTCAGTAAATTTATTCCACCTATCAGCAAAAGTATCAATCTGAAAACCCAAAAGGATATCACATTCGCTTTGTAATATTTTAGCTAATTTCTTTTCTATAATATAAAATCTTTCACTGAAAATGCATTTAGTATGTTGTTTCACACGTTTTCATGTTCAGTATATTTATTATATTGTAAGGGGTTGATTGAAGTCCGACACAGTAGCGATTGAAACTAGTCGTACCTGAGGATTGCCTTTTTTAAATTATGCCTTTTGAAGGCAAGCGCAACGTTTCAATATGAGTTATGTCACATTGTTTCGTGCTTTCATCTAGTAGTGGATTTCATTAAAATATGGAAGGGTGATAATACTTTTCCACTAGAGCTTGCAGCTAAGACCATTTGTACTGTGCAATTCAACTCTGCATTGACACATGATTTGTTTATATCATAAGGACAGGAATACAAGTAAATATAATGGAAATGATCATACTTCTGACAATCTTAAGAAAGATTTGAAATAAAATCACAACTTAGATATTCTCTTCTAGCAGATCGGTTTAATAGTCAGTCGACATACTAGCGAACATTTATTTTCACAAAATAAGGACAAGGGCAAACGACCAAGACGATGAGTAATGACAAAGCCTCTGCAGAAAAACGCTTCCTTAACACACAATTTATAATGTAAAATAAGTGTGATAGACGGAATCTAGTGTATTTAGCTGTTAGTTTATTGAGTGAATTTGCGAATTATTTAATAAACTTTAAAAACACTACCTTCTAAAAACACCTTTAAAAGTTGACACAATAAAAATGATCCATAATGCATGAACAGTTTAAATTCTTAGACATAAACTTATCTTGGCGTGTTTTATGTTTTGTAACGACATAACTTCAGATTTCAAATTTGGCTAATCAGCCTTGTTCATGAAAGTTTTCTGAATGAAACTACACTTGGCTTTTACTACAACATTCGTAAAATCAATTTTTCTGTTGTTTACTTCCTCTCAATTACTCTTGCCCTAAAGATAAGTTTTCTTTGTTCATTATTGAACTCATTTTTCAATTCTAATTATCGAATTTGTTGTTTATTAAAATTAGCTTATTCACTGATTTAACATATTTTAACGTTAAATGTTTTATCGTAAATTATAACGTTATTATTTTTATAGATGTATTTTTGCCAAGACTAAAGAGGTTTTGAAAGTCATTGTATTCGAAAGTGATCTTGTTATTATGCTTAGTTTTATTTATTTCTAAACTCTATATGACCAGTTCAAAAATAGGGGAAAATATTTTGTCTCCCATACCGAAAACATGGGTTGGTTAGCACGTCTAGAATGATAGGAAACCTAATCTGAGGATGATAATCAATTAGCCAGAAATTGATGACGAAGATGAATAATCATATACAAGATCGTTTCAAAGTCCCAGAATTGAAAAAGCGTGAACCTCTATAACATGAATAACACGATTTTGCTCTCCTTTACTTACAGCAACAACGTACATCATCTTTTTCACTAATGAAAATGCCCAGAAAATCTGAATAGAACCGTTGCGTTTGATTCACTTTTTAATTTATATCATTGCGACATGGAACCTATAATCATTTACGTTATAATCATACAAAAATCATGCAGTTTGTAACTTGTTTTAATTTTTTATAGTTAGTTTTACCACTAACTACACCAATTTATTCTGCAGTACAAAGCAGTAGTTAGAATCGTTTTATAGATCTCTAAGCTAAAATTTATTTATTTCAATTTTAATTTTCAGAGTCTAATTTATAATGTGACCATGCCATCAGCGAACGTTGTTATAAATTTAACAAAAGATAAATTATTTTATGAGTGTATACTTGAAATCTTGATTGATGCTACTACTTGTATTACCCGGCTGTATGGTGTAAGAAACTAAAGTAATCTCTGTTATACAGGAGGACTTGACGTCCCAACACTCGTTGAGTGTCGCAGACGAGGAGTTAAATTACTTCACAATATGTACTTCTGTTATATCAATCTCAATGAAAATGCCATGGGCTTTGTGAGGATGCGAGACCTGGACTGCTGGCGGGCAGTCTGTTGCCCTAAAATCTTGGATAAGACAAAATTGAAATTTACAGATCTGTTAGATCTAAATATGCACACACCCCCGACAATTAGCATTGTAAGGGATGGTTATGATTCATGTAGTCTGAGCTCGACAAGAGACCTTTGACCGTAGGCATTGCTCATCTAGGGGGTAGTTAGCAATTCCACTTAAAAAAATAACCGCGGCCGGAGCGGATTCGGTAGTTTCTTCGCTAGAGAAGCCCCCACACTCAGGGAGATAGAGTCGCCTTCTCTACCTAGGGAGTATGCGGGAGAGCAGGGTGATTTATTTCGGCCTGTTAGCCCTTTGCATGCGGCATACCTCCCGATACACAATGCGGGCCCGACTATTCGGAGTGGACAGCGAGGAGCTAGGTTGTGTTTGGCTCTTAGGGGCTGGGGCGCCTCTACACCAATGCTGCGGCGGTAACAACCCCGTCGTATGCAGAGGTGCGTCAGTTATCATCTTGAAAATCAAAACGTCCGATAAGGCCGAACAGGCCAGAACAGATGCTCTTGTCTTATTGACGATGTGTACTCGGGAACGTCAATCAGCATTGTAACACTCGACTTTTTCCTTGTCTACAGGAACGATACCGCTTTCACAGATTAACAATATACCATTTTATAGAAATTAAGAATGATTTTTAATGATCAGATTGGAAAACAATATGTTTTTGCATCTTTATGTCACTTTTGGCAAAAGCAAACAATCGAATGTCTGCATGTGATGAAAACCTGTATTTCGGATTTTTTCTACCCACCCATGTTAATTGTTGCTGTTTTATTCCGTGAAAAGCGATTCATCGTTTTGACTCCTGAGTGGTGGGTACGCGCTGTCAAAATTAAATTAATGAACAAGGTTAAATAAAAATTATTTGTACGGTTTGGTCGTTCTTGATCATCTGAGCCCTCTTGTTTTGGTCGGCCATCTTCCTGGTTAGACGTTGATTGTAAATCCATTTCAGCATTTCGCAAGTGGAAACAATTTGAGATGGTATAAATGGAAGATGGTCTGAACTAGATGATTGAAAACGAACAAACCTCAGGTTATGTAAGCCACAAAATCTACTTTACAAAAAGCCAAAATAACGAGAAGTGATTAATGAACAATCACAAAATGGATAATTTGTAGGTAATAATAGGTGGGTTTATGTTTATGTTACATCTATATCAACCAGCATGTCGGGATTATTATTTCATGTAAGCGACATAAAATAGGAAGAAATAATGTTTAGTAATGATGCCCTGCATGGCAGTAGCGTGATGTGTGATTTCTGAAAACTCGGAAAAGAAAATAGCAGTTTGGGCTCTCCCCTTCCAATTGTTTCACTGGAGTAAAACGGGAAACGCATCCGAAAGCCGACCATCTTCGCACACTGACGAATTAGACTGTAGGAGTGGGAATGGAATTTTAAATTCAAATAAGAAGCTCGCCAACGTCTGCTTCCTTCCTTTTGAATAAGTGAAACGGGGGAGCAGGACAGACGAATGGGGTGAGAACGGAGCACCTTAATTCATAAATAAATTAATTTCGGTCTGGGATGGGATTGGGGCTGTGTTCTTCCATCGGGGTGCAATAAACCAAGGAGGGGCCGGGAGAGGCAACCAATTCGGACTCCGTCTTTTATTCAGGGACTTTTCCTGCTTCTTCCCGACGCATCCCGTCGACAACCCTAAGCGTTTGGATCAACCCGCGTTACAGAACATTTCAGCCATCCCCACCAACAGCCATTCTAAATCTCTCCATTTATCACCGATTCGTGACCATATCTGCGATCTTTTTATCTCCGATTTCTTTTAAAATGTATGTGATGCCCTTTTCTGTACACAGGGAAGCGAGATTGTTTAGTTTTTTGAATATTCGATGACCTTTAACATTATATACTGTTGACAGCTGTGGCCTAAGCACGGCATATTAATGAAATAAACATAAGGAATTGGGAGATAATATACAATTTATATTTCACAACAAACGGCGGTTTACTCCTTGCTTATACGATAGCAAATAGTTCTTTCAATAATCGTAAATATTTGGTCTGTACATTTAATCTTTCTATATTTGTGTACGTAGTTAAAAAAAGACTAGATTTATTTTATACTGTTCTTCATCAAAATCAATCAGGTGGTTAGGGCTTTAACGCTTTAGCATTTGGTAATATCTATGTGTGTTTTCATATTTCCCATTACGTAGTTTGGTATTTTGGGACTCGATTTAGTCTAACAGATGTATTTCTGCTTATTGTCATTCAGTGGTACGTAACTAGAAATACCCAAACCCACTGTCAATGTCAATTGAGCTTCGAGTTAGGAATTCCCTTTACTTCTCTTCTTAATTGATCACCAATTAAATTTTGAAAACACGAGCCCATATTGAAGGGCGAGAAGTCAAACGTCGTCAGACTAGCAAAAACAGGAAGGATAGTTATGATAGGAAACAGCCAAACTCAGAGTACTCAGAGTTGATATCTTATGACATCTTACACACCTTTTACAACTTTATAATAAAGTTAAGCATTCTCACTTTGGCATCCCTTTGTGTTGCAAAATCTAATATTTCGCAAATCATGATTCATTGACGATGATGTACAGCATAATAGTGCATCGGTGATGATGTTTTATTTAATGATCGACCATAAAATGGTGCTTTCAAAATATAATAAACATTATTATATATTTTTAAGCCTAATAAACGGTAAAAAAAGATGTTTTGGTACATTGTTTCTTCATCTGAAAGCAGCTGCTTAATTTCATAAGAAATATTTATGATATGTTTAATTCATTTTATAAAGTAGGTGTTGGAAAAGTCAAAAAGTCTCCGGTGCACATTTTTAAGTAATTATGAACGTCTGATTCATGGCAGGAGAACATAACGTCAACAGCTGCACGGGCGGAGAGTTACGACCGGTCTGCAGGGCGTTCCTGTTTACCGATTCTATTTCTTCCCTTCCGTCCCTCGTTTCCTGACTGGGTGTCAAAACAATAAACGATAAAACGATAAGAACCGGCATGGTAGTTTTTTCTAACCAGTCCGGTGGATCAACCCTGGGGGTGGAACATCTTAGTAAGGGGGTGGACAAACTGCAAGATGATGACCAGGAGAGCAATCTCGGTTGCCCGGCAACGGGGTCCGGCCAGGCTGGACATCCTCTTACATCCCTACTCACACACAGATCCCGGTTTATCAACAGGACGTAAATCCTTTATCAGCGTTTGGTTACAATTTAAATAACCATTTTCACTCGACCAAAGCAGAACAGGTGGAATTTTTCTCGAAATAATTAGTTGAATATCTTGTAGGTATCATGAATATCATATCGTTTAATATAATACAACGCCATTTCCATTATATAAGCTTTTAGTTTTTTAAAGGTTATAATAATAATATTTGTTTGTAAGTTAAAAATTTTTAGAATCATAACGTCCAAAAAAGTATTTTAGGGTTTCATTCACTTATTAATTTTCGGCTATTTAAAAGATTTTTTTTTTTGACCACCGAGATTTTGCAAGCCAAAAAGCTTATTTGAAAAGAAAAAAATACCAATGAAGTACAAATAGGTAGGTACAAATAGTAAACATTTAACAACTCTTAGTTGGTTTTTTGTGTTTTCATTCGGACGCAGATGCCCGTCATAAATTTTATTACCCTAGTTTCAAAGCTCCCGGAAAACCAGATTCCACTGTTTTAATTATTCGCCCATCGATTAAGCTCGACACGGCTCATGCCACTGATCTCATGGACCATCTGTCCGCTCGGATTCGCTAGGGCTTGCACGCATTTTTCACGCTCGGGCTGCTCCGGTGTCTACCTAACACGTGGGCGGTAACCCATGTGTCGGAGGCGTCGACACACGCATAAGGAGCTTTTTTCAAACTCCAATCAATCGTCGGCGGAGAGGTGAAGCGGAAAAGTTTTGTTTAAGTACGACAAGTCATCTCTGCCCGATTTTGGCACAAAGCTGCATGAACAATCCGTCGTATATGTAAGTTCATAAAAATTGATAGTTTAGTTGCATTCGATTTAACTCAGTATTGAAAAGATTATTGTTTTCATTACATCCCTATACAAAATTATAAGATGTGTATAATGTTTTCAACAGGAAAAGATAAGGGACAGTATGCAATTAATATTGGTGATTCTATATGATAATAATGTAGTGCTAATAGTATTCATTACTGAACATTTAGCTTTCAAAGCGAGATATACATGCAGTTTTTGTGTGAATATATTGGACGTTCCAGTTTTCTATCGGATAGCCCCTATCATCAGACAGTTAGATCTATAGTCGAGTTCATCATAACTTTATCAATACTCATTGATACGTCTTAATTCCACACTTCGTTATATCCTTGATAAAATGACCTTGACGTAAAAAAAAGAACTCGTTCAAACGAATGTCAAAATTTACATAGCACGCTTTCTGTTTAAGGTGGTTACACACCACGAAAACTGCTACGATCCAAGAGATCTCAAGCTGATTGGGAGAAAGGGTTGTTAGTTAATGCCAGTTTACTCCTGGTAGATAGGTGGATAGTACAGGTCAGAGGTTCGTAACTCCAACAGTCTAATTTCAAAAAACAGTGCTACTTCTTCGAGTAAAACAGTTCTGGAAATGCCTGGCGAAGTGATGATCTCAACATTCAATATGATCAGCAATTTCAAAATTTTCCGATAGTGAAAGCGATTCTCCAGTAAATGCCGACCTGGTAGTAGAAGGCTCTTCGATTGAGTATGGGCCAGAAGTTGCTGCCTGTAGAAATAAATCGAGGACTAGGTTTCATATAAGTTTTGGGAAATATGTCACTATATTTCAGGTAGAGACGGTATTGAACACTGGGCCAGGGAGATCAAATCATAGCGTAGTACCAACAAAATAATAACCTTCCGAAAGTCAGGCGGCACTTATATCAATCAACTTCAGGAATGTTTAGGGTTTTATTTGGAATTAATATGTAAAAGTATTGTAAAATGGTTTGATCCCTGGTCCGCGATACCGAATGGGTTAAGAACATTTAATTCTTCCTGTATCACTAGAACTACGTTACTTTAAATCCATGACGTGCTGCTAAGGAATATAGCCTAACCCGAATCCAAACACTGTAGAAAGGCTTTGATGAAATGACTGAATGAAATGAAACTAATTTCAAAAGTTTTACTGCAAAGTTTCTGTTATATCCTTAAGCTTTACCTCTTTCTTTAACCACGAATTCCGTAAACTGCAAAGACTGTGTCCAAGAGATCTAACATTCTCATAGAAGTATTTAAAAAATAAAGAAATAGTGAAATAGTGTAATCATATTTCTAAATGAGAATGCTACAATATTTGTAATTACTAACTTCGCTAATATAGTGGAATGAATAATTAATAATAGATTCTTGAGCTAACTTTCTTCATAAGGCTTGTTTACTATTTTTACATATACATACATAAAACATTATTTTAACCCAGCTGTTCTCTTTTAAAATTGAAAAATTTCATTATATCATGTATGACTTTCTCCGCGGGTGTCCGTAGATTTTTTGGGGTGTCAATTACACCCCTAATTCAGTTTGCACATGTTACCGACGGCCCTTGTATCATTGATAAGTTACAGGTCCTCGTCCCTCTCTATAGTTAACACATGTGCATTGTAGGAGGAGTGCATTAAAGGGAGGGTAATGCAATAGGAGACAAAGGGCGGCCTAGGGCCTCGCTGCTTCCCAATATGTCTCTATTACATAGAGGACGGACACATCTGTTCCTCTCGGGCAACAGATAAAGAATCTGCGGGTGGGGCACTTGCTAATGTTTTGATTCAAATGCAATCACCCCCTCTCGTTCTGCCTCGGTGATATATGAACATCGGAAAACTAACAATGATACCGCCCTTTGAAAAACGACTCCGATCGAAGAGACATTTACGGGGATGAATCGCCGAGGGGGTGAGGAAAGTGGATTTGATTACCGTTTTTTGAAAAATGATGTTTTCTAATAAAAGGCCTCATGCCGTTTTGCTAATTCCTTACTAGTATTATCAGTTTTGACATCTTCACTAATTCTGCACTCATATCTCAGTGAATTGAATAATATTTATGTAAATTCCTTATAAAATGTATCCAGGCGTCAATAAAACTTTAAATTAAGTAAACCTCCGTAAACATTGTACAATATTACATTAAGCTTTCATTATTACATCGATGGTGATAGAGATAAATAAATTGAATGACTTACACATGGACAGATATATAGGGAAAGATGGATGGTGATGAAGTAATGAGAAATATTATATATATATATATATATATGGATTGATAGATAGATAGAGAGAGAGAGGTAGAGAGATAGAGAAAGAGAGAGAGAGAGAGAGAGAGAGAGAGAGAGAGAGAAAGAAAATTGAAAAAGTTTGGTTTAGTAGTCACACACATAAAATTGTTATTTCTTTCCTCTAGCTGGAACATACCTTGTTTCAAAAATAACGCGTATGAAAATCACCGCCTTTCAAAAAAGAAAGTATTGATTTATGAATAATAATATAAGAATACAAACCAGGAAAAAATTTTTTGTTTTAATTAATTTATCTTATATGCATTTAAAATAAACTGCCCGAGATAGGCTTTTATTGGTTCAAAAATTAAAAATAAACGACGGATTTGACTCTATAAAAAAGTGAGTGTTGTAAAGATTTTACAAAATCATTTCTTTGATAAAGTTATTCCCTGGAAGCTTCAAGAAGTTAAGGCCGCAATCAATTTAAAACTCACCCCCTTCCGGCCGGGGTTAAGTTATCCTCTTTAATCAGGGAGCAACAAGTCTTTTTTAAAGTTATTTAAGGCCATTATTAGGGAGGGAGCGGTTCTCGAGAAAATCGCAACCCGAGAAGCGACTCGACCCGGCGGACCATATGACTGGCACATTCCCCTTTTCGCCCCTTTCACCCTTATCTCGGGTTATTACCCAAATGACGTCACCGGTCACACGACACCGCAGATCTTATCGCATAGCGACGGATTATTCAGATCGGGAAAAGGGCCGAAACTTATCTCGACCCATGCGCTTTTAAGTGTTTACAAGCATCTGTAATGGCCTTATAAATATTGACTCACTGTTTATTTTAGATCTCCATCCTAGAAAATGGTCTTGGGATAAGCACACACTTAAAAATATACTGCCAAATAAATCCTTGTTGCTAACTAACATAGAAACAAGGGCAGCAAAAGCAGCTAAACGTACATTGCACGTGATAAATATACAATATCTCTTCATTCATAAACAACCACGTACGGGTAAACAGGTAGACGTACTCAACATCAAACCGTGCTTCTACCAGTTTGTGGCAAATTAAGATATAGACTTGATTTTGGCTTTTATCCCAAACAAAATTTATGAAATATTACAATGCTGCGATTCTATCACTTGTACATTCATATTTTAATTGATTACAACGATAGTACAACGATAAAACTATATATGCAATTTTGTAAAATCGGTTGTAAATAAATCTGTAGCGTTTCACAATATTTTGATTGGAAGCATTTAGTTGTGTTTGAAGCATTTAGTCATTATTGTTTACACATTCTGAAGAAGTTTAAGCAAGGTTTTTTTATTCGTCAGTTTATTTCGACATCTCCTATTTTTACTAGGTGTTTTACTAATTTAAAAGATCGGAAAACGTAGTGCAGTTAAATCGTTTCTTAAAAATAATGCAATTTGGTAGTTTTTGTCGGCTCAAAGAGCACAGCTCGAACTGGTAGGAAAATTTGTGATGTGTACGGCGATTATGATTTTAGAGAAAGCGCTGTCCTTAAGTGATTTTCTCGGCTCAGAATCGGTAATTTTGATTTGGAAGACCAAAACGACCTGGTCGCTCTTTTGATTTCGAACAAATTCTACCTTTGTCACAAATAGCCCTCACTCAGCGAACCAAGACTTGAGAAGACAAATATTTCGTACTAACATTTCAACCCATCTGAGAGTAGCTGGATATACAATAGATAGTGTCATGGGTTCCACCCATGATGACCGACAAGAATTTATTGGGATGTATTTCCTCTGCGATTTCTTCCTAAAAGCGAAACATTTTTTAAATTATTAACTTCATTAAGGATGAGCAGTCCATTACAACAAATACTGAGGAATACAGAGTGACCCACCTTTACGAACTTCAAAAGAAGGTTCTCTTCAGTATAAACTATAAGAATATTCTACAGTAGAATAAACTGTAGACATAGTAACAGAGTGATATCTATAAGTATATTCTACATTTGGTGAGATTAGAAAGGACATATTGTGTGCTTCTTTCGCTCAACCATACCGTTAATTGCTACACACAAATTATACCGATTAATGTCAGTAATTGACCAGAAACGATGTCTAATCAAGGGGATTTTTTTCTCTCCCTCAGATAATTGATAATCCCCCTTGTGATAATGGATTTTTTAAATGAAACTTCGTTTGTTTGCTAAGTAGTTTCGATTTCAATCATCCACAAGGCTGAAAAATACATCACTATTATTCAAAGGAAAATTCAAAATGATAAATCGTTTTTTCACTTTTTCGTAGGTTCACAGCATTTTACAATTAAAACTTACGTAATACTACGCTGGGCAAAGAAATGTAATTCCTCCCATAAAGGAGGGCTTAACAACCTACTACCTTTTGGGTGTCGAATGCAAAGAATCGAACCATTTTACAATACCTTTTTTATATTATTCTCACTTAAAAAACCATTGGCCGTACTGGGATTTGAACATAAAACCGGCAAATACGTGTCGAGTTCCCCAAACACTCGGGGCCCCCCACTAAATAATACGGCGTATTGGGCGAGGGATGCAAAAATTCTTAAAAAAACTATAACTAAGCTTTTTTTCTTAAAACAGTGCAATTTGGGGGCCAAATATGAAAGAAATGAAGTAATGTACTTTCTCATATTAAATTCAAATAATTTAATTTTTAGGGGTTTCTTAGTCGTAATATTGTACAGTATTTACTCTGAGAATACATCTCGGAATTAAATCAAATGTAAACAAGAAATTGATTAAAATACTGCCATATTTTTCTTTTTCTTTTGCTTTAATTAGATCCAACTCAATGATAAGCCAGAATAAACGACCCCTATTAATTTTATTACGGCATGAAAACGAGTGGAAACAAGTAGAGTTAATTACGCGGTCCGGCCGGTTAAAGTCGAAACATTCATTTTCTGAAAAACAGATCGGAGGTTTATTGGTTACGCTTTGACGTGGGTTTATTATGAGCTCGGGGGTGCTTTTGATGTGTAATTGACGACACTTCATTAACAGGGGTTTTGCCGGATCGCTCTTTCCGCCGCAGCCCTCCCGTTTTCGTTTACAGGCCTGTTAATACTTTACGCTCGGTGTCAATCCCCCTCGATTCGAAACTGGGAAATGGCCGTTGCCCGATCCGGCGGACAAATTGTTTTCATTATCGCTTTGCGACGAACGTTTATTACCGCGGGTGAAATCCAATTTCCAGACAGTGCCTTTGAATTATTCGGCGGCCTGTTGCAGCTCTTGTCCGAACAACCATCCTTCCTCAATCATTTGCTAGGGCCTTGGTAAAACAAATACTAATAAAGGCCTGTTTAATTTCGACATTACTACTGACAAACTACTCACATCATTCTCTGACACGACTACTCTATATGTTATCTGACGATTCTATATTTTGTACAATTCACGATACAGGCAGAAAAAAAGATTATTTAACAGGCGATCCAAACTTACTGTAGCAATGGACGTACGGACTTGAATTGTACGGAACCGCTGAGCGTTCCAATGTTAACAGATTACAAACCCTTCAATCTAAAATTCTGCGAACAATAGTTAATGCTACCTTTTATGTCTCGAACCATACAACTATATCATCTTAAAGATCACATTCCTATCAGATCTTGCCCAATTTCGTTTTCATACTAAATTACCTGATCTCTCAAACTCCTTAATCCGCGAATGGTCATCCTCAACCCTACCTGCCAATCCTCTTCGGGGACTGACTGAAGCGGCAACTTTGCCTTACATCAGCAAAAGATAGTGACCCCATTTATTATATATTATTTATAGTGGTGCCAAGTGACCACACCCTGTTGGTGAACTAACGGCTCCCACCACGGGATGGACACCGTTCATGCCATACATTTTGTGTCCTTGTATACAACTTGTGTGCTAGTTCATGTAATACACTGACAATTTCAATTTTGCGTGCTGAAAATTTAAAGTGTAGGTTTGAATAAATAAGGGGTTTATAATTTAATAAATTATAAAAAATTTAGAAATCCTTGTACACTTGATAAATTTAACGAAACAGGCACCAAACAGAGTCAAGCAGTATTTAGTGGCTAAACATTAGAGTAAATAATAATTTACAACTTTTCTTTTGTGTATAAATAATATATCTTTCGCCTATTATGACAGACAGGCTATAGAAAAGGTTAATTTGTTTGAAGGAACCGTTGTACTTTAGATAGAAAGAGGATCATTATTTTTGTAACGGGATACTAACGGGGGGGGGGGGAAGAATTAATAGTGATGATTTGGCACTTACAAACTCATCCAAATAGAAAACAATAAACGCATTTTACACAAAGAACAATTCAAAGACAAAAGGAACAAATTCACATGTTTCACCCCTATAATTAATAAAAATTCGCAAATAGCTCAGATTCCTTCGCTTTTCACCTCGAGAAAAATCGCACCGAGTCCTTATTTTTCTTGAGTATGACTGAAGGCAGGCCAAGGCGTTCGAAATTAATAACTGTTATAACTTCAAGTGTTACCTGAGGGAAGATTATATTACGAGAACGTTTATGCAATGCTTTATTCATTACCATTGCATCACCAATTAATTTGTAATTTGCAGAACCGACCATCACAACGTGTACAAAAAATAAGAAATATTTCCCTTGACCAATTGTATGGCAAGGCCAAAGGAAGTCACTAAGATCCTAAGATCCTTCACATTAGTAAACAAGAGAAACTGATTCCGTAGCCGTGGACCGACGGTAAGGGTCTCCTAAGACACAGCGGGGAGATAGATGAAGAAAAAATTTTAACTTTAATTTGTATACTGGTTATGTATACGCTGTGCCTCATTCTTAAGATTATGACTTGTATTAATATGACATTGAATGCATTTGTCGACATTGAGTGTTGTCGGATGTGCTGGGTTCATTACACTTAATTTGTCCTCTGATTGTTGTTTGAAGGGTAAACCGTTAAAATAGACCGACTGGAGATAGTAATGATCATAATGTCTAATACTGAGGTTTTTTGGAAAATCGATGGGGTATTTTTTCTAAAGATGTTATAATATAATAACAAATAAAGCATATTTTCTGGCAAACTATGATTAATTTATTTATTTATTATTTAAGAAAGGCCTGTGATAAAGGGAGTTGGACGGTTTCCTAATTCTGCACGTATACTTTATAATTTAGCATTTATTTTGGCAAAATTCCATATTTTCTGCGCCTTTTACCTCTTAGGAGAATCGATTTCAAAATTAAAGAGTTGAGAAAGTTGGGAAGCAATACATTATACGTCGCCTATCCGGAGGCGCATTAGAGAAGGCGGCGAGGGAAGGAAACGGAAAGAGCTAAAAGGTGTTCTCCTTTTGAAATGATTGATCTGGCCCTATTGCCGGCAAATGAATGGATAGGCCCCGTTTGACAGTTGCACGCCTTCCGAGGCGGCCCCGAATGAAGATAAACAAAGCCCGAGGAGAGAAACAAAGGGAGGCGGAGGAGATAGCGGCGGCATTGTCGGGGGCGGCATTATTTACAACCGGACTCGATAGGGATCTCCAAGAGGCGGCAACACCTGATAGCAACCGCCCCACGCCAAACCTTATATATCAATCGCCACTTCCACCGCAGAAATGCTCTCCCCAATCCCTTCCGCCTTATTTCTTTCTTTCTTGTCTATCTTTGCACCGATATTTATCCAGGCGTACTTTATTCTTTGTGTGAAAAAATCTTAATCTTTAACATGCTTATTACCACGTTTAGAATTAAAAGCAAAATTTAAATAAGGGGCTATATTTTGAATCAATAAAGAAGAGAAAAACTTTTTAAAAAAATTAACTGGATATTTAAACGAGAAAGTTCATGTTAGGGGTATATTTTCCAATCACGTACATCATTTTTTCTGAATTTAATTTTCAATAAATTACTGAAAACTAGAACGTTAAATAGTTAGCAGTGCACCACAACAAAGATGAAAACCTATGTGTGTCTATTAGATGAATTTAGAGATTTCACCATCTATATTTTACTCATAATTCAATTCGCCAGAGTGTTTTTTCGAAGTCGTATTTCACGAAACATAACCAAATTACAGATCTATTACTTTGCAGACATCAACCAGAAACCTTGCAAGAGAAAGTTATGCTTAGAATTGTTAAATGGAAAACTAAAAATAAAGTACTTTAAAAGATTAGCAAGAAGGTAGTAATACATTCAATACATATTTACAATTTTTAACTAGCAAAAGCTAAGAGAGATAATTGAATAATAAAATTAACCATTTAGAAACCCAGTAGTGAAAAAATGATAAAACTTTCAATTGAACTATGTTTTTCAAAAAGTGCACCATGATTTTTAAAAGGAAAAAAATGACTATACTCCAAAAACAGTCATTTATACTGCCGTTTCCGATTATTCTTGTTTCTCTATCGTCACCCTCTTCATTGGTTCGTATTTTCATAATTTATTTAGGCAAGGTTTTGGTCGTGTTCCTCGAACTTGATTTATAATGTTGTAGTCACGAGGCATGAAGAATATCAAAAGTGCTTTTTTGCAGACACAATTACCACAAATCCTCATTATTTTATCATTTTTCAAGTACACTTCGTACTACATTTTTTAAGTAAGGGAATAATAAATATAATCAAGAAGCCTGACAATTATTTGCATTTACTAAACGTGTTAAACGGTCTAGTTTTAACAAACGGAAAATCGCGGACACTTGAAAGCGCATTGATTGTGATAGGGTTTTAGGCCTATCATTTCAAGTGGGCTGGTCCTACACGAGGCCGGAAATGGATGAGTGCTACCCTGCTGGTTTTATGTCGATAATGCCGACGAGGTGGTTGGAAGCACGCCCCCCGGATCCATTCGGTTAATTGAGTCCGGTGATTCAAACCGTATCAGAAACGTAGAAAGGCGTGCAGTTGAGGAAAAAATTAAGCTTTGGGATAGCTATTAGCAACAAGCCTACCGCATCCTATGAAAATACTTTTATAAATGATTTCGAATGATTATTTTTGTTTAATAGAATATATTATTAATACGTACAGACGTCTAAAGGCAAACTTATTATGGACAACCGTAACAATCCGAAAAACAATTTCGATTGTAATCTAGCAAGAGTCAAATTTTAACGATTTCGAGACAAATAATGAAATCGTGGCAAAGAGTAAAAAAACGTTTCTTATGCCACTGTTGACAGGATTTAACTTCAGCTTTATACTGCATAACCTTTCAATATTCTCTACACACTATCAACTTGATTGCACAAACCCGATTATTGCGCAGTGATAGTCCAGGTGTATGGGTCGCTAGTAGTAACTCGTCAGGTTGTGTACCTTTCTCTAGAATTTGGTACAAATCATTCAACCAAATAGAGTTAGAAACAACTGCAAATTAACGAACAGTTTTCCTAAATTTGATGTTCACAAAACATAAATATTTCTTTATCTTTTATCTTCTTCGAAAATGGCCAAACCAAAATTTCAGGTTCACCTTGAAGACATTGAATAATTTTTTTAACATTTAAATCATTTTGATACGAAGGTAAAATTAAGTTAATAAAATCATAAAGTGAACTGATTGCATTGCATTGCGTTCATATTATTTATAAGATTTTAAATATATTTATTAAATAATTATTGCTTATTCCAAATAGTACCTAATTGATTTTTTACGTTATTTTTTTAATTTTACATTTATTTTACATTTTGAAACAGATGAACCTAGTTGTATGTAATTCGACTACTTCAATCATAGAGAAATGATTTGCGTTTGTGGTCGTAAATTGGTTAATCCTAGGTGTTTAGTGGGCGGTTGTGACCGGAAGGACAAAGCTTCCTGTCTGAATGGTCCCTCGTTAGGGGGCGGAGAGTCAATAGTGCAATCAGAGGAGTCAATCGGCAATCCGCCTCTTAGGAGGCAACTTGCTCCTAGCGACACTTCTATTATTGTCCTCTCTCCTAACTAGGTTTGAAAGGAGGCAGGGATGGTGTTTACCCCCGAGGCTCTTCCGCCCCCGTAAAAGTAAAACGTGTTGACGAAATTTTTCGACGACGGTGTAAGACAACTTTACCCTAAACTGACGGGAATTTTATAACTTGTATTTCTCTTTATAAAGAGTAAATATATTTTGAGTAAATAAAAAAACAATAATAACGGAAAATTTGTCCTTCCATGAACTAGTGCTATCTAGTATGTATCTAAACTACAGCGATTAAAGAAAAATAATTTTTTTATATATCAAGAACGTTTCTAAAATGTTCAAATTGCATGAATTAACTTTATCTAGTACTTATCTATAAGTATCAACATTTTGCAAAGTGTATTTCTTAATTGCAATGAGTAATTACAACGGGATGATCCCTTCTTGATAGACTTATTTTTCGGGGAGATCTTTGCTCTGATTGATCAAGAATACTCCAACACTGGGAAACCAAACAAAATTAAATTGAAAAATAATATTTAAGGACCGGCAAATTAAAATTAACTACAAAAGAAACTTTTATTTATACACAGATACAAACGAAAACCAAAATAAAGTGGGACAAATATTGGGTTGTCCGGAAAATAATGCAGGTTTTTGGTATTAAACAAAAAAAAAAGAAACTAGTTGCTTTAAAGCAATGTTCTTTAATCAAAATAATTTCTCATACTCTCAATACATTTCTCCCAACGTGTTGGTAACTTATTAATTCCGTCTGAGTAGAATTCAGAATTTTTAGAATTGATAAAGTCAATAAATGCATTTTCCAGTTCCGTTTGATTTTTGAATATTATGTGTTGTAAGTAGTGGTCCAGGTGTCTAAAAAAATGGTAGTCAGTAGGCGAGAGGTCCGGAGAGTAGGGTGAGTGAGGCAAAGTTTCATAGCCAAGCTCCAACAATTTTTGTGTCGTTACACGTGACACATGTGGTCGAGCGTTGTCACGCAACAAAATGGGCCCTTTCCGATTGACCAAAGAGGTGGTCAGCGACGGTCGTTTTACTGACTTTGAGTTGCTCTGCAAGTTCTCGAACAGTTGTTTTGGGGTTTTCTTCCACCACTGATCGCAGAACATCATCATTAAGAGAGGAAGGCCTTCCACGACCTTCTTCATCTTCAAGGCTGAAATCTCCCTCCCGAAATTTTTTAAACCACCTTTGCACAGTGCACTCATTAACACAACCCTCGCCCCAGACTTGGTTAATGTTTCTAGCCGTTTGGGCTCCGCTTCGGCCGAGTTTAAACTCGTAAAAGAAAATCGTACGAAATTCTCGCTTTGACATTATAAGGATGACTGAATTATTTCCAAGTAGCGGAATGCTACAGAGGTAAACAAACAATATCATTTGGAAGAGGATTAATAAGTGTTGACATTCATACAAATGAGTAATCCTGTAAACGTAAACAGAATATTTTATATAGATTTTTTTTAAGGAAAACTTAAAATCCTGCATTATTTTCCGGACAACCCAATAAAATTCAGCAATGCAAAAATTAATTAAAATGGTTGGTCCCTGGCACCACGAATCTTTTGGAGATACATATGAACGTGTGGATAGGTGTCACACTAAAGAGTACAATTTGAAAATCTTTGAACGATTTGGATGATTTATACAAACCTCCGAACATTCCTAAGATTTTCAAATTGTATAAACTAACACTATCTAATATCCATCCATAACTGGAGAGATTAGGAAAATGAAAATATATATACCGTAATTGAATAAACAGTTTTAATAGCAGCAATTTTAAAACCTTAGAAACGCTCGGATTTTTAATAAATCTATTTATAAAAATTTGAACCTTTGTGACATTTTCAAACTGCATAAAATATCATTATCTAACACAGGGTTTCCCAAACTTTTTAGCCTGCGGACCCCATTTACGAAAGAATGTCCTGGGCAGATCCCGCACATTTTAGACATAGTAGGTGTAGTAAATTAAAGTTTTATAAATTAGCATTAGCCAATCTATTCTTAATTAGGTGATGGACAGGGATGTCACTATGAACCAAACATTAGGCTGATATACTTAATTTTTTTTAGAAAATGTGGAACACAAAAATGAAATTGGGCAGTCTGGATTTAATAGGGTATGTAAAACTCGAGCCTTTCAAAAATATTAATTTGAACCTCAATGACTAATGAATTTATGAGAAAAGTGAGATTGTTTCAGTTCGCACAATCCTTGGATTTATCGGGTTAAATTTTTAATAATTGAAGATGGATGTCCGATTCAGCGATTCCGATCGAGGTGGCTGTATAGATAGAAAATATGGATTCGTATAGGCAATTTGAGGCAAATAGAAGAAGAACACATGCTGCTTTTTCAACGAGAGGTTGAAATTTTTGTTTTCCAAACGATTCAAAAATGGGGATAACTATCAGACTGGAAAATAGATTTCAAGGTGGAGTCTGAAGTAATGTCTATCAGACATTTGGATTCATTTGAAGATAGACTGGTTGATTTTATCGAAATAGAAAACGGTTTTACCACCCACTCACCATGTCCCAATGTCATCAGTGGTAACGTCACCAATCATTAAATTTAAATCATTTAATTCGGGAAAATCCTCCAACTCTTCCTTCCCAACAGATTCAACCCAAAAATACATTTTTTAAGGAGTCAACTTTGTCATTAGCTTCGAAAGTTGAGATACCCTTCTCATGCAAAGAAATGCTGTTCTCATTCATTGTAATGAATATATCTTAAAATACGACAGCACCCATTGTCTAATTGAAAACGAAAAACATTGCGGTCCATCAACAGAGATAAGATAGAGCAGACACATACAACATTTTCTTAAAAGAGGCTCAAATTTGTTTAATAGCTAAAATATGGCTGTTCTCAATGCAATAACTACTGCTGGAAGATAGAACTTTCGTTTCCAGTACTTACTGTTATTAGTGCTGTTTTTTATATTTTATTTATGTATTATCCGTTTATGTTTGTAATCATTACTTTTTCTCGAAGTTTGCCGAGGACTACATTCTTGGAAGCCCCGATCTAAAAATAACTATCTATATCGCGATTTAATAAAGAATATCTGATTGGAAAGAATAATTACAAAGGTAATATGTGAAAATCTTAGAAACGTTCGAATTATTTTTATCTATATATGAACATTCGTACTGTTGTGAAATGTGTAAATTGAATAAACTAACTTTATCTAATATATATTTCTACCTACTGAAATTTAAAAGAAAAGTAAATTTCTGAGTAAAAAGAACAATTACAAAGCTTTTCTTCTTTTTTTTTTTTAATAAAAAATTTGAGCATTTCTCCCACGTTCAAATTGCACGAACTAACATTGCGTAGTATCTACAACGGAAATACATAATTATATACAAAATGATTTCTCTTAAAATGCTCTTTGATGTGGTGTTTCAATTCAGATAAATATTATTCCCTTTTTTGAAAAAAGGAAAAGGAACACTTTCGAAATGAACTTTCCACGTCTCTTTAAAACGTTGCATTTTCTGGTATTCTTGAAATAAGGTTCAATGTATGATTAACTGAGCATAGTAAATCCATCTTCGATCCTCATTTTATATTATTTTTTAAAATTAACTAAATATTAAATTTTTAAGGGTCGCATTGCAAGTAATTCTTAATTAAATGTCATCAAAGTTAGATAAAGCAAGAACAAATGGTTTAGGCAGTTCGGGGAGATTAAACTTCGTAATAGACTATTTATTTAATTACTATAGCATAACACTAGATGGTTATGTTAACATATTAATATATATTTATCAGGTGTACATAATCCAGTCTTGTTGATTGTTCTTTAAGGGCGAATAAAGTTCGATGAAACAAGAACAGGCAGATCAGAATGACCGGGGAGATCAAATTCGTAATAGATTATTTAATTGATAAAATATTACAATAAATCTTTATGTTATCAATATAACATATGAACCAGTTGACCATATATACAGTGTTGTAGACTGTTCATTAAAAGGTAATAAATTTTAAAGAATAATCAGAGTATATCGAAGTTGGTATAGTCTATTTAATAGATAAAATATATCATTAAATTTTGATGTTAAGATGGATATAACACACCCGCTGAAGATATAAACAGCTGAAATCGAAAAGACAGTTCACTTTTCTCATACAAACGTTTTTCTCGAATATTTTGAATTTCGAATAATTTCGTTATCCTCGGATTTTCCATGATGTTAAGTAATGTTCAGGTCGATGGTTTTAAATCTTCTATTTTTTCTCGGTCATTACTTTTTTTTTCTAAGAATACTTTTAATAAGGATAAGATAAAATAACGAAATGCGACAAACGAGAATAGAAGGACCAGGAGGGTCGTATCCGATCAAATCACTGTTTTTAATTTTCATCAGGTCTTCAGTGTTGTCCGGCTATAATTTATAGTATAATTAGGTGGGAAAATTTCCATTAGAGTACAAATCTGCAATGGTTTCGAAATTTGTTCATCAGCTACCAATCGGCGCATTGTGCAAGATTTCCACAGGCCAATTGTCCAATGAAACACAACAGCGCCCACCGAGGATAAGGCGGCCCGGCGGAGAAAGTTTAACCATAACACTTAGCGTAGATTATTTCCAGGGGAATATATAAATATTTAGCAGGACGGCGATAAGGGAAGGAAAGGGAGGTTTGAATACGGGCGATAAGACCGTCGGGGCTGAAACGCGGCCGGGATGGCAACCCTGCCGAGACTTGCAATTATCATGCATAATTAACTAGGGGGATGTCTCCCAGGTACCTATTTTCGTACGGACATACGTGGCCCTGCGTTTAAACAACGTGCATGAACTATTTTACCTCACTTTTCTTTTCTCTGTTGTTTTGAGGATTAATGCACTCGACTAGATTGTAAGACTTTTTCAGCTATTACCAAAGTTTACCGTATTATTCTCAAGGCAGACTAATTTAGAAATGCTGATTAATTATGATAAAACACTGCTAACAAATAATCATCATCCTTCATCTTGGATCATTTCTTATTACCGACTGAGTTCCATAGATATCTATGTAATTTTATTTAAAATTTTATAATCTCTCAAAAAAGATTAAATCCCTTTTTGGTCAGTCGATACTAGAATAGATGTAACCGTCTGAACACCAATTTTTTTTAAAACTTTTTGTCGGTTTTATTTGAAAATAATAATAAGTTCGTGAATTTTCTTATTATTTGAAAAAAAAAGTTAGAAATTCATGAATTTTCTATTGGCAAGTTTGGAAAGGAAACTATTGGAAAATCAGTGTACTATGTTCCTGCAACAGCAATTATTATGAAAGCAAACAAAAGGCCTTTATACCGTCGTGATCGGGGCGTTGTTCCGCGAAGGGTTTGCCAGATGGTCTAAGGGATAATCCTTCAGGACAAACATACCGCCCACAGAGCTGCGGGGATCCTCAGTCCCTGAAAAGCCCTTTGTCATCGTCCTTTGTCGTAGGCCAATTACGCCAGGAAGCTATGTTTGCCGTCAAACCCAGCTAGATGTTTTTCAATAATTTCCCTCTGCTTTAAATTCGGCCCGGTTAAAAAGGGAGCCTCTATTTTTAGAGGGTGAGCCCGGATTGGTGGCGAGGGAGCCATTTTGTCTCTTGGTCCCTTTCTAGACCTTTAACCGACCATATCTCTCTCCCGCTCCCTCACCCTCTCGCTCGCTCTTCCCTTTGAAAGATCGATAGGGAACACATCCACTTATACTTTTTCGATTGTAAGGAAATAGGTTCCTAACGCGTTAAAGCCCGTTTTCTAGCTACTAGAGGGGTCAAGACATTTATTTTTATAAAACACTTTGGAGCTGCACGAATTATTAAATTAGGTTAAATATTAAAAAATAAATCATTTCAATAATAGTAAAGAAGTACAACGTAAAATAATATTTCTTGGTTCATTTAGTTAAAGGCATTCTAAAATAAAACCCATTATTTAATGAAAATAACAACCTAGCAAACTTCATATTTAAAGTTATCAATGAGATTTAAAGCATTGGTTAAATGTTTGATGCTTATTTTGAATGGCATGTTTATCAGTATCCTTTAAACGATTGTTGTCTTATTTTCATTTTTCATTAAATATTTCTTAAACTGTTTCATTTTGTGTGGTAGGACTGAAATGTTATGTTCATGCAGTTTTATTTTCTATTAAAATATGCATTGAATATAGATTTTTAAAACATTAGCGTAATATTCGATCAAATTTCGTACATATTATTCTGATTAGAATTATATTTGTTATTGAAGTGTTTCATGGTAACTCTATCCTCTCTTTTTATTTTGGTTTTATTTCCAATTTCAGAAAATAGATGCAGTTATATTTTGTGATGAGAATCTCTCCACTATTTCTATTTGTATTTAATTTATAGTACAGTAATATTAAAACTTTATCGTTGTTTATCAACTTATCATAGATTTTTTCCATAATTATTTGTTCTAACCGAAAATCAATATTCGCCAGATGTGAGCTAGCAATGCCACAAGGTTTTCGGACCGGTTCGACTCAGACTTCGACGTTTGACATCATGACGTCCAGCGGGGAATGACCACGTTAATAAATAAATAGAACAGGATTGTCACTATTGCGCGCGGCTCCTTTGCGCAAACTACAATGATTGTCAATGTTAATTATAGTCGGCTACTGACAAAATCGGTCACTTACCTATCTATAATCACTGGGTCAGAGGGCGTCTCGTTCCTGTTGCCGCAGCTTTTTTTATCACAACATCGGCTGAAACAAAGTAGAGATTGTTCTTAACAATAAGTATACTTAATCAGCAGGCAAAAATTAGGAGTTGGTGTGGGACAAAATTTATAAGTTTTTATGCAAAAAGTCTATAATCTGATTTGGGATGTTATTGGGTAGGTATGTGGTCCTTATGATGGAGTCCATCCTAAGGACCACATACCCAATAACGGACCAGACCAGATTATAATCAAAGCTGGTCTACAACTGAATAATCTCAAAAGGTCTTTTGTACGTAAAGTGTAATTGTAAATGTAACAGTTCCATTCATTAAATCTCTCCCTTTATCTTCCCTACCATTCTTCATGACACTCTTTCTCTCTATTTCCGCCCCTCTCTCTCTCTCTCTCTCTCTCTTTATATATATATAATCTCTCTCATTCTCTCTCTTTCCTCTCTCCTTGTCTCTTCTCTCTCCCTCTCTTACTGTCTTTACCTACCCCCCCTCTCTCTCACT
>CM077104.1:18848561-18875819 GCA_039619505.1 Cimex hemipterus | reverse complement strand
TCTCTCTCTCTCTCTCTCTCTCTCTCTCTCTCTCTCTCTCTCTCTCTCATCTTGTTTATTCTCTTTATTTGTCACACTTTTTTCGTATTTACCTATTCAAACACCATCACCTTTTCTCATACTGCAGATACGCAAATCATGTATTTCTTCTGTGTTTTAAAATTTTAAAATGTTTTCAATTATATAATAACGGGTGTGAACAAACTGGTGTTCACTATGCAAGACCAATCTTAACGGTAGGAAAAATATAACTCCACATGATTTTCTCATGATGAGTTAGGGGTTGTAAAAATTTGCTATTAAAAGTTCTTTTGAATTCTTTCCTATTTTATGTTTGGGTAGGTTCAAACGTACATTCTTAAATTCTTAGCCTTAACAATTCCAAAAGATCAACGTAATGATTCTGAAGTTTTGTTATAACAATGGGTTGATTGGATTCAGGAAAAACGTTTTATTCGTAGTTGTTACACATACGTAGTAATCAAATTGGGCGTAAAGAATGTTTGTATATCATATTCATCCCTTACCTGCACATGACTTCGTGTGTGAGCAGAACCCTGCACATTTCCGGGTTTTTATCTTGCCCTTCATAGATAATCGCCTGGAAAACATAACAAACAATTAATTTCAACTCCAAAACATGGAAATAATTCTCTCTTAAAATAATTTGTTAATCGCCAATCAAGACCAACCTAGAAATGCCGATCTTTAGTGGCTTGAACAAAAAGGATTTTAAAAAATCGCGAATCAAGATTTGGTGGTTTTTTTTCTGTTTGTTTACGCCGAGGAACCGGAGTAGATTTCAAAGAGGATGCCAACCCAATGAGGAATCCGCTCTCGAGATCATTGAACAAGGGGGAAGAGCGCTCAACCAATAAACACCCCGGTAAATAAACAAGCCAACTCCAACCATTATTTATATACGAAGGCTCACAAATTTAGAAACCCCCCTCGCAAGTGTAAAACGGGAATAGAACAACTTAAATACCTTGTTTTATAACGCGCATCTTACACAGTCAACAGTCTAACCGGTTTTTGTTTTCCTTCTTTTTTAAAGATAAAATCAACCTTGAAATTAAAAAAACAAACAGTGTGTTGATTATGCTCAATACGTTTTGAGTACGTGATAAAATACAGTGTAATAAGGAAAGTAATCTGAGCGAAAATGTCGTCTAACAAAGAAACTCGAGATTAGCTAAGCAATTAACTATAAAAATAGTTCGACCATGAGTATATATTTGCAAGCATTAACCACGGAAGATAGCGAGAAACTGAAACGATTCTGCCATGCCCAAACTGTGATGGGTAGACCATGAAAACTCTGTCTGCCTTGGTTCAGGAACCATGATATCCTACAACAATTTACCGGGAACTAAGAAATGTTTATTTTTACCTTACCATATTGGATAAACTAATAAACCATTTAACCCTTTATTTATTGAAAAAGGTTAATAAACAGAACAAAATCGGTGCAAAATCAGCAAATCAAGTTTTCAGTGGTACTGCTGAGTATCAGTCTCTGATAACGTTTTTTCATCCAGATTGATCTCTACTCAGAATAAATTTACTAGTGTGATAAAGGCGATTGGTGACAATTGTGAAGGTGTTTTGGTTAACTCGGTCTAACAGCCTGATCACCGACCCGGGTAATAATGGGGCGGGCTAATGGGGAAAGTTGTGAGCAGAGAGGGACCAATGCTTCATCTCACCTGTTTACAAGTTTCCGTTATTAAGCCCAACAGCACTGTACAATGCGCATAGATAATATCACTTTTATTTAGCACCGACCATTTTTTTGTGTCTAACTATGAACAATTCCATAGATAGAACCGATAGGTAAACAACCCCGGGTGTCAAAACAGCTACAGGTCTGATTAATGAAAACCGTTTGGCAAAGGTCATGTTCATGAATGAAGACAATCTCTCTGGTGACGTAATTAATTAGATTCCACCCCCCTAAGTCTGATCCTTCGATAAGACCCATGGACGTTAAGTACCGTCCTGGTGGTTTCCTCCTCGACAAGCTATTGTACGATGAATGAACGACTAAATTCTACAGGCGTATTGACTTTGATCTTGAATTATTAAATCAATGGCAGAATAAATTACAAGAGTGGATGAAAAAGTATAGAAATAGTTAAATTTAAGAGAAAGGGCAATTTAAAGATTTTCTTTTTTACCGTACCAATTAACTTTTTCCATTAATTAATCTTTATGAAAGGTGTTAGTTGTGATAAAAAAGTCACTATCACGGGCGGGATTCGAACCCACAACCTTCGGCTAAATACACCTCTGCTCTACCACTTGAGCTACCGTGAATTCGATTCTTTCATAAAAATTAATTAATTGGTCAATCGGACCACTAACTGTAATTGATTTAATCATTAAACTGAACTACAACTTCATGATAGCTCTCCGGGGCCATTTCATTTGTCGCCGAGAATAAAATAGATTACACGACACTTGAAATATGGCAAAAAGGAGAGAAAATTTGAGGGGTGAAGTTGAGATGAGAAGTTGGTGTCCAGGCGGATCGAAGAAGTTGGTTTTATTAATCAAATTGGTTTACCGATTGTGTTCCTGGACTTCAGTGCTGTTTTAATGCCTAATTTCTCATATATGTGAATTTGTCCGTTTAAAGACTGTTTTTTTATGTGATTCTGTTTATTATTTTGATCATCATTTTATGATGATGCAGTTGTGTTATTGTTTTTATTTCCTATTTCTATTTTGTCATTGGTGATGTTTTTAGCCACCGGGTGATGTATTTTAGTGCCGCCATTTTATGTATGTCGCTTTGGTTTGTGTTAGCCGATTTGATGTCAGACTGTTTTTTTTCCGTATTTGTCGAATTGTTGGCTGACAATTTTAATTATTATTAAGGCAAATGAAGTTATACTGTTATTATTTTTGAGTTGTGTGACTTGTATGTTTCCACTTAAGGAGGTCATATCTGTAAATATATGATTTATAATATTTTAGTTGCTGCCGTCTACCATGGCGAGTGTGTCATGTAGTCACTTGGGAAAGGGGAAATTCAGGCATAGTGAGATGAGCGAAGACGAACCATGGAATGTGCTCGTCTACCTTAAAATTATGTTCCAGAATAGATATTTTAGATGGCAGTGGGAGAAAGAATCTACTAGTCACCAGAGACCCCAGAAACTTTGGACAGATAGGGCAATAGAGACAGTAAAATATTTTGCCTTGTTCAGTTTTCTTATCGTTCTTGTTTTTACCGGAGAATATCAAATTGGTTAGATATTCAAGGAAATCCAAATATTTACTAACAATGGGAAGAACTTTGTTCTTATGATGGTCGATTATCATGAAGGTCTAAGATCCCCCAGCGACAAACAAATGGACTTTTTTAGTCAACAAGACCGAATTCATACGACTTCAGAGCTGAAAAGAATCTTTTTTTTTTTTTTTTGCTGATTTTACTCCTGTATGAGCGTTCTAGCCAATGATACCTAGGAGCCGGTATGAAAATTATATAAAATAATTTTTTTAAATAGGTTTTATGACTTTATTGTACATTTGTTTGTTTATATAACTTGAAAAAATAATTTGTACTATAAGATTAAATAGGATTAGATACGTATATAAAAAGTTACAAAAACCAAAACACACTTCAGGTAATGTAGGCCAAAACGACCGTTTTTTAGAAATATAATTACGATTTATTTTAAGCACCCTTTCAAGAACTTAATTCAAATTTTCATATAATGGATAAATTAAATATTTATGGTCTGAATTCGCTGCCATATTTTTTTTTCTCTGATGCTGTGTTCCATTTATGAATTGATAACTCTGTTGAATTCTATCCAAATTCAACGTTACGACAGCTGTTAAAAAACTGAATTTCTCTCCTTTTAGCCGATGTTAACGATGTTAGAATTTGCGTGAATATAAAAGAGATAAAAAAGGATAAAATAAACGAAAACGCCTCAAATATGTTATTTTATATCTCCGGTTCTATTTTTCCCCCATGGAAGGAACGTTTAACCCATTACAAGTAGGTTCTAAACCAAAGTAGATTGGTGAGTTAAATTTTCATAGGGATTAGGGGAATCGTTTGAAATTATCACATATTTTCGGTTTTTGAACAAAAAAGTTCAGTTGTACTAACGTCAAAAAAATTGAAGGATGTAATGAGAGATATTTATGAGTTTATAAGTTTTATAAAGTTGTGGAAGTTTGACCAAATTTTAGGAAGATTGATACACGAAATGAATTTGAAGTAGTAAGAGGCCTAAGTCGCTAACTCGGAACTATCGACTCGACCGAGGCATCATTTTCGATAAATCGAAAAAAAAGATACTTTTGGACCGTTTTCTTAGTATTTTAATATGTTCTTAGTTTTATAAAGTTTTTGTGGACATTTTGACCAAATTTTAGGAAGATTGATACACGAAATCAATTTGAAGTAGTAAGAGGCCCAAGTCGCTAGCTCGCAACTATCGACTCAACCGAGGCATCATTGTGGATAAATCGAAAAAGTAAAATATCTTTAATTTGTTTTACTAACAAAATTTGTTTTACCGAAAGTTTTCAAAATGAAAAAACAATTATCAACAAAAAATGATTTCAACTTACTTTGCTAGGTAGGTGGAAAATGAAGATTTATTGCAAAATATACCCATAACTATGGCTGCGTGACAAATAGAATTTCGACGGACCGATCCAGCCCAAAAATCTTTTTTTCTTATTGATATAAAAATCTGTATTCACAGGCTTTAAAGGGTTCTTAGCAAAAATCTGAATAGTTTGGCACTTAGAGTCCATTGACTCGTGTCTAACATCTGTCTACTTAATACCACCACAAAATATTTGATCAAATTTCTATACTATAGAAATTTAACTACACATTCGGGGCCTTCACTTGTAAGTAGCGTTTTGAATAAACTGCAAAATTAAGATTTACTAGTGAAGAAATCGTACCCCGAATATACTTCACTCGTATTAAATTTTAAAAATAAGTGTACATATCGTGATATTTATTTATGACATAAAACTAAATTAAATTTCAAAAATTTTAAAGTAAAACGTCGTTTTTTCGTATTTACGTCTTTAAATGCCATGTTATCAAGTAAAGTTATCTAACTTCTGCTCTTGTTTATTATTTTAATGTTCGGGATGTTCGTTTATGTTTCGCTATTCAAGAAAATTATGCACTTCTTATGGTTATAGTAATTTCTTGGGTTCTTTGTCCTTCACCCACTTTTTAAATCTCTAATATAAAATTTTTCTAGACGTTCACCTGGATTACTACGTTCGGTACAAGCCGGAAATCACGTATTTCAGTCTGTTGTGTGTTAAAAATAAATATTTATCGGCCGGGAGTCACGCATGAGGAGGGATTAGGGTTCCTTGGGACGTACGTGGCTAGTCTCTGCCTCTCCTCCCTTACCTACCAGGCAAATCCCCCTGATCCGGGATTATCCTCCCTCCCGATATGTTCCTAGCTTTAATTGAATATCTAAATCTATAATCGAAATACGATGCCACCCTAATGCCCATCCCATTCGGGGGCGGCCTGTTTACTTTAGGCCCGTTACGACTTTTTAAGACCTCTCTCCGCCCCCTACATGTTTATTTATCATCGGGGATGCGTTGCAGGGATTGATTATGGATAATTATGAAATCCGCCTTATGTCGGCTCTTTTTACACATGTGCTTCAACCAATCCCTTTGTTGTGAGATTTTTCTGTGTGGTCTGCGTGGTGATAAACCTGTACTTTGGCCTTCCAGATTTGCTAATCCTCGCGTGTTGGTATTTTCAAATCTTTTTGTATTTAATATTCTACTTAGTAGTTAGTAATTCTATGTTATAATTGTGAGTGCATCTTCGGTGGATCTTCCAAGTGATGAAGTTGTAGGTCTTTAAGACGCGTTTCGTTCGACCGTTCCATATGTTCAGAGATGGATTTCGTAAAGCTGTCCTTTGTGAAGCCAGTAATTTGTTACCAGATAGGAAGGATTCTCAAACGAAGTTGATCAAGAATGATTCAACTACTGCAATGATGATACTAATAATTTTTCCTCGTGCTTTGGAAATTTACGGAAAGCATGGCAATTTCAATTACGTGGAAAATCCTTCACTTATGATTTTTAAAAACATAGCTTGAACTTTTCAGGGTATTTTGATCTTCCTAATGCCATTTTCTATCAGTCTATTTTTGGGCTTTGTTCGATACTTCATTCTTCTTATTATATTTCACTTAATATATTGTTTACCTTGTGTGTTCTGATGAAGTCATCTTCAGTTTACATTTTTACATCGAAACCAATTGACCCTAGTATTACGCTGTCTTTCTTAGGGGACAGGCGATTTTTTAAATCAGGATTATAAATTATAATTGATCTTATTTGTCACTGGGTAGGTTTCTTCATAAAGGCTTATTTTCTACTTCTTTCAATTAATCCAAGATCATTGGAATGAGGAAACATCAGCTAAGAAAGTTTCATATGTCTCCTATTATTAACTTTATTTTAAGACAGTGAACAGTTGAGTAATTAGGTTGTAGGTTACCAACACTCTGTTTTCAAATATTTGGGCCACGCACTCTGCGATACGTTCAGAAACTCCGGAAATAGCGGGAAATTAGTATATAAGGAGAAGGAGTTCCAAGGAAATTCGTTTTATTAAGCGGTTGCAATATAAAAATAGTGCTTGGGTCGTTGTATAATGGAATGGGGGAGGGTTAGTGAGTCCCGGCGGGGCAGTGGGGCACGGGCCGCCTGGGACCTGTCCTGCCCTTGGGGCTACTCAGTACATATTCCCCTGGGAATTAACGATAAATTTACTTTACTTCTTAATTGCCCTCCCCCCTCTGTCCTCTGAGTGCATGCAACGCGAAGCACGGTGGACCCAGGGGCTTTCTTTCAAAAACAGAACCGAAAAAAAGGCAACTCGGAGGGAAATGCCAAAAGGAGGAATGCCAATAATATATTATATTATGCAATTATATTTTTTTATTATGTTTTGATTAGAGTGGTCAAATTTGGATTTCAAGTGACTCTTTTTATCTTATCAATGATTATTGTATTATTTATTTTATCTTATCTATGATATTCAATGGTTTAATAAACACAAAAATTTATATGAATGTTTATAAACACATAGCATTCAACTTAAGGCAAAATAAAACTCAAGTTGATACTTAATTTATTGAGATTGAGAGATAAAAATCAAGTTCAAAAAACTGCCAATTTGTTTAATACTTTCAAAACAAAAGATCTGGCTGATATGTGTGGCTGCTATGTTTTGCCAATATTACCAAATAAATATTTTCTTGGGTCTTATGTGGCAAACTCAGAAATAACAACTGGTAAAAAATATGTTATTTGCTCAGACTTCTGACAAAACATTTAATACTTACTATTTCTAAAATAATGGGTGGCAATGAAACAAACCTTGTGGGAAAAAAATAAATTTTAACTTTTACGTATCTCCTCGTGGTTTCTGAGCCCTCGTTCAAGCCGTGGAGTAACGTCTAAATTATTAAGGGGGGGCCATTAATAATGATTGGAATTAATACGCGGGGTCCGAGTTATTATGATTAGCTTATCAAAACAGGGCTCCCCTCCTGTTCGTGGAAGAATAGAGGGAGGGCCTGAGTCACATAGTAATTGCTCCTCTACATGGATTTAATCTTGAACGAATTTACTTTGGTAATTAAATCCGGTTCGGGTTTGTTGCCTGGGGAAGTTTTGTTTGGCTATCTCGACACGTGATGTGCACGCGACTCAGTTTATCTCCGACCGGGATGCTGCCGCAGCGAGATACGAGCAGCATGTGTTGACAGCTTGTCATACAAAAAGAACTACGCTTTTCGACGGCGCATGCCATCATGAAAACCAGTTTCACAAACAAAACAAAAATGCAAAGCCTAAACAGTCTTAATTTTTCTTCTTTATTTTCTAATATTTAAACATCATTTACGATAAAACAGAGGAGAGACTACACATTCTTAGTGTTTACTAATCATTGTTTTATTGCATTCTTCTTAAACTGACTAATGTCATTCGTTCTTTTTGATGTAATGTCGTACTATGTAGTTTTGTATAATTAATTTGGTGATTTATCATATCTAAATTTTTGCCTTCTGCCAAAAAATTTAAAGCTTCTCTTGTCTGAGAGTTAAGAGTGCGTCACGTTTGGTGGTACGTTCGTATTGAGACGTTAATTGATGTCGGTTTGGTATATTTCTAGGATTATAGTTTTTCCAAAGTAATCTATACGCTATTAAGCAAAACAAAACATTTTTTATTTTTGCTATTCATTCTTTGCTGTACTGGATAATATGTCAATAAATTTGGCAAAACTATTTCCATTGTGTGAAGGGCTTTATTATTCCGGTTTATGCGTCTGCTAACATTTTTTGGCTTTGAAAAACAATCAAAATTTTTGCCTCAGAAATGATTGTGTATTTAAGACTGGAGCTGTATCTATGAACAGATGAGCTGATTACTTTACTGGGTCCTCTTTTTTCGCTCGTTTATATTTATGTTTAATGGTATATTTCAGTGCCATGCAATCTCCAGGTCTCTCTCGAATTTTCTAGTATAATCCCTTACCATCAATTTTGTTGTCGGCGTCACTATTCCACTGTTCAACTGCTACCATGGGCACTGGTCAGGGTACTGCCTCAGTCCGAGGTCTAGCGCGGGGTATAAGACGAGTCTGCCTCACCCAGAAATCAGTGTCAGATGGAGAGACCGTGAGCCAGTATTGGTTAGAGACAGAGTTGAGATGGAGAGTTCGAGTCGGTCAGAACCAAAATTCAGATGGAGTGAACGACAGTCAGATCGATTCATACCCAGAAACTGAGGGAAAGTTATATACTTGTCATAAGAGTCCGTAGTTTAAGTTTTCTCGAGGAATCTGTCTTAGACAAGTGTTAAAGATTTGGTAATGCTATTCTATCCTCCAACCTCCGAGCACTATTCTTCCAGACATATCTATTTATTTGATTAAACAATGGTTCAAAGAGCCTGGCGTCGTGGCCGCAATGGTTTAGACGTTGAGACGACGCTCATCACTGTGAGCCAAAGGTCCCGGGTTCGAAACCAGCGACACAGCATTCAAACCGGACATACTTACAAATGGTGCTTGTGGTGTAGTGCAACCTAGCTGCACTCTTCTTCAACAATAAATATATACAAACCAATATTGAAACTAAATATGGACATATATATGACTTAGAACTTTGGGCTCAACCAAACCTTCCAATCTCTGGAGAATCCAGACTTCGAAACATTTGATCCATCATCAACGTCTTGTCATATATTTTCAACCGCACCATCCATTATGACCTAAAAGCTACCTATACATTTATTACCCCTCATATTTTTCCAATCTTATTCTCATCCTCTCCTACAACTTTGCCCGAACTCTTCCTTATAATCATCCTCGATATCTAACAAAACAATGGCCCCATGATATGCCGAGATCCTCGTGATGGTGACAGTAATAGGAATTATAATTATTACTGATTTAGGAGTGTTTTCACTGCCTCGCATGGACTGAAGTTCAATTTAAAAAAATAATATATTATTAACTTGAGAGGGAAATGTGATCATTGATTTTTAGCTATGGGAAATATGCAGAACACTTATGGCAACAAAGTACAAACGTGTTTCCTTTAACTACCAACAAGTAGCAACAAAAATAATAGTAACTCATCAGTTTGAATAAATATTTAGGTTTTTATTTCTCCCTTCAACAATACAATCTCGGCATTCCGTCGCTATTGTAGTATGCGTTCGCAGATCGATGTGAGCCTTGGCCGTGGCTAAGAGCATTAATTCTAGAGAGAGCATGTACACGCACTCCATTAAACCAATTAAAATTTATCGGCCTTTTTACCGGTCTAGTGCCGAGCAGACGTCTCCCGACTGTTTCATTAGGAGAGAGTGGGAACAAGTGGGTTCAGTCATTCCACACTTTAAGCCGTGCCTCTCCTCATTTTTCCTAATCCCTCTGCTCCTAGCGAATAGTTTGTACTGATTTCTAACGGAGGTGATGAACCAATTTAAAAAAGGTGGGGTCAAGATATTCCAGAAATATTATTATCAAATGGGAAAGTAATAAACTATACATAAAAATTAATGTTGACAATATGTTTTCTGAATTTGTGCTGTTTTAAACAGAAATGAAATTTCGATGCAGGATACAATAACTAGGTGAATTAATAAAGAATGAATATACTATTAATTAGTTCATTAAATCAAAGCTCTTACGTAAAACAGTCACGGTGTATTTATTGACTTACTGGTCAACTGTAGAAGGATAGTCATCTTAATAGCGCCGCAGAAATCAGAGGAAAGGCACGACGACACAGCATTATCCGTTTAAAGAGCTAGTTGCTTCTGTAGGTAATTTGATATTTATTCCTTAGCAGGTACCGATTTACACAGGGTAGCAGGTACTGTCTTAAGCAACATTTCAGGGTTTCACCTGTGGGTTGTTTCAAGCAATGCTACGTTCTATTCATACCTCAGTGCCAGTTCTGCTTACTAAAATGAGCCCATTTTGCACGTGGATCCGATTCCCGCGATTCCATTCCAAGAAAAGTAGGGATCTCATTTATTAAGAGTTTGGGAATAGATTAAGGTTATTTTGTCACCACTAATCATGTGCTTTAACGAATAAACTCATCTCAACCGAGCGCAATCAATACTCTTCGAAATTTCAATCAAGCGGGTCGAGATTTGTCTGGATGTAATATAATCGTAGATGTCTTTTGGAAAAGAGCAAGCAAAAGGAATATAACTTCTTTCGTAAAAGGGCTCAAAACCTACTACTCATTGTTGAGAATCGTGGACCAAGGATCAAATGACTTTGCATTACATTTTTCATACTATTATAAATTACAACACTATGGCCTGTTCAGGTATCCGAAACAGGAAACGCTAGCACGGCAAATACAAATCGAACTGCGGTTCCCTATATGTTATTTTGGGTGTTAAATATGTAATCAGATTCAAGGTATTATTAGCGTGAATATGAACGGGAAAGGGTAACATGGCGGAATTTCGAGTTTTCATCAATCCTCATTTAAAAACCAGTCTGTCGCAAAAAACACTGTTTGCTGGTGGACTGATGGATCTAAAACACAACAAAGTACTTCATGTACTATAACGCATTGGAGACATATACTCAATTTCATTTGAATAGGGAATACAAATGTAAGGACGTAGCTATTTTGTCGGAGAGGCAGACAACCATCGGAGCATTAAACTCAAGCATCTTTACCTTAAAAATGGTGGCTTAAAAATAAATTACAAATGTACAAAGCTAGGGTACACTGTATTGTGTTGTAGGACAGGAATACAAATAAGCGGATAGAAAGAGTTTGATAAACCTCTGGTAGGTCCTGAACTCTTTTGTAATATAGGCAGTCGACAGTAGTCACGAGCATCTTGGGAAAGAAAAACGGTGAAAGTGAGAAAACCATGATATCCACTCACTAAACACAAACAATAACCAGGGCGAGATTTGTAAAGAAAGTAGGAGTATCTGAATTCTAGCATGTTCTAGCATGGCACGGCGAACTGAATAGGCATTTGAGATAGATTGGACCCACAACTAAACCGGTATATGTACAAAGAAGCAGCAGAGACGCCGTGCACCAACTTACAGACTGTGGTGCTGTAATTTGCCACGAGGAAATGCGTTGGGATGTACAAAGAAACCGTGGAAAAATAAAACCTGAACAGTATGCAGTAAGGTGAGAACGGTTATAGAACACCTCTCAAAAGGCACAATATTTATTCCAAATTACCACGAATACATCTACCCTCACTTATGCACACTTCTATAGTATCAAAGTATAACAGTAAGAAATTGTAGTACTGTCGTATATGAAAGACGTAGCGATGAGATTAATTAAAAATAAAAAAACTCAGCCTGTAATAGATTAGTCGGATGAAGGTTATAACCTTTTATATGCTTGGCTTATCATATATGATCTATATGATTTCAATATTTAATTTGTTGTACCTGAAGTGGTGGGTTTTTAAAATTGTAAACTGTATGTTCACTTTGTTGACGTTTTTAAAAAGATAGTTCCTACTCACAGTAATTTGTTTTCAACGACAGGATTTCGAGCCTACAGCTCATCTTCAGATTGAAGGGACTCTACAACCTGATGATGAGCTGTAGGCCCGAAACTGAGAGAAGGAACTATCTTTTTAAAAAGATTGAACAACACACTCAGTACTCCACCATATATCGTTTCTATTGTTAACCTTTTATAATTATAGTTTCAATGTTGTTAATTCCTCTAAAGTTCGACGAACAAACTGAGGTTTGTTACTAATTGGCCTCATCCATGATCCATTTATAATATAAAATTATAATGTAGAAGACTGATCACTAATTATATCAAAAACAGTTTGTTAAGTTAGATAGCTTTGAAATATTCCATTGAAACAGTAAAAATTAGTAAAATATTGAGTGGAAATGTGTAATGCTGTTTCTTCTTCTAATTTTTTCAAATTATTACAAAATTATTTGAACCTATCAGTTTATAGTTAAATTATAAACAAAAAAATGTAGGTCACATATTATTTCATTTTAACTAATTCCTTCACACAAACACAACATTAATTATTCGTCACTATTGATTGTTACATGGCACTTTTACGTAAATTAACTCGACTCACGCTTTGAATTGTTTAAGCAATGAATTATATATTAAGAAAACGATCGTTAAACGGCTCTAATAAAATAAACCGCAAGGAAGGATGAGTGCGGATTTGAGAAATTCTCCTAGCCACACATGAGTAATGAGAAGGTAGAGATTAGGTTAGAAGTGAATTGCCTCCTTCTAACTAACTCACCCCTTGCCTAATTCCCACCTCTGCTAATCCGTTTTCACAGCCACCTCTAATTCCTTCTTCACACTTTAACAAGACATTTCCCACCGCTCCCGGGGATCTTTGAGAGACGGAGTCCCCTTTATCTCCTCCAGGGAAGGTTTAATTTTAATTTCATCAGGTAACGGATCACCGGCTGAACAACACGAGAAGGACTTTTGGAGTATAATGATTCCACTAACTGCTAAAACGTACTGGAGAAAGAGCGAGGATGAGGGAGAGAAAGAGGGAGAGAGCGTGAGAAAGAAGAAGGCGGACGGGCAGATTGACACGAGAAGGATTTTGGATGAATGATTCCACTAACGGCCAAAACGTACAGGAGAGAGAGCGAGGGTGAGAGAAAGAGAGAGTGAGAGGGGGCGAGTGAGGGGGGTGAGAAAGAGAGAGGGAGAATCAAAATCAACACATATACTTTATGTAAGATCAGAAGTGTTCAAAAGTTATCTCAGTTTACTGTCAATCTGCAGTAATTATATCGGTAAAATTGGTATTATTCATCCCCTCTTTTTCTCCCTGCCATATCGGATTCGGTGGGCAAATTAAATTTTACGAATTAGGGGTATCGGGTAGCATTTAATGCCGACTGGAGGGGTAACCCTAGATTTCCAATTAGTAAATGTGACAGATGCAGACATTCGAGTCAGCAGTTCTTTTTCTCCAGGCGCGGGCGTCTGGGAACATTCTCAATTATAAACAGCAATCGGGAGGATAAAAAATTGCTATGATTGTCTCGTTAACTAATGGACAGGTAATAGTTTGATAATACTGCATGAGATGGCCGTCATTAAGAGCAATTTGTCTTGGATTGCGCACCCAGGCCTGGAGATGGTTACATAAAGTCTTATGGAAAATCGGCTTACCTGTTTCGTGACGGAGTCGATTAACCTCACGAATATATCCTGCTCCTGCCGGATACCTGAAATAAATATATTCAATATTAAATCCAATCCTTTCATTCAAAAAGTATTAACAACATGTTGAAAAATTATTGGTTATTTAGCAACAATTTTAAAATGTTTAGTTCACTACACAACTGTTGAATATAGTTTGTACTGTGTTCTTCTAATTTTAATTAATTAAGAAAGATAGCAAAAATGGTTTAAAAATTAATATATCTAGACTAGAAGTTCAGTTACTAAGAAACTTAAGTTTAGTCTCACATTTTTCTGTGCATGAATAAGTTTAAAGGTATTTATTGCCACATTGTTCAATAAAGTGTTCACCAAATAGTTTATTAGGCAAAACGGTGGTTGTTGTCTGGGTGGGCCTGGGTACATAAATCTGGATTGTAATGAAGCGCAATAAAACACATGATTAAAAAAAGAACGTGACCGCGTCAATGGGCCAGACCGACAGAGAAGCTCTCGCGGATCAGGGTTCTGTCGATGCTGGCCCCTCGAAGGATCTGCTTCGCAGAAGAAGTGTTATCCTCACCCGTTTAAGAATAGGCCGTGCGAGGTCTACACAGACATTTAATATTGGGCTAAAGCCCACGTATGTGTCCAGTATGCAGAGAAAGATCGCTCTATATCTCCCGTCTAACTAAAGGGTGCAGTTCCTTAGCTCCGTGACTGTGTGATGTGAGGGGGTGGATGTCGGAATATCGACACTCAATTAGGTTAGTTGTATGATGTTTGTAAGGATGTGTTGAGAGTAATGAATTTATTAGCGCGAATGTTTGATGTGAGAGGGTCTATGGCCGAATATCGATGGGTTCATCGATCCTCAATTAGGTTAATTGTATAAGGTTTGTAAGGGGTGCGTTGAGAAAATGCTTGTAAAGATTGTGTTGAGAGTGAATGAATTTATTTGCACGAATGTTTGATGTGAGAGGGGTCGATGGTGGAACGTAGAGTAACCCATCGATCCTCAATTATATTAATATAATATGTGTAAATGATGATAGAGGACTATCTAGTATTTCATTACCCTAATTGAATGGTATGTCATAGGATTGTAGGTATTTAAGAATGAACGTGAGATTGAATGGGCTTGACACTGCGCGCGTTGGGTACTGAATTGAACTGGATGTTGATAACTTCCACCCCTGGACAGCAGCCTCGGTGGCTGAACGGATAAGACTGAGGTCTGACCTCGCACTGCCAACACCTTGGGTAAGTCTAGCCTGCCAATAAGCGAATAGGCTCAACTCGGCATGTCTGCATGTATGTACGTTCATGTGCGGATTTGACCCTACACAAATCCAAACGGTTTATTATATATTGTATTTAGTTCGACAATTAAGTCGAAAATAATGCATATAACAATTTATAATTGGTGTAAACAAACAATGCAAGGCTTGTATAGAATTCCATAAGTTGTTAATGACTTCATAACGGAATACATAATAATAATTGCATAAATAATTACATATATCAAAGGTTTATTTATATAATAGGTTGGAGGCATTTTCACCAGACAAATATTTTTTATGGAAAAACAACGACTTTACAAGGAAATCATGTCTTCCGAAAGCATGGTATCTTTAATTTTAAAAATTAACTTGTTGGTTGTTTATATCAAAGAAAATATTACTATATATTGACACAAATCTTTTCCGACACTAACAGGAAAATAAAACGCTGGCAACTCTTAGATAAAATCTCAAAATTAAATTTTTTCGGTCATACACTGTTAGTAAACGATTAAATTTATTTATAAATGGAGTGTAGGTAATTAATCGAAAATTACTAGCCAATTTTTTTTTTTCAAATATTACTTTGATTGGCAATAAACAGTTTTTGGGATTTTTTAAAAACCTAAGAGAGAAATAATAAGTGTTCGCTCCACTAACCAGGGAGTTTGACACAAATTTCAACTGGTATTCCGATTATTTCTCGGTTCGCCGCAAATCCGAGAAAATCCGCGGAGTCGGGACCTTGTAAAAAATTCATGTTTCCCGTTCTGGGAAAGGGGAATATGCGTTCCTCTTTGAACAATCGCGCTTTTGTCCCAGCCCAGTTTAACCGCAGGACATTAGCAATGCTCTAAGAATCCAAGGTTAAAACATTAAACGTATAAAGTGGGCCGTCAGGAAGAAGAGAGAGTTCTCTTCCTATTATCACCAAATGTTTACTCGCCAACGGCATCTTATCAAATTTTAACGGGTCGGGTTTAACCGCGTGGCTGTTGAACAGTGGCGTTTTAATAATTGAGGTTTACCAAATGGGATTTTATTTGCTTTATCTTTCCCGGAAAAACATGAAACATGAAAGGTGATTAATTTCCATGCGATGCTGATACAAAGTACACTATACCTATAGTTGATAGTGCCAGATGATCTCTGAGTATTCATTTTCTAAATATTTTACTTATAAAGTTATTGCTTGTCTTTTAATTCGTAAGTTCAGTTAATAATAATAAATAAGTAAAAATTGCCTATTCGTAAACTGAATCGTAATAAAAGAAAACGCAATAGACTAATACCGTTGTGAAGCTTTCAGTGAAAATAATATAGATTTTTTCGGATTTCTTTTAATAAAACATTTTTATTTTCCTATATTATTCCATTTTTAATTTGATACATTCTACGCTATAAAACTAATTAGGATATTTTGCATAACGTAGCGCGAACGGTAACTCTAAATTGATTGAAGTGAGCATGCGCCAATTTAACGAAACCGTCTTAAGTACCGATACCGTCGTACTTTAACCAGCTTAGGATACCGGGCTTATTAAAGGGGACGGCAAAGTTAAAAAGTACATTTTTGTTAGAAAATATTCTCCAAGTAAAGAAACTATATATTTAGAAATACAATAGAATAGTTTGTTTTATAGTTAAACTGACAATTCGTGAATTCCAACTCCTAAGAACCTTTGGTATGAGGGCTTTCTTTGTAGTTTTTGTAATAGCATGCTTACCATCTAAAGGGGAAAGTGTGTTAGATATCAAGATAGACTTAAGGACTGCAATTGGGAGTCGCCTATGTATGATGTGTGGTATATGATATTACAAAACAAGTGATTGTAAGTGAATATTTTCAAGTTATAATAAATGAACAGATATTTTCTTTTTGTCTTTTAATAGGTATTTCCTAAGTTTTACTAATTTTTTTTACTAATGATGTATAGTAGTCTTTTATAGAAAATACCAAAACACGAAGAATAATAAACCATAATAATAATTACTTATTGATAGCGTAATTAATATTAATGGTTTTTCTGATCTGTAATCAACAAAAATCAACCATTTTCCCGCACATAGGCCGAAGAAAAACGCAAAGGGTTGGATCGTTTATCCATTAGTTTAATCGAACGAGCAATTAGCAAATCCCAAGACGCATATTCGGCCAATAAGTTATATACAGGTAATCTCCGGATGCCCAAACGTACGATTAATTTCCGCACAAATCCGACCTTTAAATCAGTAATCTCTACAAATCCCTTTTCATACCGTCGTCCTTCTTGCCGATTTAAGGACATTAGAAGGCTAATCGCACGTTAATCCTATTGTTTCAGCTATTATGTTTATTTTAAGATATCTCGTGGATATATTTAGTATTTACGATATAATATGCAATATGCTAAGAGTAATAAGTACTCTCCAAGTACTAAGAATTTGCAACATAAACATGCCGAACTGATAAAATTAGAATACTGAGTGAAATAGCTGAATGATCGATCAGATAAAAGTGTTTGAATTTTTTATTGTTAATCATTTAACATCAACCATTTTTAACATCTAATGGAAATTAAAAAATATCTTCTTTTTTTTCGTTTAATTATAGAATGTGAGATTAAATCAATTATTACTTTTCTCAACGTAAAATGGTCTTGTCTTGGCCTTCTTTATGCTATTTGGTATTCTGAAAGTGAATCAATTTTTTACAAGTATTTAAAACTTGGTTGGATTGAGGAGTCTTTCATTTAGAGAATATTCGTTAAATTTTACGTTTTACGTTTACGTTAAGGTTTCGTCAAAATTAAGGAACACTTTGCTGTACTCCAAATCCCAAGAACCATGATAAATGGAACTTCTAGATGATAAATGTCGAAATAGGTTTTGCTTAATGATGCAGTTGGCTAGCTTCGAAAAAATTAATATCCTTAAAAAACTTTAAGGCAAGATTAATTTATTATCTTTTCTTTTTTAAGGGACCATAAGGACTGCCTAAGGTATGGTATGGTGGAAATGATACTAGGAAGAGGGGTTTTATTCCCCAGGCACTGCAGCCTTGTGGCTTATTGTACCTTTCTAGTTCCTTAGTTCAGTCAATAGACTCAATCCTTTTTCTTAGAAGTATCAGGTCATTGACTGTCGCTGCTTCATTCGCTACATTTTCTCATTCGAAGATGGCATGAGTGGCTGTTTCCTCCTCCTCATTACATATTCTGCAAATGGGATCATCGTTGTGCATACTCTTGTCGTGTAGATGTTTTCTCAGATACCAGTAACCGGTTAGTAGTCCCACCACTCGTCTGAGTTTTGCCCTCTCCAATTGTAGCAGTGTTTTTGCCAATCTTGGTGCGGGTTGTTTCATCATAAGCTACGTCTAGCACCGCTAGAGTTTATCCACTTCTCTCTTTGTTTTGTTTGGATCCATTCTGCGATGGAGGATTATATGTTTGTTTTTGTTATCCCAAGAACAGGTTGTATGGCCTCGCAGATCCTCCTCTGGCCAGTTTGTCTTCTCGTTACACAAAATTCCCCTGTGCCCTGGCACCCAAGATATCATCAGGTTGTTGTGTTTTCCCAGGTTTTGGAGATTATGGATGCATTCACTGACTAGATTTGATGTAATTCTGTTTTTTACATGCTAATGCTTTAATAGCTGCTTGGCTGTCTGATCTTATGAGCATTTGTATGTCAGTGTAACCTCTGCAAGAAGAAGAATTGCCTATTGTTTTAACATGTTTTATCAATACTGTATATAACTCGACCGGGTAACTATTACATTGTAGATTTAATATGACGCAAGTTCTCTCTGGACTCATTGTACATTTATTTGTAAAAGCAAGGAAAAATCGAAGAACTA
Source organism: Cimex hemipterus (assembly GCA_039619505.1). Taxonomy (NCBI): domain Eukaryota; kingdom Metazoa; phylum Arthropoda; class Insecta; order Hemiptera; family Cimicidae; genus Cimex; species Cimex hemipterus. Next base: position 18,856,956 of record CM077104.1, on the reverse strand, counting down.
TAAAATAAAAACATTATTCAATTTAAAATTATGAAAGCAGATTGGACGCATCAAAATAATCTCGTACTTTTGTTTTGTCCCAATTTCATGCGGAATAATAACACAAAAATATTCAGTTTGTCGGCCTTGAGAAGGACATACCATCTCTCTCAAGAATATGAAACTTGAATAAATAATTTAAAAAGGAAACAGATAAGAACATCAAATCACAATTTGTAATGCTTGATATACATATATTTTATGATTAATTAGAGTTTCTTAGTTTTGATGACGCCCGACGAAGGAATGGATTCTAATCTTTCCAATCAACATAATCCAGCCTATCATATTACAAAATAAAATTTCAGTTTAAATATTGAATATAGTATAATAAGAGTAACACTCACCGTTGGCGTAAAGGAGCTGTAGCCTGTACTGGATACCGTTGTTCGTTTTTTGAGTTTCGTTCTCCTGAAATCAAAACAGGTCTAGCATTAAATTAATGTCCACCTAATTAAACTAGTTAGATTATAAACTAAACAATTGAGTTGGTTTTGCGCAAACTAGCTGGATAGGAGGTAACGGTGAATAGTTTAAAGGGGAGCGGCCATGTTGAAAGCAATCAATCTGGTCGGACCCTATCTCGTATCACTAATGCACATCATTCCTCAGTGATACCGTCTTGAACATATATTAATTATAGTAAGTCAATTAATTTGGCCAGCTCCTCAGATAGGTTTGGCATAATTGGTCGTGATCGGTGCAGTCTCTCGAAGGATCTGGAGGATTATTGGCGCATATTAACCTTACGCTAACAGCGGTAAATTAATATTACAGTACAAATTTACAGTTATTCTAAAACAGCAGAGAGAAACTCTGGAATCCAAAAGGAAAACGATTCCGAACACATTTGAGTTTAAACGGTGATAATAATCCGGCCTAAGATTGACTGGTCAGGTCTCAAACTGGTCATCTAAGGAAAATTCGTAAGGTCGAATTTGTTAGTTTTAAATTTAAAAAAGTAAATAGTTATTTCTCCCTCCATTCAACTCAAATCATGAGAGGGTACATTTGAAAAAACCTTTTCCCAAATCCAAACACACATCTTAAGTTAGCTAGTTAAATATTAATAGAGTTTAAGAGCAACTAAAGCATCAGGAGGAACTTCTGCCATAGATTCTGAAGATGCCGGTTCACAATATCGAACAAATCAGATAGAACAGACAGTGAGAAAGATGCTGCAATTATTGTCGAATATATTTGATTTAACGACTGCCCTAAGACTGAGTATGGGTCTATCTGTAGACCTAGTACGGACAAGAATTAGTTTTTGGCAATATGCCAATGTCTTTTTGGCAGGGACAGTTACTATTGAACACTGTGCCAGGTACATCAAAAGGCTGAGTATTGCCAACAAAAGAATAGCTATCTAGTCGGTCAGGCTACACTAAAAAACAAGGGCATCTACAGTAAATCACAGAGCTTGATGGATTGCATCAAGGCCTTGTCAGGTATTGCACAAAACAGCAAAAATAACCTTGTTTGAATAGGAGGGTATAGAGAACAGATTCAATCACGACACCTATAACCCCGAAACCTTTTGAGGCATGCCAAATTGCTAAAAGTTCAGATCCATCAGGTAATCCTATTTTCAATGGGAATATATTCCTGACAGAGTACATGGAAAAGTGCATCCACTAAACGTTAGTGAACGTTAGGATGAATTACCTTGAAAGTGTTAAGTTTAGAATGATAAGAATGATAGTAGATAGGCTTCTCACGTAGTAATGCAGACTCCCGATGTGAATCCTCGGATAAGCAGAAACAAGTCTGCGCTTTTCTTGTTTTATTACTCTGGCCGTCCTTCTCCTTTTCAGTTTGTATAGTGTGTAGTATACTTTGAATGGTGAATTGTATGTGAGCTGTTGTTAATTTTAAACAAAATTAAGCAATTCTTACCATACAAGAGGGCCTTATGTCCAATTACCAGTTCGATATCTCGGATGAGAGGGAGAGGTCAATCCACTTTAGAATGTATTTTTCATACTATTATAAATTAACAAAGAAAAAGACGGAATTCTAACAGAGAATCGCTAACGTGGCATATACGAGTCCGGACGCGTTAACTTGGCCACTGGGGTCAAGTTGACTATCTTAATATCGCGAACACTCCCGACAAAAAATTTACTGTGAATTTGTGTGCGGGCGCGTGTGCGTGTGTACTATTATTATTTTGGGGATTGAAAACTTTGGGAAATTGTCATTATTTCAGGTAGCTCCAGGTTGGGCTACTTAGCCTGTACTTATTTTTATTAATGTCACCGTCACAACGGGGCGCTTAACACTCACTTTACACACCGATAAACGCCTGAGTTGAGAACCTTGTAACCTTAAAAAGTCAAGGGTTCAACCTGTCGGGAAAATTGTGCAGTGTGGGCGGCTGATAAAATATTTTTTTAAAGAGTTTCAGTCAAATTCTTTACTTTAAATAAAGTTTGTGCAATTAAAATTTTAATACTCAATATTTAGGAAAGGTTAATTGATTACTAAAGTTTGAAGTAATATAAACTTTTCCAAAAGTTAATATAAATATTTAAACGCAAGATATCGTTTATTAATGTTGATTTCTTAATATTTAAAACCGATCATGGGAAAATAGTCTATCTAGGTTTGTTAAGTTATTGGCTTTTTCAGCTGTGATTAATTGTAGATATTAATAAATTGTGCACGACAGTAAGGAGAAGACAACGAGACATGAAAATAATGTAAATTCCTCGTGTGGATGGTCGGCCTGAAGAAGTTTCAGTGAGGAAGTTATTCAATTCGTTTGTCAGTGCTTAGGGAACAGGTGCTCTGAGAGTTTTGCGGAGAAAGAAAAAGGGGAGCCGGAGTGAAGGGGTGGGCCCGCAACTTGATACAAAGTCTCTGCATCGAGAAGATAATGTACGGAACATAATTGTTGAACAACCTTTCCAACCCCTCTTATATCAACCCTCTTGCCATTCAGAAGTGCGACTCTGTAAAGTCGACTCTAAAAGTACGTACATGAAGATCACATACAAATCTTCCATGGAAATAACACTCGGAATTATCGTTATTTATTTTTACTGGAGGGCTTTTCAACGCTTGCCAGTTTTATTCAAATGCCGTTCACACTCTACATAAACCATTTCTCATAATACGAACGAACTTATGATTTTTTATGTTTCCCAAGTGACTCGAGACGGATGTTGTGTCAAGTGAGTTAACAAGTCGAAAAAGTCCACCCTCTGGGGAGGTTAACATTAATATAAATAAGTCCAAGTTCGGCCGTTCCACCTGTAGCTTCCAACAGCCACCATAACAGCACTTAAAAAGTAATATCTCTTTATTTCCGCGACTCGCTGATGTCAAAGAACTGGAATGTGAGAGCCTGCTATTGGCGCTAACTGTAGAAGAGTTAGCACAATTAGAAGTTTAATTGATATGTAATAATTACTTTGTGATATCAAGGACCGCGGTGTCCGAGTGGTTTCCGCGTCCAACTCGTATATCCCACGCTAGACGTTCTGACTTGGAATCTTGCAACAATATTTTTTTTTACTTATTTTATTTATACCGTATAAATGTATTTATAATTAGTACGGGATCATAAAACGTTTTTTGACACATTCACAGCACTGATGTAGTGAGGAACTTTGATGGTTTGTCCGAGGAATTTAGATTGGACAGATTGGATGGCTAGATGGGCTAGGCTTAGCAGAGCCACCGTTTTACTCCGTATGGTCAAAAAGGTTGCAGTAAAGTTTCGTTTTATGTAGACGGTCAAAACGTACTTTTATCGTAGTTGTCTTCCTAGATGTACAAGTCTTGTGTTATGATATTGCCTCTTAAGTCTTGTACGGGAATTACCATCTAGTTTGCTATCTAGGTGTAATCCTAAGGATATGACTTGAATTGAAGTCGGTATCTCATTTTTGTGATATACAGGGGCAAGATTGCTTTTAATGTGAAAGTGCAGTGAGAACATTTTTATCTAGTTAGTCCTTATCTCCTCCACCCTTCGCACCAGTCTTGCATAAGCTCCAAGTGTTCTTGGATGTTGGTAGTACCATGGATAGGAATCGAGTTAGAGGGAAAACACCGGTATCGTTCGCGTACGTGATGATGATGGTATTAAAGTGTATAAGTAATTCAGCAGTATAAATACTATAAAACAAGTGATCAAGAAAAATAATAACTAGCCTATTTCAATTGAGAATTATTGCAAAGCTTCTCGTAAGCTCAAGGGAATCAACCAGAAGAGGTGTTAGACGTTAAGATTTCGTTCTGTTCGTTAAGCGCTCGATTCACTTGCTTTAATGGCCACATTTAAATATTAAAAAAAAACTGAAAAATTGAGAGAGAGAGAGAGAGAGAGAGAGAGAGAGAGAGAGAGCAGGCTAAATACTAGCAATAAAAAAATTCGCCGAGGACAGGAAAGCAGAATTAAGTAAGATACAGCACATAATTACACAAGCCAGTTGAATGTTCCTATTCGTGTTTTATATTAAAAAAGAATATCACAGAAGTTTGCTTGAATGGGTTAATAATGTGGATGGGTTTTTGAGCAATTCGGAAATAATGAAGTTTCATAAGGTCGCTTCTGGGTCTATTCAGAATGTAGTTATTAATATTGTTGATTAATTTGTCTTTATGTCCCTTAGACGATTTTGCTAAGCAAAATATTTTTTTTACATACATGCCAAGAAACTGGCGATGATTGGGAGACAAAAATGATTTCTCGTGGTTCCAGTAAAGTGCGATGTTCTTCAGGGCTCCATTCTGAGGCCCGTTGTTTTCTGACCACAAAAAATATGTTTCTGCAACTACATACTCTTTGCTGATGATCTCCAAATCTGCATGCAATGTTCATAGTTAAATATGATTTTTTTAAGGCTTTCTAGTTTGACTTGAAAAAGAAAAAACATTCGAACCAACGGCGTCGTCCTCTCCATATTTTTATTAGTTAGCATAACACATTTTTTCATATGAACTATGGGGACTGAAGATAGGATTAGAGGACATGTTGAACCGGCACACGGCCACTACTGGGTCTGTCTTCCCCCCGGGTTTTTGCTTGATTTATTCAGACGCATTTCGGTATTGCGCCCTCTTCAGTGAGAAACTGAGAATTAGAGGTCACCGGCAAAGAATATTTCGCTATATGTTTTCATTTATTGTAATAGATAATAAAGGCCACCCAAGACAAAGCCCTGAAGACACCCCGCTTTACTAGCAACCATCTCATTTTGTCTCCCCATGATCGCCTACTTCCATCCAGACATGTAAGACAACTCTTTATTGAAAAAAATAGTACCATTTGTTCAAATGTGTTGTCAAATTAAAAAATGCTTTTGAGTTTCTTAACTTTTAAAACCAAATTTGTAGCAGAAAAACATTATTTAAACATTTAAAAATGATAAGTAGTAGTAAAAGTAGTAACAGTTCCCTTTCCCTCAAATGCTGATAACAAAAAAGTGTTTTCACACTTTATGCTCGTTTTATATTGGGTCGGTCTCGTCCGCAAATGGTCGTTAGGCCTGATTACCCCGCTATCAGCATTCTCTTGTACGGCCATCAGATAGGGAAAGGGCCTATCTCTACGTCAAATATTAAATTATTTTGGCCTGGGCGGCTCATTACTTTAACCGTCGGCCGATCCAGATAATGTCCACGAGGAGGGCAATAACAGGCGGAAACTGGTCGATTCGCATCGACAAAAACACCGGTTAATGAGTAATTACCGTCGGGGTGACGATGTTTGCCCTACTCTACATTGTAAGTTGCTTGTTGGACTTTGTCTATTTCTGCTAGATCAGCAATTATGTAGCGATAACGTTATATTTATAATCGCTTTTTAACGACATCATTAAGACGTATTGCAAGCAGTCTTATTGCCAAAGGTCTTTTCTAATATGCAACTGTTAGGAATGTTTACTAATAGTTAACTGCTATAATTAATTTTTATTAATTAAATTATTATCGGACCCTTGCAGACTCGGGCCATTTCACACGAAAAAACGAAAGTATACCTTCAATTAAAGTATTAATTACAAAAGTAACCAGTTTTTCTTAAAGTTCAATCATATTGACCTGACCGTCTGCATACAAAAGACAAACTCTTCTCAGTTAACTATCCATCCATCGAAAAATCAAAACAGCAGAAATCTACAGGGGGAAGCAAAACAAAAAGAGGGAACTTAGCTAAACCTAGTCGAAGTTGACTGGGTCTGTTAATACATTCGTACGAAATACTGTTAAGCAATATAATTAACGAAAGATAGAACACATAGTTTAAAAAGTATTAAATAATTCGAAAAATATTAAAAACCCGAGTTAATTGTATAGACCTTTGTGCCTGGTTCTGACTTGTAACTGTGTGTGTGTGTGTGTGTGTGTGTGTGTGTGTGTGTGTGTGTGTGTGTGTGTGTGTGTGTGTGTAACAAACACGCAGAAAGAGATAGAAGAGATAGATAGATAGATAGATAGAAAATATTACATTGCATGTACTAGCACCCAAATTTTAAGATAATACCCATATCGAGCCCAATGCCCTATTCGAACATAAAAGAAGAAGCACCCTGGGCTCATGTGATTTTAAAAATAATAACAAATGGGCGGCAACGATTGAGACGTTGGCTCGGCGTTCACAAGTAAAGGTACCGGGTTTGAATCCAGCAGCCCTGCATTCGAACCAGATATTCGTACAAAAGGACTTTCTTTTAAATACTGGTATACCGAGGGTTTATGTACTCTCGTCATTGAAATACTCTTGTAAAAAAAACATTTTCCACTTCAAATGAATAGTTTTTCAAACTACAACTTCAAACTAAACTATTTTTATTACAATGAACAATATTTAATTTCCAATTAACCTCCCCTAAAGAAATTATGAAATTAAGGCACGTTAATTCAAATTTCAGCATTTTAAAAATTAAATATAAATAATTAGGCTTTTATAAACCCATGCATAAATTAATTAAAATTAAAAGTTATATGAAATTAAATATAAAAAATGATTTTTTTATTTTGGTATTTCGTACATTTTAAGTATAAAATAATAGGGATATTTAAAACCATAATTTTTGCCATTTCTGAAATTAAGAAGAATCATACATTTTTGTCATTAACATTATATCATTTTTATTTCTATTTTTTATTTTATTTTTGGAATTAATTTTCGTATGGTTTTTAAGACCTCAATTGTTTTATATTTAAAACATATGAAAATAAAAGATGAAGAATTTGTTTTTTATGATTACATAATTTTTACATTAATTTTCATGTTGTTTTTAAAACCTCAACATTTTATAATTTAAAAAGCTCTCAAATTAAAAGAAGGATGATTTGGTTTTATATTTATGGCTATATAATTGTGGTGATATAATTTACATGGTTACATTTCATACCTTATCCTACTAAAAAAGTTTTTTCGTGTTTAAAAGAAAAAAAATAAAAGGTCAGTTTGAAGTTAGAAAGGGTTAATTTGATGAAAACAAGCTAATATCTACTGAAATTCCATAAAAATCGAAATATTGATTAACAGCATTCGTAAATAAACCACATTATAATTATTTCAATTATTTATTCTTTTCAACTCAACCAAGAGCTCAGATAAAAAGAATAATTAATTGAAATAATATAGTCAGTTATGACGTATATGGATTAGCACAATACAATATTAAATAAATATCAATTTGCAGTGTCTGTTGATTCTTGATAGTAGTTGATCGAAATTGATTGACGAACTTGTTGGTCGTAAATTGATGATTAAAATAGACCATTCCGTTATTTTTCCAAGCAAAAAGCCGAGAATCGATTTAATTTTTTATTATAGTGATGTTTCAATTATGGAAATTATAGTAAAATGTTGGTCATTGGGATGAAATTTCTTTATTAAGCTCAGAAATCGTACATATTGAAGCTGGTCGGACAAACAGCATTGCCCCCGTCCCCGTGACATTAAAGAACATTTTTTCCCCAACCACATCCGCGCTGTCGGTTTAGAGGCTCTGCGAGGGTTCGAGGAGGAATGAGAAAGGGCGGGGGTTTCTATCGTACATTTTAACTTTTAACATGACCCAACGTTTTGTGTATATATATTCCTTTTTTTGGATGGCAGACCCCCCTCTGAACAATTCCGCGAAATATGAAATATTACAGACTGGCTGAGCCCCAACCCGCTTTTCCTTTTCCGGCTGATAATTAATTGAACTTCTCGCCTCCGCCCCCGGCCGGCGACTGCTTCGCCCTTCCGCCCCCAATTAATAGACGTTTGATCCGAACGACGTGGAGAAAAAAAACCTTATCAACCAATAAACCACGTCAGCGTCAATTAACATGTTCCGCCTAACATCTGACGTACACGAGAGAAAACAAACTCTTCAAACATAGC
>CM077104.1:18741798-18838561 GCA_039619505.1 Cimex hemipterus | reverse complement strand
TATATATATATATATATATATATATATATGTATATATATGAAATATTTAATAAACCGTTTAATTTTTACATGGTTACCGAAGTAAAATTATTTACAACACTATAGAGGCAGTTTTTCACTAACTTGCCTGTTTTTATTTTTAGCTCAATATAATGGAACATGTTGTTTTTAAGTATGATGTTTATTGAAGTGCACTCCAATGTTAGTACATATAAGCATTCACTTATAATGTGTTGTCACTTGGGATGAGACCATGGGGCCACTGGTGTTTCATTCTCCGTGGCAGACTTTCAGGAAGTTCCAATGGATTACCAGAGATTTACTCAAAAATTGACTGGAACTGCCTGTATATAATATAAATCTGGTCCTGTGGCATGAGGGAATTTTAAGCGAGGCAGCTAAAAAATTAAAGCTATTTAAAAAAAAAGAACTGGAATCTTGAGTAGCCTTAAAGCCTACTAACAGAATGAACTATATTCCAGGCACGAGGCAATAAAAACATAAAATAAAAACCTGTTGATAAAATAAGAATTCCTACTCTTCCCAAACAACTGAAAACTACAAGTATATTTACCGAGCAGGCTCCAGCAAAGTACCACTTTTACCAAAATTTTGCCATCAAATGTTGAGCAGTGGCGACCATGAACATATCCAATCAACTGCCCTGCAATAGCTAGGAAACGCTGTGGTGTCCTTCCTAAGCAATATAGACCTAGATGTCATATCTCTGAGGAGAATTCAGTACCTACTTCCGCAAAGAACCATAAATCTTCCAAGAATTCCAGAAGTGATCGGTGATGATAGAAGAAAGTATATGTGCTAAAAGGTGAAATTCGTTCGATTGGCGGGGGGGGGCAAAATGCAATACAACCGAGAGTTTTAGGCTGGAAGGATTGTATTCTATAGTGTGATGACCTGAGTACATTTTTATACAGTAAATCCAAGTCAGAATTGTAGATTAGTCTTTTGTTATTGAAGTATGGTGTTGATCATCTGTCTAGAAGTCGAGGAATAAGTTCGAATAGTTTATTAAGTTCTTTCCCTTTCAGTCTGTATGAAGTTTACATGATAAGATGCGATTGTCCATGTAGAGTATGTTAGATAGAGTTAAGGAAACAGGAGGAAGCTCGCCTAGGTGTGAAGGTATTGTACTGAGTTTTGTTTACTTTTATCTTTAGCCACTGCTCAAATCCATCTGGTAATGAAGTGGAAATGAAAGATAGAGACAGGATTTTTCTGAAGGGATAGGATTTCCGTGAATATGGGGGGGGGGGAGATCGGACTGATTAGCTGTGTCAGCCTATAGCATAGGATATAAGGGTACTTACCTTGTGGCTCAAAGGACGGTAAAGCGAAACTTTGAGAAAGAAAGACAAAGGCAGGATTGAAGTATTGTATGCACCTATGAACAGGAAGGTATTGGGATGTTTAGGGATATCAGCAGTATACATTAAGATTGGAACAATGATTATTCTACCGTTGGAGACTCCTGGCACGAGAGGGCTGATGGTTTCGAGAAGAACCGTACGTTACCATCAAGTAATGATCGGCAAGATAGGACTGTAGGATAAGTTAGAAGGGTGGGGGAGGATGCCTTTGAGTTTACGCAGCATCCCAGCACGCTAACATGCCGAATGATAGTGGAACATCTAGAAGGACAGACATATGGACCTTTTTCTTAAAAAGAAGGCGATAACGTGGCATTGCTGAGCTAATTGTTGAGATGAAAACGTTTATGTCACGAGCGGGATTTCTACACACGACCGTCGGCTCTAACCACTGGATCTATCGTGATCCTTACGGACATCCTTTTTGCCATTTTTCAAAAGTCGATTCTCAGTGATTTATAAAGTGACCACGGGGATATATTAGCGAAATTATTTCTTTTTTAATACTTATTATATTCCGTTTATGTTCATGCTGTCACAATTGACCGTATTAATTGACTCATTTATTTATTCTCTATTTCTAAGGTTTCGAGTGAATTAAAAGTAGTTAAAGTAGCGGCATATTTAGCCGAAGGTCGTGGGTTCGAATCCCGCTCGTGACACTTTTTCATCTCAACCAAGACCTCGGATAAAAAGAATAATTAATTGAAATATTTAATATGGTCAATTATGACCGTTAAACGTTTATGGATTAATATGATGTAGCGTTAATGTTGGAAACCGAACTGATGATTGAATGAAGAAGTTGTAGAAAGTTCCCAAAATTCAATTAAACAATTTTCAGATTTTCATTAATAGAAAAAAATAAGCTTAAGCCGATGTAGAAAACTATTTGCATTGGATGTATATATACGTATTACGTAAAGAACGAGGAAGTATTCCGATTTTACTTTCCTTCATTTTTATAATTTAATTTTACAATTTATTTACTGTTATTGTACAAAAAATTGTGCTTAGTTTGGAATTCAGTTTCTGTTATCATAATGAAATAATAGAGCATGAAATTAGGCTAAGGGTAGTTTTCTTTCTCTCTGGACCTCGAAATTGAATTGGCACACAATTTACCAAACAATCAGGGTGTGGTCTGAAAACAATGATTTTTATTAAGCTCGGAGCCGAGGTATATTGGCATTAATCGGATCAGTCCGGTGTCCTTGCAAAGATTGCTTCCGGACTGTATTAATTTGACAGTGGAAAGATGTGACTCGGCTGAGAGGAGCTATGTCCCCGGTAACACGGTTAGCGCTAACTCGGTTTGCCCTGAACCGCATCACCCTGTTTATTAATGAGCCCCTATTCACGACCCCAGATCTCCTCCAAAGAGGTACCTGTCTTCGCCCCGTTTATGCCGGCGGCCACATCTGTTTACGTTGGACCCCAACTGCAATTATAACCGCACCCCCCGTGGGCGCATCTGTCCTTAGCGATAAATAATTTCGTAAAACTTGAATCGGTATCATTACACGATGAGTCACTTGACGCTAACACGTCTAAATAGGATTTTGATACCGAAAAAACCATAAACCATGATATACGATTGTCCCATCTTTTTCCACCAGCACACGAGTAGTATTGGTTTTACAGTTTGATTAATAGATTTTGGGGACTGCACGGGAATTTCCGTTTTGGCCCTAAAGTGTGCAAAATGAATTATGCAAAACAAATTATTTTAATATGAAATATTAATATTTTCTTAATATTGTTAACATTAATGTATTTTTATATTTTCATAATGTTTTTTATCATTTTTTAATTATTTATATTTTATTTATTTATTTTTGTTAATCGAATTTTACCAAGTTATTTTCTTTTACCATCTTGACCATGCGACCTATCAGCAAATGCAAGATTGTCTTTTTTTCTTTTTTTTTTTGAAATTCAGTATGGATATAATAAATTGTTATTCTAATACTATACAGTATACACTGATGACGGGTGTAATTCCCAAAATGCCCAAATATTTATACTTAAAGGTTTTACTTTCTTATTATATTCTTATTATATAAATACAACATGTAAATTTTCTCTGACGTTAACCAACAAATACAATGTTGTGATAATCATGAACAGCATGAAGAGTTTTTATTTAAAAAAGTTTCATTCTAGAGGTTTTGACATGTATAATGTTAAATTTTCTGGGTATGACCTAATTACCTTTACCATACCTCAGAAGGGCCATAGATTTTCTAACCCCAATAAACTATGCCAGCCTAATTATTATTAACTTCTTAGTTTAAATGAAATATTCGTCATTCTCTACATTGGTCACAAACCCTTCACCAAGCAAACCTCTCACCGACCAATCAGCCTTCTTCCTGTGGTGTCTAACATTTGAAAGACTAGGGTCCCTAATTCTCGTTCATTCAGATTCCGTCATCTTTCCACGATCCAGTAGGAGTTGTTGACCACTCCCTCCACTCTTCTTTTCTTGCATTCCTTCCTTGCTCTTTCAAAAATTCTTGCATTCCTCAAGTGGCTTCGATAGGTTAAGGAACCCAGTGTAAACACTCACTACCAACTTTTTAATATTTGAAATTAAATTTAGCTGACAGCTGCGTGATGGTGAAATGCTGCAATGAGTACGCAGAACAGATCAATACAGCCCGGCGTCTCACAAGGGAACATTCTTTGCCCTATCCTATTTGCTATTTAAACCGCAGATTTTTTTTTATACATCCAATATAGTCGTTACCACCTCGCGGACCGTACGGCAATTTTGTCTCCTAAACCGAAAACTTTCTGAGCAATGTCTAAGTTCCAAGAACACCTTGACTTTATTAAAGGCTGGTACTACAAGTAGGCACGATTGAAATACGACCGCATCTAGTGTTCATTTACAATCTTTCTCTCCACTGACATCAAAATCAATGTGCTACTAACTCCCATTCATGTCAGAACTTAAATCCATTATCAAACTCCAGTATTCTCATTCAAAAGTGATCAGATATATTATCAATAAATATTTGAACATTATGCTTTAATTGATACACATTTTTTATAGACATGCAATTAACTACCGTACTTGTTTAGAGCCTATTTTCCTTACAGAGGCAAAAATTAATCATAAAAATTCTTAATTTCTTATAACAATTGCTGTATAGATTAATATAATGATAGATAGAAGACTCTTTAAAATGAAAAATCTTGAAACACAGAGAGATTAATTGGGCCAAAATGGTATAGGACGATCGCTCTTCAGAAAGGTCATGGCGTAGATGTTTTTGAAGACAAATGGCCAATTTTTATTTATTGTCCGTTTGTAATTGTATTTGGCTAAAATGAATTAATAAACCGCTGAAAAAGGGATCTCGTCTCCCAGGCACCTTGTGCGTTGACAAGTGGGCGTTGGCGAGTGGCCGATAAGAGCGATAAGAGGGCCAACATGTGTTAAATGTGTTAATTGTGAGAACGTTTGTCACGGAGTAAACACTGCTGGCGAGCAAATAAACTCGTCCCCTGGCAAACAACAGCTTCGCTGGGACATTACACCGGTCAATCGACGATACCGGATAGTCTATATTTGTTCCCTTTTAATCCCCGTGGGGTTATATATATATACTTTTTTTTAAGCAGTACTAAATTCTCGATCAAAGTAAGAATTTATACTGTTGAGTCGAGATTTTTTAAAAATAAAATAATGAACAAGTCGTATTTTAACTTTTACGAATTACTAAAATAAATAGTAGTCCAATTTAGGGAAGACGTACATGAACTTATTTTATTTTATTTTAGGAACAGAACTGATTCCATCAGCATGAATATATGCTAGTAATGCTGAAAAATGGGTTTTCTACAATACGTTCCCACTCTTTACGCTGGCTATAGCTTGCAAGCATATCCCTACATCTATCTAGTTAGGGTAAAACTCATGGATTTTATCGCTTTATCGGTTACTGAAATCTGAAAAAATAACTACTCAACGTGGATATAATCAAAAATGGCACTTTAAGTTATGCCATTCATATTATCTTTGAATGCTAAGCGCAAAGCAGAAAACCAATAAATAGATAACCTGGGCAAATGCTATAAAATAACATTGGCTGTTTAGATCAAAGAGTTGCCAGCTCATAGGTAAAACGTAAGTTTTATAATTATTGCAAAATTTGTTGGTGGAGGGTCCACCTGACGCCCTAACCATACATCCCCCGATAGTTAAAATTGTATGAAAAATCTCAATGAATCTTTTTTCAGAAAAAAAATATATACCAATTTAAATATTTAATTTTTCTGATATCGAAAAAAAGAATCCATATTGATGTTCTTGCACCTAAATTAAAAGTCAATATTTTGAAGTACTTCTGTTTTATTTCTGTCAAATGAAGTCATCATTTGAGTAATTTTGTCAAAACTAAAGCTGTCAGTAAACTTTCACCCGGGATATAAAAATTAAGGAAATATCGGAAGAGTATCTTTGAAACGAAATCTGTATTTTTAACTTAAACATTATTTCCTATTCGAATAATATCAACGTATAGCCGAACCATGGGACGTCAAATACCGATTACACAATTTAATGTCATATCCACCACGTATAAGTTGAACACCGGAGGAGAAAATCCTTTCCTTCTGATCTCACAAACATTGACAGGGATTTTAGCGTTTTATCTTTTTTTTTCGCTATATGCTTGTCGTTACTATGAACAAAACTACACAACATAAAATGATTATTGATATTTCTTTTGAACTTTTTCTACGGTTTATGTCTTTCACTTCAAGAATCGTCATCAAAAAGATTCATTCTTGGCGAAAGTGGACTGAAAGAGATCAAAATGTTGTGATGCAATGAATCATATATGAAAATTTATGACAGTGATAAACGTTTGACACGAACATTATCCTGATAATGAGCTTTTAAGCAATTAGAGCATCTGTTTCATCGCGTATCAGATTGCTAAGGCTGATCTTTAAAAAAATTGACCACTGCGTACATTGTAAGAAGTTGAAACGATTTTTAAAAAAACTTAATAGTATTTTAACGACAAAATAGTATTTAGTAGCACTGTAACATAGTCGGATGATGAAAAAATATTATGCTGTTTCAATTTCAATCTTAAAGAAAGGACCCACCGAGACAGACTTTTATCTATTAAATCTTGCTATTTTATTGAACAGACAACAAATGAGAAATAAGAGACAATATTTGTTTGAAAAGGAACTTTTAAAAAGGGTTAAGATCCTAAGAAAATAGATGGACAGGGTCATATATCAATGATGGTCAGGTAAGCCAGGATAAAAATGTCGACGTGCACCACAGCCCCTTGCTTCCGAGAACGCCTTCATAATGTGCAAATAATAACGGATGTCTGGATACCTTATAGTATGTACTATTCGGTTGGTTACATTAACGCTGTTATTATTAAATGCACAAATAACACTGCACGCAAGAATGGCACATGTACACAGAAGACAAAGACTTAGAGCCCTGAAGATGATCTCAATAAAGATCAAAACGTTGGCATGATAAAGAATTTTTTTTTTCTGAAACCTACAACACACCAGACCGCATCTTACGATATCTGAATAAGTACACTAATAAGTAGAACATAATTTTTAAGTTCATTATATTTCGTGTTCCGATTGACCAAATAGCATCTTTCAATTAATTAAACTTTACGTTAGTATAGGATGAAATAAAAAGTCAATATCACCTGGGGGATACGAGCCCACGACCTTTCGCTAAATACGCCGCTCTACCACTTGAGCACAGAAGTGAGAAGTCATGATAGCTCAAGTGGTAGAGTAGCGGCGTATTCAGCGGAAGGTCGTGGGTTCGAATCCAGCTCGTGACACTGACTTTTTTATCTCAACCAAGACCTTTCACTAATGGTTCATTCATCAATATTAATTAATTGAAATAAATTATAAGTATGATGAACTCGTTCGTACCTCGTAAGCCTAATTGGCAGATCATTTGTATATAAGTTTTTAGTTATAACACTAGATATTTAAATCGGATATTTGCCGACTCTAGTGGGTACGTACTGTTGTAGAGTGGCGCTACAATAGCTACCACGCCATCGTCGATAATGATTTATTGGGTAATTAACCGAGAAAAACTGCTTTGCTATCTCGTCAATGGTTATTTTTGCATTTTCGTTCTGGATATATGTACACCTTTTAAAATATTTCATGGTTATAAAAAATCTTGATAACATGTCATTTTTGAAGTCGTCAATAAAACTTGTTTTTGCCGACAAATTGTCTGATCTAAAGTTTCTAAGAAGGGTTGAAAGATACAAATTGTAATTCACCTCATTTTATTATCCTTTATTTTACTGTGTCCGTTGCTTAGAATCGTCCTCAATTGCAGATTTAATCGGTGGATTTCATTCTTGATAATTCTATATATCATATATACCATCATCATATCACACATATAATATAACATATAAAGCAGCCATTACATTCCTCACGTCAAACATTTCTAAATAGTCTAATTTTTCAAGAATTTGGCTTTCCTTTCTCCAGATATCCCCGTCTGTATATTCTTGAAAGAATAACCACTACCCATTCTTTCTCATATAAAAATGTTTTTCTATCACTTCCTTCTCCACCCCTTCGACATCAACGTATATAAACATAAAACATCAGTATCTCACTGGCATTCTCAACATGTCACATCTACACATAAAAGAAACACTTTTTGTTACTAATATAAAAAATTCAACGTTGAATACATTCATTTTTTCCACATCCTACATTATTTATAAAATTTAAAAAAATTTTGTAAATCTGCTCTGAAGATGATCTCAGTAAAGATCGAAACGTTGGTACGATAAAGAAAAAATTTTCTAAGCCTACATCTCATCAAACCACATCTCACGATCTCCAAATAAATATATATTATGAGATTTGAGTAGATTTCTGTATGTGTAAATGTGATTATTTGGCTGTCCATTCCGTCAACACTATCCCATTTGTGTCTAATTCTTGAAGGAGCTTCATCAAAAGTTGGATAAAAGCATGTGCTAGTGTGATTACAGGTGGAATCCACATTGTGTAAACGGATTAGAAGGCGGTCCACTTTCTTTTCCTCCTCCTTAATTTTATCAGTCTGTACCCGTCCGACCCTTAAAGGGTTGAAGGGTACGGGTAGGGCGAGATGAGGGATAGAAATATTGTTATTACTTGTTCCCGGGGTAGTTTGTAATTTTCTTGTGACAGAGCCACCACCACCCCCACCCCCGTCTACGACCACACCCGGAAAAACCTTGTTTTCAGATATTCTGACCTCCTTAAACAACCCCACATTTCCTCCTGACAGCTTTCTTTCTTTATTTCTTTTCTGACTTCTTCCTACAAAATGTATCCCCCTTTTTTGTTTTTGTAGCTATATTTTTTTTACAAATTAATTTATCAAAGAAACAATTGATTTTCACAATATTAATCCATGCTATGGGTTTTTTGTTGTTTTTTTTACCCAAGTAAGTTAAATGAAATGAGTACCATAATTGTAACGGCACAATTTATTAAATTTATACAACAGTAAAATTTTCAACTAAGAGGCAGTAAATATTTTTCAATGGTAGATTCAGGACATATATATGGCCATGCAGTTTCTCTTTATGACAGTGTATCTGCCTTTTCACCCCTCAGTTCCTTTGTCACTATGTCGTCGGGTAGTTTGTTTCCCCAGGTATTGGAGATTCTGGATGCAATCGCTACTGTGATGTAAATTTACAATATATTGCTAGAAGCGCTGCTTGCCTATCCGATCCTATGAGGATTGTTTTTGTCAATGTAACCTTTCTTCAGATTTTCCATGATGATGGTATCTATTTAAGCTTGAAAGTCAGAGGGGTGCTTCTTAAATTAAATTTGACTGATAATATTTTGGAGTTTAGTGAGTTTAGAGCGAAGTGTAAAGATTAAATAAGAAAAAGAAACAGAAAGATAAGTAGGACAAGAATTTAACTAGGAAACAGAGAATAAGCAAGAACGTAACAAAGGGAGGAAGAGTTGAAAGCAAAACCAAAATTGGTTTAATGTGCGAATTAGGCAAAATATTTTTTGTTTACTCTTTTAACTCAAAGAGAGAGAGAGAGAATCATACAATTTGTAAGCTGGATAAAATAATTTTTCAGAAATGACATAATTTATGGCCAATTGTTAAACTTTTAAAATAACAGTGCAGTAAAGTATAAATTTACCCACAAGCACAAATTATTTTAACTTCTTTAAAGTATTAATTTACTTACAATATTATCGTCTAAAATATATTTATTTACATGCTATCCACTGTAGTTTATTTTTCTTTGCCCTTCTAAATATTTTATTTTTGGTGGCTCTACATCAATTTTACCATGTTTTAAATTTTTACTTCTTTTGCACAATTAGTTCAATAATCGGGTTGGTAATTTATGAAATTACCCTAATAAAAATGATTGGTAAATTGGAAAAAGTTCTGTGTTTATTATAAAGTAAGGAAACAACTATCTCTTAACAGATTGTAAAAAATTTTTTGGAAGTCAATTATCAGTTTGGTATGTCCATTATTCACCCTCGGTTGGCGTGTCAGACGCGTTTCGGGCTCTCGCCATCTTCAGTTCATCAAGTCTGGAAGCTACATTAATGCCCAATTTGTCCGATAGATTTTTCTTTATTTCGTCCTTTTTTGGCTATGTACGTGGCTATAATTCATTTAGTGTCTGTTTTTTATTTCAATTTGTTTTTGTGTGTATGGTTCGTTTAATATTTTTTCTCTGCTATAGTGTTCTTTTTTTATAAACGTTTATAATATTTTTTAATAATTAATAATTTTAAAAATAGTTTTGTAATTTTATAACTGAAACATAAACAACTAATTATAACCATAACAATAACTACAAAGATTTTTTTTTTCTTCAAACGCAATTTCGCAACATTTTCGAAAATGAGCAAACATCGAAACTCTTTGTATCAGTAAATTTTAAAAATGTATATATAGTTTTTCTTTTTAAATGCTGCTGCTGCCTGCTTTTTAAATAATAATCATTATGTGTTAGTCAATGATTTTTCGGAGACGGCGATACGGAATAATCAACAATAATAATATGTATCGCAAAATATAACAAATCTTGACTAATTAAATTTTATTATGAAAAAGTTAAAGGATGTACAATAATAATACAAATAAAAATTTATAAAATAAAAAGTTAACAACAAATAATTTTTTCATGATATACCAGAACTTTTTGCACCAATGACCCGATGATTTAATAACATATCCGTCAACTCAATTAGTGAAAACGTTATTTTATCGTTGGTCTATTACATAACGGGTTTGTAAAGCCATTTATGAGAGTGATACGCTTCAACTCTTCCCAACATCTTAGCAGCTCTCCCGTATCTCGAGGAAACACGCAATCCCTCGGATACACCAGTGCTAAAACTACTTTCTAAATGTTGCTGTACGTATAAAACATCCTTAAAACTTCATCAACTTGAGAAAGTGTTTTAAAAGAAAGGTTCTGATAATTTCATATAAATCATTGTTTTTTCGAACTCGTATTTATTATTATATTTTTCAAAAATAAAAATATAAATATACTCAAAAGTGTCCAAGTATGAAAGAGAAAAATTAATATTCCGTTTAAAATTGTTTGGAATTAACCGAAGTTTAATATGTATCATCAATTTCGATAAATTATCAAATATAAATTATGCCTATAGATCCATAGCATACTATGTTTCTGTAACGAAACCATCATCGTGAGACAAATATATGAAAGAAGCACAATATTAGTAATACATTCTATTATTCAAGCGTCCAAAACTGCATCTTCGCCTAAAGTGCTGGAAGCGAGAATGATAATTGTGCTTAAGCACCGTGGCATTTGGATCCTCAGCTCCCATTTTTGAAGAAGCATCGCTATTTTATTGGAAACTGCTTAAAAATGAATATTTGTAATTTATTAAATGCACCAATCTTTTCACAGTATCGACACTCTTTTATGGTACACTTCATACTACCTTATGTTTTGTTTTCTTGTTTATCTATATATATATTTCAAAACTAGTATAATTTAAAAAAAGTGTGGTGTTTACATTTGCATACAATTTCTACCCATAGTTGGCTGGCTTATTTGATATACGCGCAGCATACTCTAACTGGATTAATATTTCTTCTTTAGCAAAAAATCATCCGTGGTTTTAATGATGTTTAAAAATATAGTGGCTACTCAGCTATATTAAATTAAATTTGATTTAATATTATGGCAATTTGATAGCGTAAAAGGACAGTTCTTAAATTATTTTATACCAATGCATCTTAACTGCTCAAAAATGAATAGGGATATTTGTAATTTATTCTTATTCTATCAATTAATTGAATTAACCGATGTTTTCTTGTTCGATGGATAAAGGAAAATGGAAAGTTCAAACCAAAAACAAGCACATGTTAATCCCCATTTTTAATAATGGATTTACTTAAGAATAGTAAACATGAAGATTTGTAAACAAAACCTTTTCCCCATTTTAATCCAGTTGTATTCTCTTTATCCAAGACATTAAAACATCATCTTGAACCGGAAGTTCGCAATATTGTTGAATGGGTCATCGATATCGTGGGCGAGTGGATATGTCAGAAATATTTGGCGTTTCTCAGAGCGTTGCCTCCCGAGCTTTAACCCGATTCCGAGAGACTGGAAGTCCTGGTAACAGACTTGAGCTAATTTCGACGCCAAGGAAGGACAGAAATGTCATTTTTTCAAAGTGGAACCCTTGACGTAGTGCTCTCCAGATCTTGATTGAAGTACATGCAAAATGTTTTGGCAAGGCGTTTAGGAATATAAACGATTCGTTGGCGTCACATCGTATGCCTCTTTCAGAGGACCTGCAGCAACAACCCGCCACCAGCATCTCACGAGAATATGGTGCAGTAAGCGCTTAGAAGATAACACCAATTGGAATGCTGCTATGTTTATTGATGGATCGTGTTTCTGTCTATTCAGTGATAGCAGACGCCGAAGAATCTACCAAGAACAGGGGATGTACAATGCCCCAGTTCCTGCTCCGTTCAGCGCAGTTTGAAGGAAGCGGTGTAATGTTCTGAGCTGGGGTTTACACTTGACGACGAACTGGACTCCATATTGTTGAAGGCAACCTCACCGCAGTCCGTTATGTCCCAGAAATTATCGAGGAATTCATCCCTCAAACCTGGGATCTCATTGGCAAGGTTTTTTGATTTCCGGCTGTCAATACCAAACCTCATAGAGGGAGTTGTTCACCAACACAATACAGAAAAGGCTTTTCGATCAATTCAGTTAAACTGCAACAAAAGTGCAGCGTTGCGACATCTATGGAATGAAATGCTTTAGATATTTTTCGCAAACTCATTAATAGTATGTCTAATGACCTACACAGAGGTTTTAGCTAACAGAGGACATTATACACGATATCAATTGTTTAAAATTTATTGTGTCCAATAAACAAAATTATGGCATTACAACTTTCTATGTTGTTATTTTTCAAAATTCCGATTTAATTTTCTTCAGTAAAAACATAATAATATCTAATAAATTTTAATGAAATTTATAATAAAAACAAACTAAAAATTCTAAGGAAAGT
Organism: Cimex hemipterus; assembly: GCA_039619505.1. Lineage (NCBI taxonomy): Eukaryota > Metazoa > Arthropoda > Insecta > Hemiptera > Cimicidae > Cimex > Cimex hemipterus. The sequence goes on along the minus strand of CM077104.1, from coordinate 18,825,566 downwards.
AAATAGTACAAAATTAGCAATTTCTCTATTCATTATTGAGCATTTTATGCAGTACAGATAGAGTTCACGTTTGTGTTCCTTTTTGTGTACATTGAGAAAGTATGTATTACCGGTAATGGGGGTGGGAACGGGCTGATGGTGGAATATCACCTCATCAACCCTCAATTAGTTTGGTTATATAATACGTACACAGCATGATGGAGGAAAAGTGATCCTATTTTAATAATGATTACAATTTCAAAGAGTGCCAAATTAATCGCATTAATTACAAGAATAAGTTCATGTTTGCTCAGTCCATTGCCCCCAGGAGACATAACATCTCGGACACTTGTACTGATCCATGTCTTAATTTTTTCAAACTAAGTGTTTATTAATTTCGACTTAAGGTAGTTGTTTCATTTAAGGATTAAATTGGCATTAAATAAATTTAAAAGATTTAAGTCACGCTCAGTAAACGCATATTAAACGAAATGCCCAACCTATGTTATATACGAGTAATGAAATCTCTCTTTACCCTCGACAATGAAATTATCAACATCAGTTTGTATGTTTATGTGTCTGGATTTATTTTCTTTAAGTACGGACAATTGCACATGTCAAGATCCTCACAATATAAAATCCGAGGAATGATTACCATTTGAACCAGATTTTCCTAAGGCAGAATGATTATTGTTTTTATTTCTCTATACAAACGATCATTATAGTTGTGGGATTGTCGAGTTTGACTAATATGAGACATTTTTCTACCAAATTGGCATCTTTGACTTTTCGGTTTTGGTATATGTTTACAGAAAACCTTGTTACAGAATTTCATTTTTGTCACAACTCGAATAATAATAGAACAACTTTTTTATTCCCTGGGACATGCTTGCCCCCATATATTTTTGGGGCGTTTGTATCAAAAGCCCTGAGACAGTTTTTATTCTTTATATAGTTTATTATGTGCAAAACGGTTATGATCTAACTCTCCAGGATGTCAGGATCCGGATCCATTTCAAATGGCAAGTACTCATCAATAAACATTTCTACAGTGGAGTGATTCTGCAGTTGGGACAAGTAGACCGAAATTAGCACAGTGCTGAATCGCGCTTCAATGAGCTACATGCAGAACTTGCGATTAATCGATGTTATTTTTAAGAAAGTTTTCTTTTTTTAATTACTATCAATTAAAATGATAAGTAAATTGGTGATTGGTTGAAGAAACAAGAGATGAGTTTGTTTATCCGAAAAGCTATCTTCCGAAGATGTTTTTGGCAAATGACTTGAGAAAAACCTCGAAAAGCGTTGAAATCAAAGCTCTGTCGGAAAATGTAGTCTGATTGAGGGATGTCTTGATATTTCCAATGGTTAAGTTTCTGCCCGTATCTCTTTTTCCAGGGGGTTAGATCAAAACAATTCGTTTCATGAGAAACTAGGATTTGTCTCAAAAACACCTCCCCCAAAAAAATAAAGAGAGAACAGAAGTTTAAACTAAATCCTGTATAGATTTCACATTAGAAACAATGTTCAATAGCACTTATAATGACAGATTTAGGACAGGTTGTACTATTGACATACTATTACTATTCACTCAATTATGATTAATCGATATTACATGCATTTTATAGCGGATCTAATTACAAGTTGATACGGTATTCAATGTTCCACCATCGACCTTTCTTTTTTTTCTAAAGCCGTGGGCTGTCTGTCGGTGTCCGGTGGATTAGGTTTTTATTTTTGTTATAGTACGTTTCACTTGGTATAGAGTTACGAATATTATATGTGCGCTGTTGTCAATTTGCGTATTTTTGGGTACCCAGATTTAATCCACCAAATCCACCTTATGAAATTATAAAAGAGATTGAATCATGGATACACTGAAGATGGCTAGAAGCAGAAACGCGACTGACAGACCAACCCAGCTAGGATATTAGATTATGATGATCAGTAAGGATCAAATAACAGGTTCCTAACCCAATAGACCACTGTAGGAAATGAACGATTTATAATCTTACAGCCGGCATAATTATTGCATTATTTTTTTTCAGTACAATTAGAGTCAATCATTATTTAAGTCGATCGTCAATAAATGTACAAAACTTTATAGTACCGTAATTACTAGACGTGAAACAATAACACAAATGGGTCTTTTTAAAATCTGCAATTTCCTCGGAGATTAGGATCCTTTGAATTATGGCCGTGTTTCAGACCGTCACGTGACGAGACTACTAATTACATCGATTAACAGACGTTCAATCATTTTAATTTAACGGATTCCAACCGCAACTGGGTCCGCATGATATCGTCGAGTACACCATTTTAAACCGAGAAGCAATTCTCATATCAGATCAATCAGAAGAAGACAATGCGTATTAAATAAAAATTTACATTTTTTGTTTTACTTTCTTTATCGGTGGGTCTGAATTCCATGTCATGATTGTGATTCCGGATCTGTTAAATTTAAACTAGTCACGTTCCTTTGATCTATTTTTACGTCGAGACTATCAAAGGCAGAACAGAAAAAAATCGCAATTCGTGGACATTTTCTTAGACATTTTATCTATTTCTTGAACTTATTTTGACTATAAAAACACTGGCATTGATTTTAATAAATAACAAAATTTCTGACTTGCCAGACAAGATAATAAACAATTTAATACAAATTCAATTGTTTTCAATGTTAATAAATTGTTTTATAAAGAGAAAAACCTGGAGTCTCACATTGTTTTCTAGACCGTACACCCGGAGGCTGAGCCGAACCGGATTCGATTTATGCTTCCCCTAAATAATTCATGATCATGCTGTGAGCCCTTTCCCGTTTTACGGCAAATCAAGCTTTAACGTTAATGCCGTTGTGTTTTACTGCCCTATCGGCCGCTTTTACAACGACAGTCTTAGCCAATTAAAGGCCATTGTTTAATTCTGTACTTAACGGTCCCAAAAGCTTCCTGTATGATGCATGGATGATCTGCTAAATGGGATTCGGGTGAAATTATGCTGGCTGGTACTCGATGATATGGAATGCAATTGTTGTCCTATATCGATCCTATCAGGTCAACCCAATCAGGCTGTTAATCAGGGGTCTGATGATTTTATGCTAAGGACATACAAACCGCTGCACTAGGCCTAAGTACATTACTGAATTATAATAAAATTAATAAAATTTTCAAATACACGAGAACGTACAAATATAATTTTGTCTCATATTTATAGTGTAATAAAACTAACGATAGCTTTTTGCCCGTCCCAAAGGGTTTCACAAGTTACCCACCGCTGAGCCACCAAAGCGTTATGTTATCAGAGCAAAATGATTAAACCTTCAATTCCTTTTTTTTAGATAGTCCATATATGTATTTAGTAGTCATAAATGGCCATATTAATTAAATCCTCAGCTCAAGTGGTTGTAGGAGCGGCATATTGAGCAGAAGGTCGTGAGTTCGAATCCGCTCGTGGCACTAGCTTTTTCATCTTGGCCAAGACCTTAGATAAAAGTATAATTATTTTAAATAAAATTAATACGATCAATTATGGCTGCAAAATGAAATTTTTATATTTTAATCCACTAGCTATTATGCTTTTCTTGTGACATCTTATAAGTCTTTACATTTTAATTGCCCCTTCTCGACCTTGCAGTCTGACACATTTCTTTATGTATATTTAGTGTATTATTTTATTTTGTAAAAAGTTATTAAAGCTTGTGTTGGTAGTACTTAGGGCTTCACGGTACCTATGCTCTAACTTGCTTTTAGGTCAAATCCAGGTTATTTTGTTTAAACGACAATGTTATTGTTTCGATATTTAATTAAAAGTTTCTAAAGACGGGACTGCGCTGGCCAAGTGGTCCGATGTCCGCCTCGTATATGTCAAGCTATCGGTTTTGGGTTCGAATCCCCGAAGAGCCCATGACTTTTTAAATGACAATGGTATAAAAAATATATTGGAAAGTATTTTGACTTTTCAGCGGCACCCAACTGGTAATTAGACAGAGCCAAAGTTGCTAAGGAAAGAAATTATAATTTCAGTAATTTTGTTAACAATTTTCTTCCTAATCTTTGACATCCTAAAGTTTAGTAAAAATATAAGGTAATAATAGTTCACAATAGTATTTTTTTTAAAGTAAAGTTATTATTTTATTTTTATGTCGAATATTTAATTTTTTATACCCAAATACTTGCTCTAATTAGAGACAACTGTCCTTTTATTCTTATACGCTTTGAAACTCCATGCTTTTTACTTAAGGTTGCATGACTACAGACTTTCCAAAATTGCGGTGGCTGAAGTAATAAATGCTAATTTGTCTCGGTGCAAAGCGCTCAGTTCACTAGCCCATGATTTCAATATTGGCTTTGTGTTCACCCTTAACGACCACAAAGAACGGTTATCTAAATCCTCGGCTTTTGAACAATCTTTTTGTTCCAGGCATGAAAGTTGTACATCAACTGTACAGGGAACCCGGATCATTCAAAGACTTTTTCAACTTAACAAATAAAAAATAAAAAGGTGCGCTTTAATAATTTATGTCGGTTCTTCAAACACTTGTGAGAAAATTACTACAGAGAGATTACTCCCCTTTGAGAGATAATTATGATCATTGTGTAGCTTAAGCGTGAGGAAGGATCTCTTTGATTTTTTGAATAAGTGGCCCGTTTTTTCCCAATTTCCTGTTCTCTTTTGGGGGAATTGCGAGACGTTTGAGATCGTATTTGATTGCAAAATTTAATCCCACCGATAGTTCAGGTTAATTTTGCAAAGATGGCACTGGTGCACCGAAAAGAGCTCGTGGAGCTGCATTTCAACCCGACATACAAATGGGCTTTTTAAATAGTCCAAACAGACGGTTTTGTAATCAATGATGTTTAAGTACTTTTCGTGCGTATCACAGTATCTTATGAAAACCTATTTTATTTTTGTAATCAGTTCTTTTTTCAACCATGCTTCAATTAATATTTTTCATACAAACATTTCATTATGAGTGTAGATCCACATTTAAAGGTCGCATCCCTATAAATTCCAAAATGATTAATTAACAAATAAATATACATTCGGGAAAATATGCTGTTAGAATCCGCGATCTTTTTGGCACTTAAAATGTCTAGTAATACCTGGTTAATTTTTTTGAAAGCAATTCAATCTTATAACCCGAAATTATGTAATTACAAATAAATTCTAGCATAAGCTTTGATGACCTGAAAAATATGTTTAGACACATTTTGGCTATAATTATTTAAAAGCAATTAACCAAAAATTAAGAATAACATTGAATTTATTCTTTATTTAGATTTACTTGTTAATATTCTGTTTTATTGTTTAACTATTTTTATTTAACTAATATCTTATATCGTTAAATCGAAAAACGTATTTTTTAAATAATATTCCCAACAAAATTTAAACACGCACTATCAAGAGCATTAAAGAATCGCAATAAAAAAAATACATTCAGTTAATTTTATGACCTAATATTGTAAACCGTCAATTTCGTTGCGTGTTAGCTTTATCAGTTTTGTTTATTTCATGGAACTTAGTAAAGCATGAAGCCTACAAGTGTAAACAGCCAAGTGTGTCAATAAATGTCAATATATGTACAATCTTTTGTATCGAAGCCTTTCTCAACTGGATACAATTTCATACTGAATATGAAACGTTGACGTGGATCAATCAAATAAGACAGATTTTCATGCAGATTTTTAAGTTTTTTTATAAAATAAGAATGTCATATAACGTTTATATTTTGGTCTGTTACAAAAATGGAGTTAAACCAGTAGCAAAAATTCCTTATTTAATTATTTTTTTTTTTTATTTTTTTCCTTTCAAATTTATTTACATGCAACATTAAATTCATTGATAACAACACTTTAGGTTTTTAAATTTTGTAATTTTACAACAGCTTGACAGTGCAATTTGGTTTCTTCGCTATTAAAATGGTTTTGTGGATTTATTGGCATTACTTTAATACAAATCCTGCCTACTTTTTCGTGTAGCTTTAATAGACTTTTTTTATAATTACTAGTTTTTAAGTTGATTTTTATTAGGTTTATGGATTGCCAGATTTCGTAATTCTTGGAGAGAAAATTTGGAATATTTCATTAAATTTAATTTCTTCAGAAAGATAAAGAGCCAGTTTCTTCAAACACGAATTTAACAAGATCCTATATTAAGTTTCCTCGAGACAAACAATAAGATATATATAGTTAAAAATGCAAACAGTTTTAAAACAATGTGATAGAAAGTATTCTCGCCATATGGGAAGGGTGTCCAACTGCATTTTGTATTTCGAAGAGGAGGGAGTCACACCAGTTTACAATATGTATTTCTTTCATATTAATCTATTATTATTAATTAAAAAGCTTATGCCAGGATTCGAACCCAGGACCGCTAGCCACCGGGATCCCGTGGATGTTGTAATTGATTAAAATGAGATGAGGGGTCAGAACCACTTTCCAATACTTTTTTAATACTCTTCCAATTAAAATAACCTGGGCTACACTGGGATTCGAACCCAGGACCGTTGGACTGACGAAACGTAACGGAAGTAAATTAATAACAATTATATCGTAAGCGCACTAGATTTTCTTAATGAATAATTTTTATTTATGTTCTCAGGTTGTTTTCCAATTTTAGGAATTATTTTTTGTGCTTTATGAGTTTAAAAAAATAAACGTGACACTATATTTGAATTACAATCATGGTATTTCATTTTTTCTAGTAGTCATTAGTAGGCATTAAAATAGTTTTGGTTTAACAGATAAATACTTTTTACCGAATTTTTTTCTGCTTTATATATTAAAAAAATTATAAAATTCAATCTGTGAAGGGCCTTTCGATTCAATCTTTATCTATTTATTCGGAACGATTTTCCCTTCCAAATGAGGGTTTTAATAACGATTAAATTACACAAATTCAATCCTATTTTTTCCGAGGTTTTACTTTATTTGTTAAATTTAATTCGACAAAAATCAGACAGGTTGGGTTTTGTTTGTTGAGTTTTTCAAATACCAAAGTCTTTGATTCATAAATCCAATTTGATATTTTGAAGAATATTTAGGAAAATCGTTGTTTCGAAAAAAAAATGTGGTGAAATTGATTTATAAAAGGAAACATCAGATTCTCGAATTTTTATCTTTTTTTTTGTCAACCTTCAACATAAACACTTCTTGAATTTTTTTGTTTTGGTGAACTGTTAAATGATTGACAACGCTAAAAATTGAAATATTTGTTTGTTTTGTTGAAACACAAAATCTGGGTACCTAAGTTTACTCCCAAGCCAATTTGACAAACTGAATTTCTTCAGTACTGATTTTATTAAAATTACAATTTTAACAATTTCATTTCAAAAAATTGACGTTCTATTTTGATTTTGAATGTTCGAGGAAAGCCTTTAAGAAACACGTATCTCAATGATTTTTCAACAATTTTTGAAATTGTTATTATTATTATTGGGACAAAATTCGTCTGTATCTCGGTTTAATCATACTTGTTTGTTTATTTGGGAGGGAAAATAGTGGATGTTGATAAATATTAAAACATTCTTGGCTGATTGGCATATTTTTGTTGGAGCATTATTTTCTTTTGTTTATATTCACTTTTTTTACAATATCAGCGGTTTTCTTTTTTAATAGTTTTTTCTTCGTAATATTCTAATGTGAATATTGTTATTGTGTTACTTTTAGGCTTATTTGGAAAATAGTATAAATAAAAATATCGTATTTAAGCACATACGAGGTTTATGTTTTATTGTTTTTATTTTAAGATTTTACGTTTTATTGTATTTTCTTCGCAAAGACAAAATTTATTATTTGGACATGTAAAAATTGAAAATTATTCTTTCGTGAACTTGTAACATTATTGTTTTACGTTTTTTTTTTTTTTTTTAATTTAAATTTACTAACATGATTCAATTGGCTCATGACGTGGTTTCATGGTTACGTAGTCTAACTTCGTGCATATTATGTATGGTTACGCAATTGAGAAATAGATTAGTGAATAGGATACTGTACAACTCTAAAAAAAAATCGGAAAATTGCTGTCTTTATACTCAAATTTTCTTCTCATGGACTAGTTAGAAAGAGGAACTAAATAAAATATAACTCTGACCTTGAATTGTCGACTGGCCATGTTCTCGGAGGTAAAGGTTCTTCCTTTAGAGCTGATACCGGTCCCCTCGGCTGATGTAAGGTGTCCTGCAGGAACATCCGCGAACCAGGATAGAGTTTCCTTCCCCATGCTTCTAAGTCGGCAGCCCCGCAGAGGCTCGCCGCCCAAGGGGAGCTGGAACCGTAGCCACCGCACTCGACAGCGGTCATGATGTCAGACGAGCATCCCGAACACGTCTCTGGTGGATAGACCACGGGGGAGCGGAGCCGGGGTGCGCTACCCCCACTCTCCACACGCCCCCGGAGGCGTGGCCAAGGCGGAGCGCAAAACGGCGACGCCCTGCGTACCACCCCCTTTCCCTGTCAACCCGCTCTGCCGCTCACAACCCCTTTGGCAGGGATGTGCTTCACATCTCCTTCTCGTCGCTTTTCAACGGAAAAACTCGAAAATCCATAAAAATATTCCATAAATTAAATTCCCTTGGATTATTTGCCAATTGTCCGGTTGGCAAAATTATCCTCATCAACTGAACCACAAAAAAACATTAACTTTTCGGATTTATATAAAAACTGGGTGTTTATTATTAAATAGATTTATTATTAAAACAAGCAAGTAATCTCATCTTTCCCCCATTCTATGTTATATCAGTTACAATTTTCAAAAAATAACCGAACATATTTTTTATTATTCGTTCTGATTATGTTTGGGCTGCCTAACCTCTTCTTTTATCTGTCTAATCCTTCATCTTTTTTATAGTCTTGACTAGTGAGTTAGTGCCAAAATCATACAGATCAAACTAGGCTTACCAAAGTGATAGCTAAAGGTTAACATGTATGTTATTAGTTGTTGTATTCTGTGAATGTGAATGGTTTCTTCTTTTGATGTTTTTCTTCGTATTTGCCATAATGAATCGTTTTTATTGTCATTTATCATACCGCAATTCGAAGGTGCGAGTTGTTTTAAAAAGAACGCAATTTTCGTGACGTTACAGCATCTGATATGCCATATTCAGGATTGTTTTGACAGGTTTTAGGCAAAACTCATAAAGAAATCTTGCCTACTGCAATTATAGTTTTGTAATTACGGTCTTCTTGTTTTATTTTTCGCTGTATTTTCCATTATGAAGCATTTTTATTTAGTTTTGTTAGATGGGACTAGTCTTACTCTTGAAGTGTCGTATTTTTTTTTTTTTTTTTTTACTTATATCAACTTTCGCTGATCCAGCATCTGTCCCATATTCAGGATTGTTCTGCCACCTTTTACATTTGATGCTAATAAATTTAAATTCTACGTTGTAAATGTGTTATTGTAAAAATGTCCAGCTAGACAGGATAGGCGCACCGAAACGATGGAAAACAAGAAAGTTATAAACTTAAATCGTAACCTCTTGTTTTTCGTATTTGCCATTATAAAACCATTTTTATTAAGAAATTTTAGTCGAGGCAGTTAATACTATTTTCGTCGTTGTAGGCAAACTTTCGTAACTTTGCAGCATCTTTGTCATATAGTCAGCATTGTTGAATCACCTTTTTTACTGTTTTTATAATAATTTTTTTTTTTTTTATTATGTTGTGAATACGTTAAAGCTAAATTGTCGAGCAATACACGATCGGCCAAAACAGAAAATGACCAAAATACATGTCCTACACCACGTGAAACTCTTGAACAAAATCTTTCCAACCAAAATTTATTACTTAATTTTGTAATTATGGCTTTCCTTTTTTTAAATAACATTTCCCCTTATAAATAATCTTTTGTATAATTCGTTAAGGCCTCGAAGATATAATAAGATATATAATAAGAAACTAAATTTTGGGACGTAGCAAGTTTTGTACAATATTCGATATTTTTTCCACCTTTTTTACTTTATTACATAATAAGTTAGTTAATTTTTTGTTATTTATATTGCGAATATGTCTTGTGTTAAAAGATCAATTTAGATACAGTACGGATTCCAAAACAATCGGAAACGCTCAACTACAAGTTCATACAAGTCGCAGAATCTTGCCAATAGCATTAGTATTATTGTATATGTAATTATTGTTTTTTATATGTTATTTAATTTTTATATACCCGAAATTTGAGAGAAAAAGGTCACTATCCACGGTCTTCGTAACTGAGACGCCGTACTTCGCGACACCGAACTTTCTTCCTTACCAGCACGTAGCATATTTGTGTAAAATTCCCTTTTATAGTACAACACGGACATGCAACAGCTTAGGTGGTTTGTTCGTGGAGATACAGTTCCAAAGTTCATGGGTTCAAATCTCATCCGTGACAAAGACCTTCTTATATAAAATTTCGTGTATTTAAGTAATTAACTACACTCAAAGACAAAAAAAACCCGGACGCCAAACGTATTTCGTTGTTCATTTCAAACTAAATCTTTTATCTCGTTTCTAATAGTACATATTTATGTTGAGCTAAGCCAAACTAAACGAGATTAGAAATTCATGAATTTTAATTTAAAAAAAATTAATTATGATGGTTTGAAAGAACATTCACGAAAACAACAGAAAATCATTTATTGATCGGTTAAAACTTTTTTACTCAATTTTGTTCTTGGTGCGTTATTATGAGCAAAAGAAGTATGTTGTTTTTAATGTAACATCTGCATCTCTCTTTCTCTATCTATATCTATTTATTCTCCCCGCCCTCTCAACCTTTCTTTCTCTTGTGTGTGTGTGTGTGTGTGTGTGAGTGTGTGTGTGTGTGTGTCTTTCACTTTTTCTCTCTCTCCATTCTCTAGTAAAAAGCGAAAAAAATAACACTAAAAACAAAAAACACTAATCCATTATTGAAGATGGCGAAGAGCCGAAACGAGTCTCACATACAAAAACACCAAGATTAGGAAAAGAAAAACGATTGGAAATTAACGTTGCAGATCATTTAAAAATGTCAACTTTCCTTCAGTGGGGTTTCACGTTTGTACTGAAATTTTAATAATTAAATAAAATCATCTTCTTTTGACTAAAAGTACTGGCTAAAAGAAAAATATAGATGATTATATATATTTTATATTCATTACCTTTATTGCCCCCATCTAACAACGTATCACCATACAAACTGCACAATCTACAGTTCACTAAACCTTCTTTTTTCGGGTTTCGAAAGCTGTGTGACATACTCTGCCCCGACCGAGCAACTTTTCCAGAAGAAAACTCGAAATCCATTAAGGATTTCCATAAAGACAGGTCCCCTGCGATTCGGTTGAGCGCCTCGCGGGACAGCTCTTGCATCTGTCAACCTCCTTGACACTTAGAGAAACCATTTAGGCTAGGAAAAGAAAAGGTTTCTTTTAAACATGTCTTATTTTCACGGCACTAAATAATACTGAAAGAGATAAATTGTTCTTACACGAAACAACCATTTGGTTTAGATTTAATCATGAGATATATTATAGAGCAGCGGCGTATCTAGCCGAAGGTCGTGGGTTCGAATCCCACTCGTGCCATTCACCTTTTTCATTGTTTTCATATCATCTAAGAGCTTAGATTAAAAAAATAATTAATTGAAAAGTTAAAAACGTTGGCATCATAAAGAAAATGTTTTTCTAAATCTACATCACACCAGACCGCATCACAATATCTCTGAATAATAAAAACAACCCAATATGTTGAGATGAGAATTTGCCGTCCGAGTGGATCGAAGCCACGAGAGCTCAAGTGGTAGAGCAACGGTGTATCTAGCCGAAGGTCGTGGGTTCGAATTCCAATCGTGACACTAGCTTTTTTATTTCAACCAATATCTTTTATAAAGATTTATTAATTGAAATAAATATATTGTTACGATAAACTGTATTATAGGTATTCAAAAATTAAAGAATGTATAAAAATTTCAACTTAGTGAATAACTGCTTCTGTCCCTTGATCTTGAACGTAAGCATATTCAGGATGGATTTATTCATCTATGTATTTTTCTTAACCTTAACATTGTAACCTTGTTTTACGCCGTTACCCAAATTGCTATTACTCTTTCAATTGAAATTTGGTTGTTATGAACCATTTTGGCTTTCCTTTCCTCGCAGGATCGATCTGACGCGTTCCGCCATTTCAGCAACTTGAATGTTGAATCTGTGTGATTTCTGTAAAGTCAAGTGAATTTGCAGGAGTGGCGTACGTGAGTTGGCGGTTTGCCTGTGCCGTTGAAGGATAAAGCCCGGATTTTTAATATTAGCGTCGATCATCGTGATCGCCATTCTTTCTTTAATTCTAATTTGTATAGTGTTTTGAATGATGTAAACGATATATGTGAACTTTTTATATTGTATATATTTTACTCGTGTTTATTTAGGGTTAAATGCGTTATTTTGGTGCATTCTTAAGTTTTCAAGTATGTCCATTTCTCGTCTTTTTCTATATTGTTTACCTGTTATTCTTGGATGTATTATTGATGGTTCGTGACAGTTTTCTATGAGGCAAGCCGCGTAGTTTGATTAGGCTTATTGTTTATAAATAGTCTTAAATCTTTTTTGTATCTCTCTTTAATTTTTTCCTATTTATCAATGCATTTGTTTTTCGTATTTGCATATTTTGCCGTACAGACTACACATTTTTTGTGTGAGTGGCCTTTATTACTGTCTGCCTTATACCTCAAGTTCTAAACTACGTTTCTAACACCGAAACGTGTTTAATTGTGCATCCGTTTATTCCGAAAGTCAGTGGGTGGATAAAGTTCATAATGGGTCTGCTTTCAGTGGGGAAAATCAATTCCATTAATCCCCGTATGAGCCCCATTCAAACCTTGTTTCATCTCAGCATTATATGTGTTTATACATTGTATCTATGGCATAAATGGAAACACTATAAACACTCTCTTATAAATATATGGCTTCTCAAGAATGTTTTAAATTCAATTACTATAACACCTCTTAAAATATTTCACACTGCGTTGTGACGTTATTAAAGTTTTTATAAAATGAGAGAAAAAATAAAAACAAAATAACCACAAAAATAAAAATTAATTTATTATCGAAATGGAAATTTGAATCTAATTTGATGAAAATAATTAAAAATAAAAAGTAAATAACTTACAATTGGATGTAAGGTAAAATCTCAAGCAACCTTTTAAACTTTTTCAAAGTAAATACTCAAAAATAAACGTTCTTAATTTATATAATTTAAAATATTTTCAAAATACTTGATTAAACACCTTCCAAAATATTTTGTTTCAAAAATTTAAATATTTTTATTTATGATGACTAATTACAGTTGAACTACGATCCACTCAAAGCCCGAGCAAAATGGCGACTGATGATCCTTCCAATCACCCCCTCTTTCTTAAATTCTCCAGCTGACCCATCTTCGACGAATCGTATTTGGAGGTTTCCTTATTCATTTGAAATTTGTAAATTTCAATTGTGATGGGCCATCATCACAGCGTCTCCACGCATATGAAAGCAGCTGGATATGTTTGGGTTTTTCACACTAGACTAAGAAGTATTTATTGGACCATATCTTTATTTTGCGATTCTTTCCTAAAAAGCAATTTTTAAAAGGATTGATAATTGGGGATGAAAAGTGGGTCTTTTGCAACAGAGAGGACTCCAAAAGGCGAATTATACCCCAAGAAAATTGTTCATTCGGTATGATTGGAAAGGTTTTTTTTTCCACCCAACCAGATCGACCTAACTAAAGATTTATTTCAGCTAACCTCGAACTTCTTTATTATGCCAATATGAAATACCTTAAATCAACTATAAAAACTGCAGACAGTTAATTTTACAAAATCCAACAAAGATGGCGAAATGCTAAAACGCGTCTGACAGAGATCGGTAATGACCAAATTAATCTATATATTATAAATTATCAATTTTATTGGAGATACAGGTTTGATAAAAATATCGATATATTTAACATTGGCGATTCGTATTGAAGAGGTATTCATTACTGTTGAAAACAATAAAGGTACACATTTCCTTTACATCTTCTTTTAGTTTAAAAATGTCATCAAGAATGCTTGTTATGTAAGAAACCGAATTTTATCGTTAAAGCAATTTTAAATAAAATTTAATATAAAATGTCTCTTAATTTAATATCTAGCACAGAAAATTATTTAAAAAAAATATTCGTTAAAAATATCAGATGTGTTTTTAAAATAGTAGTTGTTAGTGTTAGCTATGAAGCAGGTGACATTCCTTTCTTTGAGAGATACTGTTTGAGAAATTTAAAAATAATATTTACGTTTTATAAATTTTTTGAGCCAAAAATGAACCGCGGTGTTGTTCTAACTAAATTTCTGCGAAGGTTACCCTGTCAAAATTGCATCGTTAGGTATTTCGAAGACGAATTCTGTTCCACCGTCGACAAAAAAGTGAGTGGAGGGATTATTTTCATACATTTCTCTGTATCGGCTCGATATTGATCCTATTTTATATGAACGTCCAGCAGTAGTGTTAAAAATGAATGCAAGACACAAAAATGTTGTTTTTTTCAGAAAGGTTTAGTGCTTGGAGCATATGACGGTTGCCACGAAGGCGAATACAGGTTAACAGCTGCTGGAGAAAAATACGACGTCGAGTTAGGGGGCAGAATATCGAGTTTACTTAAACAGTACTAGCTTATACCAATTAATTCTTTTTTTAACCAGTTTTATCAGCCCGTCATTTGTTTTAGATCTGGTATTCAGCTAGGTGAGACCGTGATCTACAATAATTTAGGCGCGGAATTTTATGCAGTTGCTGTATCCGCGCTGGGCCAAGAAGGTCTCGGCTACAATGAGATCGAATGCCTGGAGGAATGCAAGGAGAACATCCGAATCGCTTCTGCAGTGGGGGCTAAAGCTCTGCAAGAGCAGCATGTAATTTGGCTAAAGCCTTTTACTCGAGCCGGCCTCATATTGGCTCTTATTTCCAGGGTGTTCCGATAGTGATGGTTGAAGGTTTCACCAACCCCGAAGCAGCAGCGGAAGGAGCCATACTATCAGTTTGGCGCTACCAAGAGCAAAAGACGAACATGGCCCGCAAAGTTGTTGAGCCCGTTCTCGAACTGTACGACGACCCTGATAGAGAATCCTGGGATAGAGGAATGGTGAAAGGTGGGGCCCAGAATGTCGCTCGTTATCTGGAAGAAAGTCCCGCCAACATCATGACTCCATCGAAATTCGCTAAAGTAAGAACTATTATATACTCAGAGGCGTGATTTATCCGTATTTTATTTCTACTTTTAGTCGGCTATAGACATACTCTGTCCGTGTGGAGTCTCTGTCGAAGTAAAAGACAGAGAGTGGATAATGGAAAAGAACATGTGCGCCTTTCTCGCCATGGCTCGCGGTTCTTACGAGGCCCCACTCATGCTCGAAATGAGCTACTGCGGTGGAAGCGAAGACGACAAGCCGGTTGTTCTCATAGGTAAACAAAGTTGAGTTGAACTGATCAACGGTAGTTTCAAAACCGGTGTTTTCAGGAAAAGGCATCACCTTTGACAGTGGTGGATTGTGCTTGAAACCCTGCGAGGGAATGGCGGAATTCAGGGCTGACATGGCCGGTGGTGCAGTTGTTATCGGAGTGTTAAAAGCTCTGGCTATTCTAGGTATTCCTCTCAACGTTACAGGTAAGCAGATTCGTCTCCCCTCTCGCTCTCAAAAAGAAAAGATAAAAAAATCGCCTGAAATTATTGCTTCCAGGATTGGTACCACTGTGCGAAAATATGCCTGGCGGGATGGCGATGAAGCCCGGAGACATAGTCTATGGCTGGGAAGGGAAAACGATCAAAATCGAAAATACGGATAAAGAAGGACCCGTGATACTGGCAGACATCCTCGGCTTTTCGGCTACTTTCAAGCCCTGCCTCGTCGTCACCATCGGGACCCTATCCCGTACGTATTTTCCATTCTTTCACAGTAAACCCACTTGAATTTACGCAATGTTCCGTACCGTCCTCTCCAGGAGCGACGAGAGCTGCTCTCGGGACCAGTACATCCGCCGTATTTGCCACGTCAGATGTCGTCTGGAGAGAAATGGCGAGGGCAGGGGCAGAAACTGGAGACCGGGTCTGGCGACTGCCGATGTGGAAACACTACGCCAACAAAATATTAAGTTAGCAACTAATACAATTTTCGATTTAAAAACTAGATTTAAAAAAGCCACTTATGATGAAGGTTCATTTTTACCATATTTGAGTAGGATGGGCAGATTATTATAGCAATTTAATTATTGGAAAATGGCTGTTATTTGTTTGTTATAAATTAGCATTTACCGTTGTATGTTCTTTAGGGCTTATCTAATTTACACATACTCACTGAAATATACATTTTTTAAATATTTATTTTAGAAAGAACGGACGTAGATGTTTGCAATGTTGGCCTAGGCATCGGAGGCGATCCTTGCCTCGCTGCAACTTTCCTCCTTGTAAACTTTTTTTTTTTAATATAATAGTTTACTGTATTCATAAATTATAACTGTTCTTTCAGGAATTCGCGCCGGCTGTTGATTTTATGCATGTTGACAATACTGGGACGGGTATGGAAGCGTCTGAGATGGCACCGCCGTACCTAAGGCCTGGCTACATGACAGGTCGGCCTACGCGGACCATCGTACAGTTCCTCAACCAAATGGCCTGCCCGCAAGATAAGTCGGTGTGCTGATCTATTTGCCAAAAAATGAAAATCCTAGAAAAAAACGATAATATCACCGTTGATCGGGAAAAAAGAAATCTAAAAAATTACAATAAAGCCAAAATTGACAAAGATTAATTTTCGCTAAACTGCTCTCATATGACGGTTGTGTAAGGAAATATATCCTTACTGTGTGGTATGGTATGTATATGAGATGGAAATCAAATATTAGCGATCATTAGAGGCCTAACCCAAAATCATTTTGTCTACATGTTCTACAGAAAATTGTGATTTCTTCTTCTTGGGGTAGGCGGAGTGATTAACCAGCAGTTTAGTACTTTTGTAACATGCTTTTAAATGAAAGGAAAACAATTTTTTTCTCAAATGCATTAAACCTTCTTGTCATACTCACTGGGATTTATTGCGATGCCCACTCATTATTTGAATAAAGGGAGGAAGTGACTCCTTCCGGTTCGGCTCGGTTCGCTAATAGCAGTTTGAAAAAATCGGAAAGTTCGACCGTTTAGGGTGAATAATTGAGAGAGTGCCCTTTTATTAATTCATTTCCGAAGTGTGTTTTTTGTTTGTTTTATTATTGCAACCTTTTTTTTCCAATCGCCTCTTTTTGCAATCGAACTGAATTTTTACATTCAGAACACTTTTGAATAATAGAACAATTCCTGCGAAAATAATATTGCTAGATGAAGAAGAAAGTGAAAATTTATTTTTCAAACACTAATTTTGTTAGTTCAGCCTAGTTATTTTTTCAATATCAAATTAGACCTAATCAGCAATAATATTGAGTTGAATAATGCACAGATGAAGGCGAAACCTGCCCACCTAACAAATATTTTAAAGTTATGGTGTGAATATTTTACTTAAATTTATTGTACTTAATGTTTGAATGAGACAAAAGGTTGCAAACTTGTGCGTCTCTGTGTGGGTGTGAGAGACAGTGAGACAGAGCAAAAGACAGACAGGGGGAAGATAGATAAACTTGATAGAGAGAGAGAGAGAGAGTGAAAAGAAGCGGAGAGGAATATAAATAAGAGAGTGACCCTCAGACAAATAAAAAACGATAAATATGCAGTTAGATAAACAGATATAGAGAGAGCGAGAAAGGAAGGGAAAAGTTACAAAATCCAAAATACTTTCTCCTCTAGATTTTGTCGAGTTTGCTATTTGCTCAATGTATACTATGTACGGATAGCAATAAATAAAATAAATACTTAAAAAAAAGATTTTGTCGAACAAGCACAAGTTTTATATTAATTTTTAAAAAATTTTTGTATATTAACGTAAGCACAACAATTGGCACAGGGATAAATAAAACGAAAAAATAATGAAAATGAAAAATTGAAAACTAAAATGAAACGAAATATTGTGTACTTGAAGTATTTTTTCTCAGCTCGTACGATTCAAGGATCTTTTGACCTATTAACACCAAAAGTTTCAATAAAATCATTACCCCTAGGTCCTTAGCTTAATTTACTTCATTTTTCAATGACAGAAAACTTTTCAAACTTGAGAGAGAGATAAAGTAACAAAAACCAAAAGACTTCTCTAGATCTTCCCGAATCTCTAGGTAAAGACATTATTCATTTTCGTAATTTTGTATTTATCGCTTCTCTATTTTATTGGTCGAAAAAGACCTTACTTGGTAGTGTAAGATTGCTACTCAATTTCGCAGTTACTTTGGTCTTTTTACGAAAATGAACACCCTGAGCACACATGAATTGCGTTTATAATGACAAACGACAAAATTTGTTGGGTGTTGGTGGTTTCATGATTCTCGAAACAAAACTCTCGGCACTTCGACACGACACGCAAGAATGGCACAATTACACAGATGACAAACACTTTGAGCCCTGAAGATGATATCAATAAAGATCGAAACGTTGCCATGATGATAAAGAAAATGTTTTTCTGATACCTACATCACACCAGACCGCATCTCACGATATCTGAATAATTAAAGAAAAATCTTGAAACAAAGTCCAATTACCAGTTACTTTCAAAATTGTACTTTGTTCTTGTGTAATTTTCCGTGAGAATAGGATCTATTTTCTCGGAAGGGACCCTTCCTTGGAAGATGTCAGGTGCTAATGAAGTCTCCCATGGGAGAGGGCGTCGCTTACCATACCTGGATGCGTTGACACGCCTCTCTTCGGCTGTCGGCCCATCAGTTGAAACGCTTCCGGATTATATATTCCCCACTCTTTGTAGTACCTGCCGGTCCGTGTGTTCAAGTTGTGCTCCTCGGAAGTGAAGCAGGAGCTCGTGTAATAGGAAAGCGATGTCGGTTAGAGAAACAGCCCCCAAGGGTGACCTACCCCGCTTTCTTATACCGCCCCTGTCGCCGAATTACACTTTATGTCACGGCCCAAATAACAAATGTAATTCTTTATACCGACCGGGAAAGTGATACACTAAGGTCAGGTAAATTTCCTTCCTCTGTTAACTATTGAACGAATTACGTTATGGATAAATATAAAACTGTATTAATAGCGGAAAATGGTTTTATTGCTTCATTTTTTCACTTGCTGAAGTTTCAACGGTGTTTAAAATTAGCCAAGAAAAAAACAAACAGATGGTTCATCTCTCTCTCTCTCTCTCTCTCTCTCTCTCTCTCTCTTCTTTCTTTCTATCTTTCTTTCTGTACGCTATATCTACCTACCTATCTCTCATCTCTCACTATATATCTCTGACGCTTGTACATTCATAATTAGAAAGAATTTGAGAAAGTGAGACAGAGCGAAAGCATTAATGATTGAAAGTCCTTTTGTCGTCTTTACTCCCGCAAATTACAATTAACGAAATGGAAAACGAGAGGAAGAGAGTAAGAGGGTGAGAGAAAAGGAGCATCGAAAAAAAGGAGGTGTAAGAGCTAGAAGGGGAGGACGAGAAAAAGCAAACGTAAGCCGGTTACAAATAAATAAAAAGAAATAAAGAAGTTTTGAAAAAAGAACTGTGAGAAAGAATGAGTGAGACATACATAAGATATAAATAACTAGTTAAATAATAAAATACACAACAAATAATAAATCGTTCAGTGTTTACCGTCCCTGTTGTACAAATAGAAATTCATGCCAACAAAATACTCGATTCGTTGATTACACCTTGATTGATGAAGATTTCATAAATATTAACAGATGTTTTCTGAATGTTTTATTTCCGTTGTGAATACAAACATCGTCTCTTTTGTCATTTTCTCCACTTCCTTAAAAGTCAACTACCTAAAGTCATTGTCATAAAACTCACTTCACTGTTTGTAAGAAAGACAGGTAGGAATCCTTCAGTCGTAAAGGCTTATTTTATGGCTTTCAGACATGTACAAGGGCTGTAATCATTCCGGCGAAGAGGAAAATGCTACTGTTAACCAATTCACCCATTGTACAGTTCACCACGGAACTAATGGGACCAATTGTGCCTTTTGCCCCTTGTGGCCATTCAACCAAGTGCCGTGTTCTAACAGTTCTACCTATATCAGTAGAAAAAGCAGTAGTAAAAAGCCATTCAGGAATAGCCCATTTGCCCATTACAAAAGTACCACACTTTTCTAAAAAACGAAATAAAAATAATCAAACGAAAATATTTATTTAAAAAATATTTATTATAGTACATTCCCTTAAATTAATTTGTTTATTGCCGTCATCTAGAGAATGGCTTTTCGCTTGTATTATCTACAAACTAAATGTTTTACGAGCTAAAAATAAAACAAACACCGTTTTACAAACAAAACTTGTAATTTTTTAGTTTTTTTAAATACTAATTTTTAATGTTACTCAAAAAAACACTGGTTAACAATCGTGAATGTACTCATGAGGACAAGCGATTTGATACAGAAATTGAGCAATGGTTCTGACAGGACGACCAGACATGCTCTGCTTCCTTAAATAGGGCATTCCAGTGTGCACGTTGACCATGCCAGTACCCGATATATCGATGTTGACAAAGTCTATGCACGGCGGGATAAACTCTAAAAGGAATGCAGCGGCCAGGCACGGGTAACCGCCCGGTCCACGTCCTACGTTGGTCGTATCCACTCCAACGAAGTCTGAAATGAAATAATATACAATTGACATCACTCAAAGAAACTTGAAAGAAAGAACATCATCACTTGAAGAAACTCACTTGTGACACGTGAACGGAAGAATTTCCAGAATGGGAGTCTCCAGACCCTGTCTCCAGTGTACATGCCAGCTCTGTGCATCTCCCACCAGATGATATCTGATGTCGAGAAGACACCATTCGGCGGCGCTCCGAGACTGGTCAGAAGACCGGCTGAAAAATAAAAGAACGATTTAAAGAAACACGTTTGATGAAACCCAGCGGCCCCAAATAGACTCAGAAAAGTGATTAAGTTTCAACTAAATTATTAAATTCTCCTATGAACATGCCCCTAATTCACTGATGATCCTAGCTGTAATAGTGCCTCACCACAAACGACTTTTATCACTCTACTGTGTTTAGGTTTTCACTGAGATAGCATGAAAATTGAAAAGCAAAAATCTAAACCGGCGAACCCATTAGGGATTATTTAGTGGTACTTTTAAGATCCTTTGTGGTTGTGTTATACAAATATTAGCTTACGGTTAGAAGTTCCCATGTTAATGACGAGGCACGGCTGATATACAGACGAATAGGACAGGACGTCGGCGAGAACGACCCTTCCGTCGTTATCCGTATCTTCGATCCTAATGGTCTTTCCGTTTCGGGCCATGACGACGTCTCCTGGCTTCACGGACATCCCGCTCGGCATGTTTTCGTAGACGGCGAGCAGGGCTGTCACGTTTAGGGGAAGCCTCATCCTAGCTATCGCCCTGAACGTTCCCACGGTGACAGCAGCTCCGGCGATATCGGCCCTATGGACCGACATCCCTTTGCAGGCCTTCAGGCATAAGCCTCCAGTGTCGAAGGTGGCCGCTTTGCCTGAAATAGAATACGAGTTTTTAAATGTACGCCGTTTCTCGCATCATTCGTCAGGGTTTTACCGCTTAGGACAATAGGCTTCTCGTTGGACTGTACTCCGCAGTACCTGAGCTCGATGAGCACTGGCGGCTCGCACGATCCTTTGGCCATCGTGAGAAAAGCGTGGAAGTGGTGCCTCTCGATCCAGTCTTTATCCTTTGTCTCAACAGTAACCCCGCAAGGGCACAAATGCTCTTGGACGAACTATTTTTTCCATAAATTATTATTAAACAGAATAATTAATACAAGTAATATACTGTACCCTGGCGAATATGGACGGAGTCATGAGGTTTCCAGGTACCTCTTCCAATTCTCTTGCCATGTTCTGTGCCTCCGCTTTAACAAGGCCCCGATTCCAACCTTCCCTGAAATATTCGAATCATATTAGTGTTTTCATGTTTAAACGTGTTAAAAATTGTTAGTAGTCAAGAGGCTGATCAAAATAATCCACCTTCCTGTTGGCAAATTATTAAAGAGAATATACAGAACACAAATTCATTTTATTGTCTTAGCCGTTAAGCCATTTTCATGGGCACACGCTTGTTACTTCGTAATTAAATACTTATGTGGTTCCGGCTTTGGAATTGCTGAACACACCCTTGAAGAAGCCGGCGGTTAAATCACCCGGGAATCTTTTCTCGCTATTGAGGTCTTGTTAGTTCATTTTTTAGAAATTGTGATTTCTTTGTTTAATATATTTTGAATTTGTATATGTACATTACAATTTCGTAATTAAAATGGCAGATTAATTATTATTCGATCCTTTCAAAGGGACATTTCCGATGGTAGATGGCTGTCCAATTCTGTAAATATTTTTCGCACTGTACAGAACTCTTCAGCTTGACTTAGGGGAGATATTACATATTCCTTGTTTGCCCTTAATGTACGTATTGTTTTAATCTTTTATTAACTTTCTCTTTATTAAACTACGTAACCCTTTTCGCATCTGGCTCAAATTTTTTGTAAAATAGTCCCTTTCAAAAAATAGTCTTTATCCTATATATCTAGATCATTTTTTATTTTATCGAACGTTTTGTAATAAGGGATTTTAAATTATGTTGTCTTATCTTGGTTAATTGCTGTTTTGATAATTCATCTACCTAATCGTTATATTTTATCCCAGGACGTGATCTTATCCAAATGAAGTGTATTTCTTTCTGTTTCTGTTTGAGATAGAATAATTTTGATAATATGTCATAAATGATTTGGTTATTGGTTGTTTCTTAATTCGTTTTTTTTCTAGTTTTAAAATCGAGCTTTTTCTGTCCGTTCTGTTGACACATTTTGGATTAGGTAGATCTGATGTAAATATCTTAATTCGGTATGATATATAGTTTGCGGAGTATGTACTTATTCCGTCTAGGAGTTTAATTAGACATTTATACTCTCGACGTGTCATCAGGCACATCCATATGTTAAAAAACTAAAAAACTCGCATATTATACTAAATTGACCTTACTTCCTGGTTTATTTTTGGAGGTTAGAGTCATGTAACTGTACAATCTTTTGCTGGTACATTTTGGTCTTTTACTTCTTCTCTTCAGGAGTTTGTGTGTCAGGAGTGTCTTTTTTTTATAAATTCACATTCTCTGTGTATTTTGCGTCAAATATGATGCACTTTCATGGGCCATTACTGTTTTTATAGATTTTTGTTTGTTAAATTCGGAGCATACCTCTCATGAAACAACTGAGTGTGGGCCTTGGCAATGTAGGCATTTAATAAAAATCCTACCTTTGTCTCAGTTATTTTTGTTGGTCCGGTTCCAAACAAATCGAAAACTTTAAGTTGATTTCTGTTTTAAGCAGTTATCCGGATTTCACGCAGTAAACACTCAGCGTCAAGTTAAAGATACAAGCAAAACCTTTTGAGATGTAAACTAGATTGACACGTATATTCAGCGTAATGAGTGCTCCAGAAAGCTTAAAAAACAGTCTATGAGCAGAACTATTTTTTTCAGAAAAGCGACTTGACATACTCACCAGTCCTCAAATTATTTCTATTGACAGGTTTAACATGGCCGTTAATAGCTTTTGCTACAACTCTACTAGCTATGGGAAATGGCATAATAGAATGAAAAATTCGGAAGGTTGTAGGTGGAAATGGGGAGTTGGTGTCCGAGAGGGTCGAAGTTACGATAGCACAAGTGGTTTGGGCAGCGGCTTATTATGCCGAAGGTCGCATGTTCGAATCCCGCTCATGACACTAACTTTTTCATCTCAACCAAACCTTACATAAAAAGAATAATTATTTGAAAAAAAGTAATTTGTTCAATGAGACCACTTAACATAATGGTACTATTATAATAAATTTTGCCAACTATACCGCAGCGCCCAGGTACCCAAAGGGAATGAACTTTGATATTTTTATTTGTAGTGACCGGATTGTATAGAAAATGTCCTCCTCAGAATATCATAAGAAATAAATCTTTTAGCCACTGCTTAATCGTAAGACTGTTTTGAACGTTTAAAATATAATTTTAATTATCTCATAGCTAAAATAATGGCTTTTTGATTGCATTCCAGATGCCTGAATAAGGATAAGCGAGTTAACTAAGTGCAAAACCATATGGCAATTTTAAATTATTGTATATGTTTTTTGACTAGATGCACCAATTTTTGCGTGACCACTTTCCCGTCGTTGGTTCCGCGATATCGGAAAGAGCGCATGGGTTGGGTTACGGGTCCACCATCAGAGAATACTAATTAATCGTTATTTTCATCTACGCGAAATTAATAATTTTTGTATAATTATCGGAAAGATTTAGAAAAGGTGTGAAAAAAGAAAGATGGTCATTTCGCGCTTAGTCGTTTCTTAGAAACTAGAATACGTTGATTTCAGATTAACCTACGTCTACACCCGTGCATTGAAATGCTAACCAATCGCGTTTCGGCTTTGCGCCGTCTTCAGTGAGGAAGTTTAAGAAGGTGAATGACGCAAAGCCGAAACGCGTTTGAATAACGTCAAAACCTACGATTGTAGACGGACTCCGTGCCATTTCAACATATGTTAACCAACTTGCACTCGATCTTTAAGCATGTCAATGTTCAATATATCGAAAATATCTTCAATCTCGGAAAATCTAATTTTACCGAAACATTCAGACCGTATTGTGTTTGGCATTGTGTGGCGATGATATACATATACATATGAGATTGTTTTTCATTTTTTACCTGTCATTTCCAGTATAAAGGTCTATAGCTGAAGCGGTTAATTGCTGTTCCTTGGCCTTCCAATCCTGGTAACGCCATACGCCCAAAGCTGCCCCTTCCGCTGCAGATTCAGCGTTGGTAAATTCTTCAACGAATATATTGGTAATAGTCTGAAAAATGTACAGAGGTCAAGGCGCTGAGGCATAAACTTTATAAAGGACGTACCTGGTCCTGTAGTGCTTGAGCACCTACACCCGCTGCTATTCGGATGTACTCTTTACACTCGTCCAGCCCTTCTGCCTGATTGGTTGTGGCACTTTCCGGCCCCAAGCCAGCCGCAGCCACCAAGTAGAACTCATCCCCTAAGTTACCGAAAACCTGGACTTTGCCAGATTTCAACTTAGTCCTGTGGTAGGAACAAAGAAATTTTAATTGCTAATTTTATTTTAATCGCTTAGAAATCTAACGAGAGTTTTCCCCTATAAGCTTACCCTTTTAACAATTCAGTCAATCGGCCTGAGACACATTCATCGAATTTTGCTGCCGTCGGCGACAATTTAAATTCTCCCGGGCAGCAGCCATCGTACACTCCGAGGACTAGTCCTTTTTGCTACCGAAATATTAAAACAAAAATTATTTTCCTATGGCCGCTTTTCGTTTGTCGAGACTTATTAAAGAATTTCGGATTTTACCTTCTGAGCGGTGCATGAGGTACCAGAGTATCTCACACGTGGCCTGTCAATCCGGAGACGGTTAGTGATTCTTCTGAGCATGTCGCGATGGCAACATGAAATTTAGAGCGTGTTTACTTGAATAGATGGTGAAATTTTGAATTTGGACATCAATGATAGAAGTATTTCTGAAAACTTGTGTTCTTTAATTTCCCATATGATTTATCTGAACATAATATTTACATTTTGTTATAATATAAAATCTGTTGTTAAATTATTCTTATGATTAATTTACGGACACATTGGGCTAGAAAATTAAGATTTGTAAATTGGAATTTTGTACTAGTAGACATAAAAATAAGTCAACAGTAATAATGATTTTAAAAAATCAAGCTGAGAACATATGTTATGAAAGACAGCTCTCAGCTTGTCCTAAAATTCATATTCGCATCAAATTATGCCTTCAACATCAAATAATTATAAACTTAGTAAAGAATTGAACATTTTACCCAAAAATAAATATAATATTTCATCCTCGTGCTAATCACTGTATGTTATTAATAATAATAATTATTATTATTGTGTGCACGTTAAATTTTTAACCAATGTTAAGAAATCTTGAAAATTTGTGGTTAAAATAATGATAGTTAAAGCTGATGACTCTTTTGCACGAAGGCAGTAGTTTGTCGATGACTTCCCTAATTCTTCAGTAATTAGCCTCTAGGATGATAAAAGCCAAAAGGCGTATAATATCCACCTCGGATGATCAGGAAACAATGGTGATCAAAGATGATATAGCTGCAAAATAATTTTTCCCCATCAATTAACGTAACAAAATGTCAATATTGACCAAATTTTAATAAATGCGGAGTTGTTTCTTCGAAAAGACTAAACATTGGAAAGCACATCTAAAAGTCTCAATTTTTATGAGGCACGGTCGTTAATGAAAGGGTGCGGATTTACAAAAATTAAATCTTGAAAATAGTCAAACCTTGCGAATTTGTTCTAAATTTCCAACTAACGATTTATGATTCTTTATCAAAGCATCAATTCTAAAACGTCCTAATGAAAATCCATTGATGCATCAATTAAAAGTGTTTTGGTAGTTGATCTGCCGTAGTGAATTAATGGATATGTGCAGTATCTAGTTTTTACAGCTGTATCTCGTCTGTGTTCTCACCATTCACAACAAAAAATATTTTACAGAGCTCTTGTAGGTCCTACGTGGACTTATGTTCTAGAACTTTACGGAGCGGCTAAAAAAAATTTAACAGGACTCCTTCCCTCCAGTGAAAATCCCCGTCACGATCACTGTACTTTTGCTGTTAGAAACCATTTAGACCTCTAGATTCCGTATGTTATAAACCTACCTAAATCCCGACACTAATTCCAAGTCTTTCATCCGTGACCCTTCCACTTTTGTCCACTTTATTAATTCCCTCTTGGACTTCGTTCGCAATTACGTGCTTCTATGGTTTTATGCCAAAGTCAAAGAGGCTGCCTAATGTTGGCGCGATGGGTGTCTCATATTCACGCTTAACTCATCAATTAAAACTCTAACTGTAATTACAGTTTGATTTTTAGAAACAAAAGACAACCATACTGTGTTAGTCAAAATAATGTATTTATTCATGGCAGGACAGAACATGGCAAGGACGCAAATTCATGCTTCAAGAAAAAAGAAATCAGCAATCATCGCCTTTATCATGGGGACAAGCGATTTGGTAGAGGAATTGGACAATAGTCCTCACTGGACGTCCAGTCATCAAGCCTTTTCTCAAATACGGGTGTCCCACGCCGTTGGAAAGCATTCCCGTTCCAGTTATATCAAGATGAATAAATTCTTCATTTGTGATGAACTCCTAAAAGCAAAATTCGTTCAAAAGGTGTTTCTGCTGTCTAATATTTATTATACTTACTCTTAAGAATGCAGCCCCAAGGCAAGGACCTCCTCCGACGCCTTTTCCAACGTTTGTAACATCAACACCAATACAATCTGGAAAAAAATGTTAAGACATTACAGATGATGGAAGGTTTTTCTTTTTTCCAGCATTCCCCAGAATCTTGCAGTAAAATAACCACCTGTCACTCGTTGTGTGTAGAACCTCCAGAATGGGAATCTCCAGACTCTGTCTCCAGTCTCAGAGCCGGCTCTCTCCAGTTCTCTGTATAAACTGTGGCTGTTAGTGAATGTCCCAGAAGCTCCCGTACCCAGAGTTTTCTTCATACCAGCTGCACAGTATGAGAAAGTGATGTAGACAAACTGACATTTCTGACTGATTGGCTGCTTGAGTAAAATTACTTACGTGTGAGCGTGGCCACGTTCACAATTAAGCATGGCTTAAGGTAACAGGCGTAAGGTAGGATATCGGCGAGAACGACACGGCCTTCGTTATCTGTGTCTTCGATTTTGATTGTTTTACCGTTTCTGGACATCACTACGTCACCTGGTTTTGTTGCCATGCCTCCTATCATGTTTTCGCACAAGGGAATCAAGCCTGAAATTTAAAAAAAGATGTATAAAGGAATGATTTAACAAATCTCTTTTAGTTACCAATAACGTTGATCGGCAAGGAAAGCATGGCGACACATTTCATAACGGCAAGAACGACCGCAGCCCCGGCCAAGTCACCTCGGTATTCAGACATTCCGGGACAGTTCTTCAGACAAAGACCGCCGGAATCAAAAGTTATTCCTTTTCCTATAAGCCAACAAAACAAACTAGAGAAGTTTTAAATTAAATTGTAATTAAAAATTATACCCGATATAACGATCGGTTGGCCGTCAGGTGAACCGCCACAATAGCCCATCTCCAAGAGAAGAGGGGGTTCACAAGAACCTTTCGAAATGGACAGAAAAGCGGACATTTTGCTACTTTCTATCCAATCTTTATCTCTAACGTCGACTGCGACACCGCAAGGGCATAACGAGTCAATAGCAATCTGAAAGACATCGTGTTAACACGAAAATGTAACAAACTCTTTGTAATTATGATCTCACCCCGGCGAATATAGAAGGAGTCATCAGATTTGAAGGAGTCTCTTCGATTTTTCTTGCCAGGTTTTGGCAGTCGGCTTTGAGCTTGCCACGCTGCCAACTTTCACGGTCTTCGCTATCGAATAGATCCACGTTGACTTCAGGGAACCTGCCCTCTTCGCTCCTCTGTTCCTGGTATCTCCAGACGGACAACAAGGACCCCTCTGCCGCGGGTTCGGCGTTTGTGAAACCTTCAACGAAGATGGTTGTCATACCCTGAAAGAAAACAAACCGCTAGATCGAGAAGATATTCGCGTTTACAGGACGCCAACCTCGTTCTGCAAAGCTCGAGCTCCGACAGCCGCAGCCACTCTGATGTTCTCTTTGCATTCGTCCAGTTTTTCAAGTTCGTTATAGCCGACTCCTTCATTACCGATGTTAGAAACTGCAACTGTATTGAAGTCATTGCTGACGTTGGCAAAAACCTGACAGGTTCCCGCTTTTATATCTGTTCTGAATAGCGCATAACATTTAGTATTAAATTTTCGGTTATTATGATGAATTTGTATCAATACCCTTTAATGAGAGCGTTTATTTTTCCCCCATTCACTTCGTCAAACCTTTGGGTGGCTGTAGTCAATTTGTATTCTCCAGGGCTACATCCATCATAGACGCCAAGAACTACCCCTTTCTACAAATGTTAAAAAACACATTTAATAATATATCGATTTATTTCTTTGGGGGGGGGTGTTGTGTTGAAACAACATTGACCTTTCTACAATTATAAACATTTGATAATTATTCAAAAATCGTGTGGTCTGAGAGATGGTGAGATCAAGGGGAGGCTGTAGACGTGGGATACTAGGGTCAAAAAATATTAAACACGTTTCCAAACATTATTGTTTATAAGCGTAGTAGTCGAACAAAAGTCTTTTATTTTTTTTAAGTGGTTTTCGCCTCGTTATGCATATTTTTCAAGGTTAATAGATATCAGTTAATTTGAATTTTTAGGTAGAATATAAAAATAATGTGCGACAATGCATTATATTAGATATGTAAAAAAAGGTGTGATTATACCAGAAAGTACAAAAAAAAACAACTAAATTGCAACTAAAGTTGGCAAAAAATTCTTTAAAAAATCTGTTTTCAACACCCTGTAAAATAATAGCCTCTATAAATTTTTTTTGGGCTGGATAGGTGAGGTTGATTGTTGATTTTTTTTTACACCACCCCTACCTCATCCTTTTTTCCTCTGGAAAGAAGAATGATCCTTCTGTCTTTCTGTTTCAGCAGTGTTCAGATTGTATGCCGTCAACAAAAACTTTTCAAAACTTTTATTTTCTATTTCCGGTTCTACTTCATTTACGGTGACCAAGTTGAGTCATAACATGTTTCCTGTACATCGGTACAGTCGCTTCAATTTTACCACCATGTTTGTCATTTTCGACCAAATTCGGAGATAAAGGCGACAAAATTAATGAAACCTTTTTCTTATGCTGCCAAAAATTCCTGGTGTATTTGTGGGTATTCGGATACAAAAAACTAGTATCAATTGTTTCATGGTAAAAATATATATATTTTGTCCTAGTTTGCTACATCCCTCGGTCACAAATTACGTATTTCATGTGTATGTATTACGCATGCAAGAAACTAAGCTGATATTCGTTTTTCATATCCCGGAAATTCCGTTTTCTGAAACTAAAGTTACATGGAATATCTTGAAATACATGCACATCGAAGGCTGAAAATCATATTTTAACATTGCCTGTTGTTAAGTCAAGTTTATCTGGTCAAAAATCAAACACGCATATTTTTTTATTGAAAAACCAAATTTAAGGTAGTACAGTCGGCTCATAGTTTTGATATGTTCTTTGTTTATAACAATATTTTATAATATTGTCAAAAATATGGCCCCGATTTTAGAAACGTTTTCAAAGCTATTTCGACCAGATTTTTAAAATAAAATTTAAAATTGCTGTTGAAAATAAAGTTAAAAACATATAGATTACATTTTATTTCTAGTAATTTCTCTTATTTTATTTTACGATTGTTGGTACGGATTGTATCATTTTTCAACAATTACTGAACAAATAATTGAGCAAAATGCTGAAAGTTGTAAAATTCTTTTCGATTGCTATGAATGTTTGCAAACAGCAGCTAACCAGCTGTATAAGATGGACAGTTGTTTACACTTTATTATTAAAATATAATATTAATTATTATAGAAAATTTAATATTATAAAAATTCAAGTATTGTACGAAGATAAAAGCTTTTTGGATTTTGGGATAAAATATCATTTTTGATGAAAAATGATGTTTCTGTATATTGACTTATTTTGGGTTGATTTTTCTCTGGGGCAGAATAAAACAGTTTTTTTTTAAATTTATTTAAATTTAAATTAAATAAATTTAAGGAGCATTAAATATCGTTGTTACCTTGCCTCCGGCGCTGCCACCGCCGCAATCTCCTCCAGCACTTCTGTAGGGGATGCGTAAGCTGTTGAAAGTCTGCAAAGTTTTGGTGACACTTCTAAAATTCTTCATTCTCAGTGTTGTCTAATGTTATATTGGAACAGTAGATTTAGTTTTGTGTTGTGTTTTATGTGAAATGTGCCATTAAGTTTTAATGTTTTGTCAGTTTGAAGAATGTGTCCTGTCGACTGGTGTTTTTTATTGAAATTGTGTATCGATCATATGTTTTTTTATAGAATTAGTACCTGGTGATCGTGCATTTTTTTATTTATGTTAAAATATTTTTTGCCACGTTGTGTTGTAATTAATTTAGTATAATTAGCTGGTATATAAGCTTGATTTAATTGATTTAGCCTGTTTTAAACAGTCAATCTATTTGGTTTAACTATGTACGGAGTGTACAGTATTAATTTCTTGTCTGTATTCCTTTGGAGTCGGCAGATCCGTATACTTATAAGAAGTAAATTCCTGCATTACTCGAAATTATTGATAAGAGGGATTACATTTCCCGAATCTGACCGAGTAACGTGGAGGAAGCAAACAAAAGTGCATTGGATATTAATGCCCCCTTGCAATTCGGCCCTCGGCCCGGCCCTGCCCCCCATCCCTAGAAAAACAGATGTGCCACTGAATAATTGATTCCCAGTGAATCATACCGGCCAGGAAAGATGTTAATAAGCTCCGGTTACAAATTGTCTTCGACAATGGCCAGAATTAACATAAAGTCTTGTTAACCGTCCTCACCCCCCATATGCTCGCAAGCCTCCCTGGTAATGACCTGGGCAGTTTTTACAGAGGAGGCGTGAATGGGATGGCTAACGACCTGTCAGCGGGGGTTTTATAGCGACTTGTTTCTTCCGATTGTTGTCCCTCCACTTGCTACTCAGTCCTGAATTGGCATATTGCATGAAACTGCATTTGATAAAACAATCACTGCAATTAGTTGGTTTTACTTTCATGAAAAAGCCCTCGAAACACCTCTTGAACCATTGTACAGCCCTTTTAGAGTATCTGCGGTTTTAATTCAACAAAACTTC
Organism: Cimex hemipterus; assembly: GCA_039619505.1. Lineage (NCBI taxonomy): Eukaryota > Metazoa > Arthropoda > Insecta > Hemiptera > Cimicidae > Cimex > Cimex hemipterus. Next base: position 18,793,666 of record CM077104.1, on the reverse strand, counting down.
AAACCAAACAAAATAGAGTTTTGAGTTCTATCAATTATGGCATGTTAAAACCTCAATGGTATGGTATGGTACGGTTGGAAAGGATACTAGGAGGCGGGGTTAGTATACCCCAGGCACTGCAGCCTTCTAGCGTATTGTACCTTCCTAGTTCCTTAATTTAGTCCTTTTTCTCAGAAGTATCAGGTCATTGACTGTCATTGCTGCAATTTGGTTCATTCTTTTTTTACGTTAGGTTGAACCAAAATGACCTAAAAATACTAACAATACCCAAGTTCTAAAAACTCAACATTATAGGCATCCTAATTCACTTATGACCAGTACTGCTCTCAGCAGAAATGTCTCTTGAATGAACTCTCAATTCATTCGCCTCCCTTGAAAATCAATACCCGATTCACATAATTTCATGTGTACCTGTCGTTTACGGAACAAAGCTACATCTTTTAAAAAAATTAAACCAAGTTAGATGAGTTGAATGACAGGTGCAAGGTACATTATGTTAGTTGGTCCATATCCATTATGACCTCAAATTACTGCAAACAACTCACCACCATAGGCATGGATCCTAATTCACGCGCGATCACCAGAACGAGTCTTGAATTAACAGTCAGCTCACGTTGAAAATCCCTCTTCGATTCGTCAAAATTTATGTATTCCTTTGGTTTTGGGAAAAAGACCACTTCTAGAACACCAGCAATCCAAACCAAACAAGATTAATTCAATTGTAAGTTGAAAATCAATCCCCGGAATCGTCCAGTTTAATATACGTACCTATACTCCTACAGTTTTCGTGTACTAGGCCGCTTTAACAACCCGAAAAACCCAAACCAAAATTTGGTGAGTACATTTAGTAGTGTACAAAGGTACATTAGTTACTGGGTTCAGTATGACCTCAAACCATGGCAAAGGTCATGACATGGGGGATGCCCCCAATTCACTGATTATCAAAGCTGTGTATGCGTATGAATAGGGCGCTGAACAGAAACGACTTTTGACTTCTCAGCTTACGCTTTCTTTGATGATCAATCATTGATCGCCCAAATTCGGAGGTTTAGAAGAAAAAAGCCAATTCTAAAACACTACTAATCTAAGCCAAATAAGGTCAAAGTAAATTAGGAAATACTCGGTTCAATATGACCTCAAACCTCTGCAAACGAGTGAACATCATAGGCTTACACCCTAATTCATTGATGACCCGAGCTGACAATAGTAATCTCACCTTACATTAAACCTCGGTTTGTCTTCTGGGTTTTAGGTTTTAGGTACTGAGCGTTCTTTACAAAAGATGAAGTAAAATTTATAATTGTATAATCATGGGCCATCATCCGTGGTCTAAATTTGCAACAAACACTGTTAAATAATGTTGACTATTTAATATGACTAATATAAAATGAATAGTATTTGTAAGTCGTTTTTTTTGTTTTTACCAACAGGACTGATATCTGTAAACGATATGTTTTGTGCCCATTGAGTTTCTTTATCTGATTTTCTATCATACGTCAGCATTGTTTTTCCGTAGAAGTTTAAGCATCTTAACAGTATAAAGGTTCTGAATTTCCACCTTTTTTCGAAATTTTTCAATTTTTTAAGCTTCTCCAATGAAAGAGCAAATTCTGACCTTTTTTCCTGCTTTTCAGACAATGTTAAAGGAAGTGCGACCCGACACTGCGAGCACTATCTTAGCATTAGCGGATTTGAAAGGGGGGACTGGGCATTACAGCTTGTTTCTAAATGTCCCCTGTCCCTCCGTTTGCCTAATGGGAGTTGGGAGTTTCCTCACATATCTTATAATTAGCCGTATATGAGTAGCCAACTTGGCCATTAGTGGACCCTGGTTATCTCCCTCCTTATTGTCTTTTTTTTTCTTTTTTTTTTTCCCCAAAGTCAGAAGTTATTGCTGAGAGTCCTATATGGCTAGGGAAATGGATAGTTAACTTCTTTTTTTGTAGAACCCACTTGCTTTAAACAAAATTTGCCAATTTAAATTACATCCGCTGGAAATAAGAATAAACGTTATATGGTTGGAAGTTCTCTAGAAAAAAAAAAAAACCATTCTATTAAATTAATGTTTATTTTCATCATTGTAAATAGTGTTTGTTTTGGATTATTTGAATATCGTGAGATACAGTCTGGTGTGATGTAGGTTTTAGAAAGACATTTTCTTTGACGTGCCAATGTTTCGAACTTTATTGAGATTATTTTCAGGTCTCAAGAAAGGTCAAAATGTTGGCACGACAAAAAAATTCTCAAACCTACTTCACACCAGACCGCATCTCACGATCTTCAATTAATTGTTAATAGTTAAGCGTCAAACACACAAAATATATCTTCCATAATATTCATTTTTTAAACAAATTTGAATAGTTAGTTGACTTTTTTCGAGGTTTTAAAGCTTCGTTGACTTCCAAGGTAATTATCTAAGAGTGACAAAAACCGTAATTTGCTATGTTTCATAACTTTAATTTAATTTTTTCAAATTCACAAGGCATAGCAAATCAGCTGTCGTTGGCTGGCATAGCCACATACGCTAAATTACTGTATTTTTATATGCCATGTTTTTGCAGTATCTACATTTCCAGTTTTCGTAATAGGCTCTGCGAGGTGTATAGTAGAATTCGAGATAGGGGGAAAAGCCGTAGCGGATTAACAGTGATTAATCCGTATTAATCCACATGCACACATCTTGACTTCATTAGCCGTTGCGGCGTCGGCTGGTGGGGGAGTTAAAAACACGTTGGCCATATTTTAATTAATCCAGACGTTGCTTAAGGGAAGATGATGGATCAGGCCCGAAGGAAGGACCCGGGCTATCCTTCTCAATTATCCGCAAGGGTCTAATGAAGTTAGAGGCCGGCCCTATGGGATGTGTCCCCGGCAGCTAAGCGACTCCTAATGGCCAAGTTGCGTCCATGCATTTGCTGACCGTCTGAGTTTATTTTGCATGGGGCGACAGCCGGTGTAAACGCATGATTTATGCTCCTGAAACTGTTGGTCGTTTCAAGTCCGATGCATTATTTCGGCTTGTCAATTAGATAGTCGAAAGTTGGGAAGTGTCGTAAAAGCCGCTGGGTTGAGGGTATTACGCAATTTCTAGGAACATGCTGAAATGTCGATTTTTGAACATTTACCTCCTACAAACATTAATTATTAACATTAAACAACAAAAAGAGCTAGTTTTTATCGCCTTGTCCAATATGACAAAGCATAACAAATCAGTAATACAATTTAGTGTAACGCTGTGCAAATTTTTTAAAAAATAATTGAAATACGATTTAAAACAACTGTCATTATGGATTACGAAATCTTGAAGACATATTTCAAAGTGTCTGTTTTAAAACGAGACGGATGAAAACAGAATTCGTAAACATCCCCGGGTTTCCGTATCGCATAAATTAGTCGGAACGAGCAAAAAATTGCATGAAAAGCACTTTGGCTAATGTTGTTATAAAAGTTTACCAAGGGGCGAGCTCGTAAAGAAAGTTTAACCCGGTTAACCCCCTTGACGAGAGGTTACGGAGACATTATGGGAAATCAAGTAAGGCCCAGGTCGGGCGTTAAGGTTATGAGAAGTTATGTCGGCTCGGCTATGCATATTATATGTCCCCGCCCCCGGGGATGTTTTATTTTTCAATTTTCGAAAGGCCGTCCCAGCCGCCCGAGTCCAGATTGTAAAAGTCGCTGATTTATGAATTTCTGCTCTACTTTCGACTGCAACTGTCATTGATACTTTTTTTTACACTTTTGAGGTCGGAGCAATTATTATAAATTGGTAATGACGTAGATGGCTGGGTTTGCCAAAACTCCAAAGTGGATGATGCTCGCGGCAAAAAATCAATCCTGTATACAGGGTGTCCCGTGAACAAACGTCAATACTTCAGAAGGTTATCCTACTTATCAAATATGAGGAAAAAAAGTCCTTCTTGTTTAAAATCGGATTCTCAATTATATTTGAGGTAATCTTTTTTCGGGTTATTTCAACTTTTCTTAACATTTTTCCATTCCATACAGTCCTCGTATCTCATAAAATATTAATTTTGCTGAAAATTGGAGTACATCAATGGAGAGAGCATTAAAACTGATTGTTTTTTTTTTTAATTACAAAAGCACTTAAAATATAAATTTTGTGAGTTTCCTAAGTTTTTGTCTAAAGTTTAAGTAAGGTTCTCATAAACCATGGCTATCGGTGTCGTTTCGAATCTTCTACTTCTGGTGAGTACATCTAGGATAGACCTTTGGGGATTCAATTTAAATCGCCATTTTTTATCCCATTCAAAATCTTTGCCTCAAATTAGTATAACAAGATGATCGGCAAACATGGCTGTCGTTGTCAAGTTTGATCGGGAGATGTCATGGCCTTAGGAAGGTCTTATTTGACGCAATAAGTTCAACTCATCAGAAAGATTTCATAAAACGTAGAAGTGTGGCAGCTCCTCCTTAAATTTGAATAGAAATGTATAGTTATAATAATAATTTTGAAGGTGTTTTTTTTTAATTATTGTTAAATGGCAATCCAGGCAAATGAATCCTTACTATACTGATTATAGGTTCTTTAAATGATTTATATTAAACTGTTTATTATCTAGCTATTTAGAAAACGAAACATGATTTGATTTAAATATTAATTTACACAAAAATCATCTTTGGATACATTTTACCAACATGCATTAGCCGAAGCTTTAAAATAACTAAGACAACTGGCGAGGATTCCGTCTCATCGATATTTCAAATAAAGGGAAACCTCTAATTATTGGAATTCCAAGGTGGAAAAAAACTCTTTAGCCCCTACATCCCTGCATTTATGTTTAATCTCAGCCGGGCGGGAAATGTAAATTGTAATAGATAATCTGTTTCGTTTATCGCTGGTCTGTCTGGTAGGCAATATACAGAACGCAGTAGCGGACCAGGCGGTGGGGGGGGGTGTATTGAAACAGAAGTAATTACACTAGGTCCCCTGTGTAAACACTAATACAGAGGATTGCTGGAGACAACACGCGGTCTAATGGCCCGCCCTGACTCTTCATTAGATAACAAATCAAACGGGCCCAGACCAAACTTTAGTTTCCCCATACCTAATTTCCGGTATTGAAACTGTTTCCAACGACTATTTGCTATTGATCACATCCAAATTCGTAGTTGTGATCTCTAAAAGTTCACGTCGTTGAACGTCGTTTGTCTGCCTGTTTATGTCTTTAGGACAAAATGAGAAATCAACGGACAGAATGCTAGTTCATTAAATACACGGAGGAGAGAGAGAGAGAGATGACGACGATGATGATGAATATGGATACTAGGAAGACAAGATTGTTGCTGCGCAATCTCGCAGCCTTTTGGCTTATTGTACTTGTCTAATTCCTTATAACAGTGGTTGTCTTCATTGACATCCGAAGATGTTATGTAGTAAGTACTCTTCTTCTTCCTTGTCGCATAATCCCGAAAAGGAATTAATAGTCCCCATGTTATGTGTATGTTTTCTCAGATGCCAGTAACCTGTTAATAGACGTAGGTCATCAAATCCTCCTCTGAACTGAGAATCTGCCACTTTGCTACGCAACTTTCCTTCGTCAACTGATACCCACCGTATAACAAAGTTCTGGAGATTTTGGCTGCACTTATGACTAATTTTAATACATCTGTACATGCTAATGTTTTAATAGCTACCTGGCTATCGGATCTTATAAGGAATTTTTTCCAGTGTAACCACTGTTAAGATTTTCTAAGTCACAAACGTTGATGGCACGCATTTCAGCTTAAAAGAACGCCGAGAAGTACTTCCGTAATGAGGTTGATAACTCATATTTTGGTCTTGTATAGATACAGAGAACGGGAGGGAGAGAAGAAAGAGAAAGGGAGGAGAAATTTTTTAAATTTATTTATTATCTTTTAACGTAGCCGGTTACAAATAAATTTATCATCTTTTAATTTTCAATCTGCTCCCATAGGAATTGTAGGCAATTTTACATTGCACATGCACTAATATCTGTCAACCTTTTAAAGTAAACTTTATATTTTATGATTTTCAAGTTGGCATTAATTTAAGGCTCTTCTGAAATATATACATTATAATTATACAACAAGATTAACAATATAAATGTTTATGATAATCCAGTATAAAAGTAATTGTACACATAATAGTGAATGTTTCTTGTAATTTTTTTTTTTTGTAAGTGTTTGGTCAATATGGGAAAAGAAGTCGGCCAACTGGCGATTAATAATGATAATGTATAATAAATCTAATATAAAGAATAATAATATTTAGATGTATATATAGCTTGCTAACGTTTGTGGAATTTACAAAGCCAAAAAATTGTTGGATACTTCGATAGAGATTGAAAGAGCTACATATACCATTTTATTGAGTGGGAGAGACAAGAGGGGGAGAGAGAGAGAGGGAGAGGGAGAGAGAGAGAGAGAGATCAATCGCTAATTTGATGTAATTATTACAAAATATTGCTAATTGCTGCTGCTGCCTGTGCTGATATTGCTCTGTGGTGCGAAGGCCTATGCAGATTGAAATCCCAACTCATGGGCTTGGAAAAGACAAATCTGAAGGCTTCTTTTACCTTTTCGACAGAAGTGGTAAACAAAGATTTGGGATTTGGTTTAAGGCCTTAACTTATTGAAGATATATAGACAATGGCGGCGAATGCACATTTCCCCAACACTGGTGACGGTTGGAAACTGTTAAATAGTAAGCCAAATGTTACTAACCTATCCCAGATCCCCTATAAAGAAAGAAATAGTGAGAGAGAGAGAGAGAGAGAGAGAAAGAGAAAGAGATAAGTAGAAAGAGGGAAACATAAAGAGATAATATTGGGTGAAAGAATAGAGGACAGCAGGAGTTCAGGAAGAGAGAAAAATGTAGTAGATAGATGGTAAATGTAATTTTGTGAGTGTGCACAAATGGGAGATTGTGCCTGAGAGAAATGGAAATAGAGGACATAGAAGGATGCTAAGTAAGAAGGAAAGAGAGGATAAATTTGAAAAGTGGGATAAACGTAAATGTGATTGGGTGAATGACCATGAGAAAGTGTGTGTGTGTGTGTGTGAGAGAGAGAGAGAGAGAGAGAGAGAGAGATCAATCGCTAATTTGATGTAATTATTACAAAATATTGCTAGAACAGCTGCTTTCCTATGCGATCTTATGAGGAGTGTTTTATCAATGTAACCCCTCGTAAGATTTTCCATAATACAAGCAATGATGATGGCATGTATTTAAGCTTATATTTTGGTGTAGGAGTGTAGTATAAGGCGTATATAAGAAAAAGAAAAAGGAAGACAAGAATTTAACTAGGAAACAGTGATAAGCAATCACATAACAAAGTTAGAAAAAGTTTAAAGAAAAACCAAAATAGGTATAATGGGCGAATTAGGTAAAACATTTTTTTTATTCTTTTAACTCGAAGAGAGAGAGAGAGTGAGTGTGTGTGAGAGAGAGAGAGAGAGAGAGAGAGAGAGAAAGGTAGAGAGATATCTATTAATCTAACTAGTTCCAGCTAAACGTATTCATCATTAACCCACTTTTATTTGTATTTTTTGTTTGGATGCATTTTTCATGTCTTCACGTCAATACGTATCTCTTTCTCACCCATTCCATTGATTTAGTCAAATTTATACTGCAGCTTTCCTGTTTTTTTTTCCTACGGGTAGTTCTAAAGTCATTAAAGGATGGATTTTACTGTAATTTTTTTATTGTGTTTGGTCAAAACGGGAAAAGAAGTCGGCCAACTGGCGATAAATGCATGAGCTACTGAAATTACGGGCGGGCCATTAAACCGTAAAGTCAGACAGATGATCAGCTAACTTGGGGAACAAATGAAGCGAAGGGGGTAGAGTTTTTATTCCAGTTGCAGGGGCAAAACGAATTAGCGCTGCTTCTTGATAAACTGCCGTCCTGTCCTGAAGTAATTCCTCAAGCCCGGCACCAACTTTAGGATTAGGGAGGCCCGGTTCATCCCCAGGCAACACGACCTCTTTTTTTTAATAATTCTCCCCCTTGATAAATACAGCATTTTGGGTAGATGAGGTTACTTTATATTTTCCCTGTTTTGTTTTCTTCCCCTCGTCTGTTTGATGAATTGCCCGTTTCAAAAAACGCTTTCCTATACATAATAGTCTAAACCGAGGGTATTGCGGTTTCTTTACGAAAATTTCTGTTAACTAATGCAATCATCGTAATCAGATAGTTTTAAAATCTTTTAAAAAAACATATTCTAAAAAACACTCAATAGTCAATATATACAATAAATATCATAAATTGTAAACGAACACATTACTTTCCTGTATATATTTGATGTACCTCCTGCCGCCTGAATCAATCTATTCTTTTAGGCGGCAAACTAGGTTGTACAGAATTTTTTTTCTTCTTTTTTTTTTTTTTTTGTACATTTGTACTAACATAGAAATTATCTTTTCGTTTTTTTCATCTTAACAAAACACTGCCACAAACGCCACTATATATCCATCTCGATTTATCTATACATTTGCAAATATTTTTCTTGTTGTCTGTCTGTCACTTTCTTCTTTGTATTTCTCTATGCCTGCCACACTGTCTCCTGCTCCCTCTCTCTCTCTCTCTCTCTCTCTCTCTCTCTCTATATATATATATATATATATATCGATACATTATTATCTATCTTCCTATTTCTCTATCTGTCTTCTCTCTGCTTCTCTTTATCTATTTATCAATCTTTTTCTATTTGTCTGTCTGTTACTCTATTATTTATATTCCTCTCTTTCTCAATGTCTCTCGCTCACTCCCTTTTCCCTCCATCTGTCTTATTTATTTGCCTGTGACTATCTCCTTTTTATTCATCTATTCATCTTTCGCTCTCTCTCATTCTCTTTTTCTCCCTCTGTCTATCGCTCTCGCTGTCTCTATCGCTCACTCTCCTTATCTTTCTTTCTATCTGTCTATCTGCTGTTTAGAACCATCTTTTTAATATTTTCTTTCATTCTCTTTTTCATCTCTTTCTCTCTCTCTCTCTCTCTCTCTCTCTCTCTCTCTCTCTCACACACACACACACACACACACACAATGTTAGCACTTGTGTTATGATATTGGAGAACTCACTCGTACACCTACTTTCCCGCTCAGATGGATCGAAACGAACTCTTTACTAGTGCTCAGCTAGATTAGTAAAATTTGTATTGTTTACATAACTCAATCACAATTTTCATTTAAAATAAAAGGTACACGGCAGTACTGCGTTTCTTTTGAATCAACGTATTCGCCTGAATGAAAATTAAAATTAATTATGGTCACAAATTTGAAAACAATTTCGAGCTGAAGGGACTAGACTCACAAGGCACACCAAGATGTCACATAATTTCTAAAACAATAGTTAACAATAAACAATCATCTAATAATTAAAAAGAAAAAATAACATTTGTTCAGGTTTTACTTCAAGTTAAAACTACAAATAAAAATAAATTGTATACGAGCAGATGTTTTTGTTGGGAAGCGTTCTATTTTGGCGGGAAGTGGGAACGATTTTTGTCCTACAAAATTAAAATTTCCGCTCCCATTTTGCGTTTCAGAACTTTCTAACTAATTTTATTACATTCCTCCAATATCCTTTAATGCGCACTCTTCCAAAATCAAAATTTCTTCTCGCATGGTTTCAGTCCTCCTCAGTTCCAGAACAGTTTTTATTTTCTTTTAACTATCTGTCTCTCTGTGTGCCTGTGTGAACTCCGAAACCCTAAGACCAAATTTTATACAAAAGGGCTGTGTGGGTATGTTTATATATGGTCCCCTATAAATTCCATCCCAATCGTCGTATCAACGTTAACCACTGCGCATGGGCAAACGTAAAATCCTTACAACTTACCTCCGAAGATATAGATGCAGATGTTATTTTTCAGAGTATAGTATACCGCGCCCTTTAAGAGCTTTTGCATCCCCCGTTCTCTGCCTAAAGCACATCGGCGAGTCGTACCTATTTCATCAAGAAATTTGATTAATAGGCCTGGTTTCAGTGTACTTCCGTAACCATTACACGGATTTTGAACAAATTTGAAGGGATTAGAGAAATTGGTTTACAGATGAGCCCTATGAATTTCATCCCAATCGTTTTTCACGGATTATGAGAGTTGCTTTCTAAATATATATGTGTGTGTGTGTGTATCTATATAGCTATACTGCCCACCCACTTGGCAGATTTGTTTTTATAATGCGTTAGAAGTTACGGACATGATACTTTGTTTATACAATTTAGCTTGAAGAGGTATAAAAACAACACGTGCGTCGAAAACTACTTATTATTTATTGCCCTCACAAAAAACAGTCCAGGAAGGTTCACTTTTTTAAGGCAGTGTTGCCACAATGGTCGGCACGCTACCGCCCTTCCTAAAAGAAAGATACAAAACAAAACCAAAAGAAAACAAAACATTATCTTATGAAACATTGACAACAAAATAAAATTTAATGATCTACGTACAAAAAAAGGAGCAATGTCCATTGTTTAATTTATTTGTATCATAATTGAAACATAATCATATACGTATGTACAGTTAAAAACCAATCTGATCAAGGAAACGCTTTGGGAAATGCACTCTCCGACCCGATCGTGTCCTCCGGTTCCCCTCTTCTAAGGTTGAATGTTTGTTCGTTTTATCTTCTTGCTTGTCCGTCTCGTTGATGTTCTTCTGGTTTTCATTTTCGATTGTTGAATCCTGGGGACCTGATGAACTTGGAGTCCGCTGTTGCCCAGAGGTTGCGTCCACGAAAGCCGGTTTAGTGCGATCGATAGATATTCTTTTAGAAACTCCATTCATGTTGATGTCGAAAAATTTTTGATATCTGCTTTTGACTTCGAAAGGTCCGTCGTAAGGTGGTTCTAAGGGTGGTCTCACGGTGTCGTTTCGGACGAACACATGACTGGCAGAGCTGAGCCTCGGGTGTACAAAAGGTTTTTGCTTAGCATGTAGTGATGTTGGAGATGGACGCAGCTTACGCATGATGTCTTGTAACTGTTGAGCGAAATTATCAGGCGTGTGATTGTTAGCATCGTGAAAAAATTCTCCTGGAAGCCTCAGATTGCACCCAGTTCCAGTTCGTTTAACAGTTTTTTTAATCGTAACTGTTCGCTATCAGCGAACACATCTATTATTGCCTTTTTTACAGTGTCGTATTTATCTGTCTTAGGAGGATTGTTAATTATATCGCTCACCTGTTCGAGCACTTCTCCATCCAAACAGCTCACTATGTAATGAAATTTGGTTTCATCTGCGATCACTCCAGAAACGTAAAAACTGGACTCTACTTGCTTAAACCATAAGCTAGGCTTCTGTTTCCAAAAGGGTGGCAGTTTCACAGCAACTCTGGCTATAACCGGCTCCGCAGCCTTTTCCTCCTCATTGTCCGACATCGCGAAATGTGTAAATTAACTTACGAAATCGTCTTGGGTCACCAATTTGGCTTATCTGTGAAGAGGTATAAAAACAACACGTGCGTCGAAAACTACTTATTATTTATTGCCCTCACAAAAAACAGTCCAGGAAGGTTCACTTTTTTAAGGCAGTGTTGCCACAATGGTCGCCACAAGCTGAACCTAGCGTGAGTAAACTTCCTTCCTGGAGGTTCCAAGAGTTGTTGAGTATGGTTAGCAGGTAGAGGTTTAGCGTAGCGCTAAAATTATCAGTTTAGGTTCCAACTACAAATAAGTCATGTGAAAGTTATTGGAATAGTTACACAGACGTACGCGCCTACAATTTACGCTTTCTTTTGTAACATCTGTTGATACAATTTATATTATTTTTGAGCACTGAGTATGTACTCGTTTTTATTGAGTGTTTCTTGTGTGTATGTGTACGAGTCCTTCTTTTGTAAACATGTAAATTTGCTTTCCCCACAATCACCGAACTTGAATGGAAAAGGCCACCCTTACTTTAGTGGGGCCGGGTTGGGAAAAAAAAACTAAGGGAAAAGTTTAATCAGATCCACTCGTTTTCCCTTTCTCTTCTTTTTACCCTAAGCTTTTTTTATATATATATTTTTTTTTATCGAGCCCCTAATTAGGAATTATTCGTGAAACGTCACTTGAGTAGATTTATACAGTATTTAAATCCTTTGCCAGGGGCGAATTGTAAGCTATCCTTTTTGAACTTTTAAAGCTCGGATAGAGACTAGAAGACGTTGTTGTCCCAATTAAACGACAGGCAGTAAAATCTTCTCTCAGGATGGGAGAGGAATCGATTCAGGAACATTCCCAACGGTTTTGCTATTGGATGCGACTCCGGTTGAATTATTAGCGGTAAGTAACGAGGAGAAGGACTCCTCTCGGCACACCTTGATAAATTCCCCATTAGCTTAATGGCACTCATTAACGGGGTTCGGTTGGTACTACTCATGAGACGACCCTGGAGGACGCCCTCAGACCTGTCCTAACAGACTACGCGACCGACAGCCATTATGGGACCTTGAATAAACAATAAACTACACTGCTATTTTAAGAAAAATTTTTCTCAAGTATTCTACCCAAAAGCCGTATAAATACTGACTATTATAGGTACATTTAATTTACCACAAAAAGTAAGATGTGTTTTTTTTAAGTGAAAAACACGGCATATTAGTTTACATTGATGCATTTCTGCCATATGTAAGAATATTTCTATGCCATTTCTTTCCCACTATTTATTTTATAATATAATCTAAAATTGGTAAATAGTTTTTATATTTTGTGAATAAAGTAATGGGAAGCGTAGCAAATAATATTCAACACCACAAATATAATGTCTTTATTTTGTGACTCAAAACTGCCCCACCATAAACGGGTAAGCACATAAACAATACCTAATAACGGGAGGCTACGGACGTGGGATCACTGATTTTAGTTGAAGTTTGTTGTTACTAGTAACTTTAGGACTTGGACCCAAGTAAAAAATATTTATTGTTAATTAAACAAAAACATTCCCGGAAACAATTTTCACAATGATTATACGTCAACATGCACAATTAATAACTATAGAAACGCAAAGTCAATGATAAACAAGGTTTTAAAGTTCATTGACATATGAACCAATTTTTCCTTATATTTGTTCAAATGAGTTTAAAAATCAATACGATTACGTTGAGCAAATGTTTACATACCACGTTGCATGAGGTATTATTATATTTGTTCACTTAACATATCAACCGCTCCTAATCAGAGGGGGCAGTTCGTATTTTTTCGGCATATTATTAACCTATTTTTTAACCTACGTTTATCGAAATAAAATATCTGTCCAAATACGTACGTGTTTCATTGTTTTTAATACAGGTGACTTTTAGTATTATTCAAAAACTCATTTGTTTCATATTTCTCTCTATGTAGTGAACTAAGAAGAAAAGGATTGTTCTTGTTAAATCCAATTAAATAATTGTTTGGTATGAAACAAACGCTTGTATTGTAAATTGAAGTTGCACCTTTAGAACTAATACTAAGCGTTGAATTTATAGAAATGATAAATGATGGAGTGAGTGTGGTGTTCAACACTTTCAAAAAAAATAGTGCCTACTCACAGTAAGTTGTTTTGCCACGATCCGGATTTCGAGCCTTTTAGCTCATCATCAGATCTCTCGACGTGCATTGCCAAAGTGACCAAAGTGAAGTCCACTCAGGGAAGTGGTTGTAGATGTCCTTCAACCTGATGATGAGCTAAAAGGAAATCCGGATCGTATAAAACAACTTACTGTGAGTAGGAACTATCTTTTTTAGAACGTAGAGTTAATTTTTTTCTTTCAGAATGATATAGTAAGTTTTAGCGAGAATTGTTTTCATTGTCGTGTGCTCTCACTAGGGAGCAATTTGCGTGGCCATTGGCCCATTAGACGTCTTAGAGGGTTGTCGAGAAGAGTTTGGGGTGTAAGATGTTGAACTAGGGAGTTGGTATGTCCATAGTTTCATTGACGCGTCTATAAACGACTTCTTGCAGTTTTTAGGATAAATAGAATTTGAAGGTCCGCGTTGATTGAACATGAATTAGGGGGCTTCTATTAATGTTTGAAGGATTTTGAACTGCAGTGGCGTGATTCATTGGAGAATTGAACGCTTGATTTTGAACGCTCACAATTCATTTCTGTACAGATCTCTCAAAATAGTAGAAAAACTTGAATGGAAATTTTGTTTGTTCTAAAATCTTTCAGGAAGGCTTACATTACATGGCGAACGGATGACAGTGTTGCCCGCTGTACTGACTGATTTGCCGTTTTTGTCTGATGAAGGAGAACGCCTGAGGCGCTTTGGAACATTGTTATAATGTATCCGTGATGAAAGGTTAAGACTTTAGTCGGAATGAGGGTCCAGGAAGCGCATGGGTCGGTGATGGAGTACGAATCTCAAGGCCTGTGTTGATACGAAGTACGTTGGGTTGGATACGAAGTAAGCTTTGGCAGTGGTTCAAAGGATTTTGGGCTGGAGATTGATACGTAGTTTTCGATGCCGTACGTTCAGATTTGTTACACTAATGATCAGTAGATGAGGTAGTTGTTTTTAGTGAGTTTCGATCTTGTATTTTATAACCTTTTAAGCAGAATATACCAACTCTTAAGTCGAGTGCGGGTATACCGATTAAATATTTGTTGAAAAGAAGTCCCAAATAGCTTACGACATTGCAGAGATAGTTGTAGTAGATCAGAGAAGAGATGATAAAGCAAAGAGTGAAAATTTACTTGGTTTTAATCTCGATTTGTCCGTCTTGTACCGTTCTTCCAAACGGGACAAATAGTCGTGGAGATTTCTTAAAGCATCTACTAGGTTTTTTTTAAAGATGGCAGTACCAATCAATAAAGATCGAAACGTTGGCACGACAAAGAAAATGTTTTTTTTTTTGAAACCTACATCACACCTGTCGCACCTCACGATTTTCGAATAGTAATATATCAGAAATTTCGATTTTATAGTTGAAATAAATGCGATAAATTTATTGTATAAATAAATCATGTAGTTAAGCACTTTAGATTGAAATAATTGAATAAGATATAAGTAGTGCTTAGCTTTCCCTTAGAGTTAAAAATTGTATAAGTCCATATGGATGCAAATAGTGCCGTATTGCATTATGTAGTATTGATAATTTTATCTCTTTAAACAGTCTACACGCTTTATCCTTGTGCTGTATGTTCCAGGTTAACCGTTGTCAACGTACTCGTTCATAAGGTAAATTTGTCGGGGAAATAGAATATTGATTAGTAAGTATAAAGGAAGGGTGTTTTGTTTGAGGTGAAAATTATTCAGTACGATTAGTTCTCATTGATCTTGATTCGCCAAGGACGAATTCGTGGATCCAGGGTTTGGAGGTGTTGTTGAAGAGGGAAAGAGACATTGACAGCATACGAGATAGAGGAGAGGGTGTCATCGGTTCGATCGACAAATTAGGGCCAGGATAGATAGTTGAGAATACTGCCTTGATAGGATAGCACATGTATAGGAATCTTAGGTTGTATGTGAGATATGGCACAATAATAAGTAAGTTTGACAAGGCAATAGGTAACTGGAAAGTACTGCTTCAACACTGTGGTGGTGGCTATGGTGTTTAAAATGCAATGGGCTTAGTGATTTGGATATGGTGAAGTGGTAGTATCAGAAGATGAACTGATAGTTACAAGTTTGCAGTTTGATAAGAGGCTTCTAGAACACTTCATTTTCAACTTAGAAAGTTTGGGTGGACAGTTGGTTTTTCTTCTGAAGGTTGCTTTGCCAGATGAACTACTGCTTGGTTTGGCGTTAAAATACAGTCTTACCATAATTCCAAGTGGCTTGACAGCGAAGACGTTAGAATGAACACGCGGTGCTTAAATTTTCAATAAACCTCTAACTGTAATTTGTAAGTGATCATATTAAAAAATTAAATTACACATATATCTCCAACCTTCTCAAAGTTAATGCTGATAATACATATTTTTAAGGGTCCGCAGCACACACACCAGACCATGGGGAGTTGCGAAGCGGTTTTGGCCAGAGAGTCAATTGAACAAGACAATTAACGGCCTTCGATGAAAAAAAAGAATCAATTAGCCACCCCCACAAAAACGTTTGATATATTCCAAATAAATCGCCTTGCAATCAGGGGTTTTTCTGAGGTCGGCCCAAATTATTCGCCCGGTCAGCAGTTTTAACGAGCCGTCTTGTTACCCTCCTGACCCTCCACGTGTGGTTCTTCAAAGAGAGCTGAACAAAAGAATACAGAATGTCAAAAATTTACAAATATTTTGTTTTTTAGATTATTCTTCTTGCAAAAACATTTATAAACCACAACGAGTTTTTAGAATTGCAAGAAAATCCTTACTCTCAAAATTTATTGGATAAATCTGGATTGATTTTATCGCAATTTCTATCTACTATTATGTACGTTTTCATCGCTTTAGTACAATAAACAAATTAGATGGCAGGATTGACCATATATGTGAGCCACTTATGCTGCACTTTTTTTTCGCCCGTAATGATTCTTGTATGGTTATCTTCAAAAAATATATATAAAAAATGCGGAAAATTGTATAAAAGTCTATTTGTGTATAAAATAGTAGATTTTTTGTAGCTTTTCCGTTCCAGATCGTCTCGCATGGAATGTTTGATTACACTTGCAGTTTTTCAAAATCTACCACCGTCATTTAAAAAACGTTCAGTGCTTTCAACTTTCAAAAATGCAAATTTATTTCTAAGGAGCAAGGGTTATAAAAATTGCCGGCAGAAGGTTCGATCCATGGAAAATCAACAAGCATTCAGTGCCGGCAGAAGGACAGATTGTCTAGCGGTGAAGCTATGAGAGGGCCAATGGCCCTTGACCGACCAGCAGATGTTCGCTACTGCTGCAGAGCTTTCTCGTCTCCAATCCGCATGACGTAAACAGTAGCACGAATATCTCTCGTAAAATTAGATGAGCCGTGACCGTCAGATGGCACAGGCAAAGGGGTGAAAATGCAATGTACATACCAATTATACGCGTTTGTCTACGATAATAAAGAAGATTCGGAAAGAAAATTAATTTCGCCATTTGTAAAACGAAAATTTAAAGTTTCTCATTTATATAGCATTTTATTTCGATAGGTAACAGTGTTTGTCATATCACCATCTATTAATTGCTAGTACAATTATGATAATTTTATTTAAATTGTGTATGCATTGAAAAGTAAATAACTTATAAAACATTGAAAAACTTCAATTATTGGCGAATTAGTTTTTCTAAAAACTGCCAATTCAGCTCACCAATTCAGCTTCTGACCTTCGTCTGCGTTAAAGTTGAAAAAGTTTGGAATACTGGGCGGCAAGGCTCAGGCATACGACAGAGTCTACGATCCGGAAATTCTCAATAAAGGAAAATAGTTGGTATCCAATTACTTAGTCCTGGAACTCTACCGAACTAACCGAGTAAGGTGTGGCAAAGAGTTCTTAACAACAATGGATTTTATGCGCCCCACAAGGGAACAGTCTTGGCACCATTCTGTATACTATTTATACTGCTTATCTGCCAATCCATTTAAACGCCACCCAGTCCAGGCCAGATACCGCAATAATATGTACAAACATGAATTCCACACTAGCAACAGCCGTCGATATGCAGGAACATCTCGAGCTATTCGTAGACGGGTGCGAAAAATGAAAAATGGGTTTGAACGTGGGAAAATGTACCCAAATTATTGATACGCTACACCCTCGACTATACACATTCACATATTAAAGTAATTAAGAAGGCAGAATGAAGTTGAATCCCCACAGAGATTTAAACAACCAGAACTTACCAGAAGACTTACAAAACTATGAAAAACTCCTTGGACCAAAATCAGGCGTTAATGTACACAAACTAACGCTCCACAAAATGACTGACAGGTTTAAAGAACGGAACAAGAAACGGTGTGTACCACGGCGTTACCTAATATTAAACCCACCCACCCAGTCCAATCAAAACTCTATAGATGAACTTTCCAAGGTCTCAACTACGTCTTTAATCTTCTGATCCACAATGAACTCAACTTTCTCTTCGTTGAAGACTTAATCTGTTTCCTAAAGATAGATATCCTTTCTCCTCACCTTAGCCTGTTCAGCCTTCTCTGCTACCATACATTCTCTAAATCCTCGACGTCACTTTAAAAACGGTTAGCACAGAAACCTACTCACCACCTGGTCACCCAACAGCGACTGATAACCTAGAATGCTTTCCCAAAGTATCCGGTTCAAAAGCAGGGAAATGGAACTAGACTTCATTTCCCCTTCTAGTTATGAAATGAATAGACATTTAAGTGTATTTAAAACCTTGTGGGTGTCGTTTTTCAGACTTGCACATTTAGTATCTGAATTCAGTTTACTATCTCGTATTATTGAACTGCATTTATTTTTAGAGTTATTAATTATATTGGAATGATTGTTTGAAAGTAAATGGATTTTGTTGCAGTGTTATTGGTGGTGGTGCAAACCTTTTATTGCACGCAATTATCATAATGTTAATCATAAATATTTGTATAATGAGGAGACATAAATTATTATAGCAATTGATGTTTAATATTTGCGTATTAATTTCGAAAAATCTGAGCAATTTCAGCGTGTAATTGTGGTTTTATTAACCTGCCGCTGTTTGGCATCGTCCTCCCTAATTAGCCGTTCTGACGCCTTGTTAAAAATAATTGTCCCGGAGCCACCGGGGATAATTTACAATAAATAGCTCGATTTATTTAATTGGGCGTAATGCAGAGGGATTAATGGTATCGGGGGCTAGGGAGACTGTAAAAAAAACTCCTCCCTCAAATGAGGGGACCGCTCAGCTGGCTGCTTTCGAATAATGGACGGAAAAGAGCAGCATCTGCGGTTGTCATTGTGACCGGAAGGAATCTCTTTTTTTTATTCCAATCGTGTTTAATTCGACCGTGGAGAAAAAATATACTTCACGCCACATTTCATCCTCAAAGAGTCAGAGATCTAACATTGACCCGTTTACCAACCTAGAAGAGCGTAGCGTATTACCTAAGTACTCATTTTCCCTCTTCATATGTGAATTTTTAACAAGCAGTTTCACAATTGAAATACAGGGTACACGCATATTGAAGCGTGTATGACTTTGACAATATCAATCACCTGAACACGCGAACCCCACTTTCATAATCACAAACGTGCTCATCTGGCCAATGTTGTAAAAAAGGTTTGCTGTAGGTTATTGACCACCAAGAAAAACCTATTAAATTATTAAAAGATAAAAATATATTCAATAAACGTATATAATGTAATACATAAAAGAATACATAAGTCTTACGAGGCAAAAAATTAAGAAGGTCAATCGGTCATGCACTAAAATAAAATAATACTTTCAATTTGTATTCAAGTAAAAATTACGTATTAAAATATGTTGTAAAATTACATAATTATATCATGCAACTACAAGCAAATGAAACCTATTCATATTTTACTTAAAATTAATCCGCATAAATTAGACGTTCAGGACCTTGGTAATGCTTTGCAAGGTCAATTATTGACTTAACGGGGCTACGATTCTGAGTACGGTCGAATAAGATCATGAATTACCTGTGCAACACATACATATCTATTGGTAGATCGATTCAATAAAAAGTCATATTTTGAGTAGTTTATTTGTATTTGAGTATGCTGTTTGAACTTACCCAAAAAAATTTTGAACTTCAGATCGTTTCAATAATTTTGGCCTGTCTATCCTGGCTGGGTTGTCCCTCAAGACCCATTCCATCATTCGGTATTAATTGCATAAGGCAAGAAACGCAGAAACTAGCATATTAGCATAACAAATTACGCTTAAAACTAAAAAAAAAAAATATTGGCAAAACCAACTCACTCAACAAAGATGACATTTAATACATAATATTCGTATGGCGAGACAAATGCATTGAACAAACAGGCAAAAAATTCAAAGATGTAAAAAAAATAACATACAAAGAACATAAAGAATCATTAAACTCAACGATTTAAAATTAAATTACGCACTTCACAAAAAACCATCACAAACCGTGGACAATTCAGACAAACATGAAACTTGTACAACACATACCAAAAGGCAAAAAAAAACACACTTGAATATACAAGCATAATACATTAGTCATTAAAATTCTTATAAATTCACAAATTAACAACAGTTCACTTACATTATTTTTAGATTCACAATTGCTATACATATTAAACAGGAACGGACAATCACAAAGACCGCCTGGAAGAATAAAAATAATCTGCCTTAATGCACTAAAGGCCCAAATAAAAATAAAACCAGCATAAGCATTTCAATCCTCCTAAAAGAGTTTTAGTTCAAAAAAATCACTCGGCCACAATGAAGATGGCGAAAGCCGAAACGAGCATGATAGACAGACTAAAATTATCGCCAACAGCCAGAATTTCAAGTCCTCCGCCGACGGCCCAGACAAATCCTCCCACCTCCTTGGCATAAATGTTACAAAGATACTTAAAAAATCCTGTTCGACTTTATAAAAAACAACACTAGCTACAAATCATAGCTTAGAAAATAAGTATATCTGTAAATAGAATATTCACCAGAACTTAATTAACATGAAAGTTAACTTCAGTTTCAATGAAGCAATTGCCACGAAGCATAATTTCTACAAATTATTAACGATAATAACAAAAACTTAGTATAAAAATCAATTATATGTAATAATTTTGGTGGGGAACGTCGGTGGCCGCAACGGTGAAGGTGATGGTATAGCGCACTTAACTGTAAAGGGATCGTTATTTATAAGAGCTGCGTACAGCAATTTTACCTTGCCAACTACCTTAATCGGCTTGGTTCTTCCCATGATTCAAGTAAGTTTGTTTTATCCGTGATAAGTCTTCAATATTCTACCCAATCTGCATTGGCTCTCTGGGTGTCATGGTGTCATTTAGAAGTATAGCTGGGCTCTGGTACGTAAAGACTACAATGGACTTATTTGGATTAATAATTATTGTCCATCTTTTACACCGGATGTTCAGGACTCGCTGAAGATTGTCTTTAGCGAGTTTTGAATTTAAATCTATGCTAAATGCAACAGCATCAACCGCGACTGGCGTCGATGTTACGCAATAGGTGCCTGGATGTACCTTCTACCAAGTATAGAACGGGTCCGAAAACACAGCCCAGCGGTAATCGCTCTGAATTGCTTGCATGAAATCACCTCACTGTAAATGTTAATTAATTATTAGCTCGAAAACAAATATTTTAAACCTTTATTCAATTCATGTCAGTCGATTCGAGTTTCTGTTTCATGTCAAGTCAAAAGTTGTCTAATAGTGATTTTGAGCAATGAGTGTTTTGCTTTCTTTCGTGCTTTCTTCTTTTTCCTACGTTCAGAAAGGTTAAAAATGGCTAAATATTCTGTTATTCTGTTTTATGTTTCAGGCACAGTTCCAAGATCATTGTGGAGATTTAATCTTCTGATGTCATGAGAACTTAGTAATTAATATTGAGCATTCTATTTGAAGTTTTTCCTTTATTAATCCATTTAAGTTTATTGTTATTAATTATTCAATTCTTTTTATGTAAGGTCCCAAGATGAAAAACATAGTTCCACGACCATCGCCTTGTCACCTGGGTTCGACTCCCGCTCCGACACTAACTTTTTCATCTCAACCAAGACCTTTTATAAAAAGAATAATTAAATTTCCCTTTATTTATTAAAATTGAACAAACCACTGAAAAAAAAACACTTTAAAATCTGACAGAAAATTAATTAGCTTATTTGTATGCTAGAATCTTCCAATATTCCAGTGGCATGTGATTTTCAATGTCCATACCACCGACTCTAAAAACAAAATACGTGTTTTTCAGACGAGAAGGAAATCGACTTCTACTCACTGAAGAGCGTATTTACACTTTTTTAAATGGCTCTTTGTTGTGGTGCCCCTCCATCAAATCCAATGGGTTGGTAACAATATGTAATTGTACAACAATGTGATCAGATAGGCGTGACGTTACATCTGGACCGTACTTGCTCCTCCGCCTCTGTGTTCAGGACCACATGGTGCACTTGTGGCCCATCTATCAAATAACCTGTTCAAGTACCGTCGTCATGGTGGCTTCCTCTTTTATACGAAATTCTAAAAAAAAGTTCAATGCCATTTTTTTGTATTGATTTAGTAGGATGATTTTGTGTTATACTTAATGATTATTTGGAGATAGTGAGATGCAGTCTGGTGTGATGTAGGTTGAGAAAAACGTTTTCTTTCTCGTGCCAATGTTTCGATCTTTAATGAGATCATCTTCGGGGCTCAACGTGTTTGTTTTCTGTGTGTCATTATTGTGTGTCGCGTTGAAAGCTTTAACCTTGAAAGACAGAACAATAGTTATTGTCGAATTTGGCACCTGGGAACGACAAAATGCCTAATTTGGGATTATAATTTTTATTCAAAACTTTATTTAATCAAGTTGTGAGATAGAATTGCGAGACTGAATTTTTGTAGTGTTAAAGTACGTACAGATGGTTTTACAGTTTGAAACTAACAATAAATTAATATACATTTGCAGTAATTTTAGTTACATCTTATTCTCTTTCATCAAAAACTAAAAATTGTATTTAAAAAAGTGGGCATCTAGATCTAGATGTAATTGTTTCAGTGTATGCTATACTGCGCTCTTTAAGAGTTATTGTATCCACCGTTCTCTGCTTAAAGCACTTCGGTGAGTGCTATTTCATCAAGAAATTTTATTAATGGGCCCATAGTCGAAGCTCTTCTATGGTCACAAACATCCCAAAACATTTCCTCCTGCCCGCAGTTCGTTAGTAAATGTGTGTTAGTGTCTTTTCTGCCTCTTTGCAGAATGTGCATGTGCCATACTGGATTTTTCCAATTTCATTTTAGTGTCAATTTAATCTGCAGTGTCCTGTTAGGGTTCGTAGTCTGTTCCTGCTTGCTTTGACACAATCTGTGATTTCTTTTCTACCAAAAATGGTTAGTGGATTCTTGGATTGTCTGTCCAATGAGTGAATTCCATTGTTCCTTCATTTCTTTTTGTCCTTCTGCCTGAGATATTCGATAATAGTGTGGATTCCGGGCCACAGAAGGTTCAGGTCGTATCAGCGATGTAGCAGCTCCTTCCCTTGCAAGGATGCCCGCTTTCTCGTTGCCTTCTACTCCCTGTGTCCTGCGACCCAACAGAGGCTGACCTTATTCTGCATGCCTAATAATTTGGTTTTACAATTCAGCACGATCCTTGAATTAATGTAAGACATTCCCATACTGGATGGCAACCGTCCAAATACTCTTATATACTCAATTCAAAAATCCATGGAATATGCCGGGATTCGAACCCAAAACCTGTAGCGCGGCAGATATGAGTGGGACTCCGTAATCCCACGGCCATCGCGGTCTCCAAGTGACACTGAGCTGATAATGATTACATTCTGATCAAAATACGTATAACAAAATTCTGAATCATCTGCCACTTTCCGAATCCCGTTATGTAATATGGCAAACTTCTGAAACACGTATGATTTGCTAAAACAGGAAATAGACAGAAATGAAAAGGAAAGAAAGGAGGATAATAACTAAAGAAATTTTGCAAGGCGGGGTGTTTCTTTAACCCTGTTAAAAAATCATTCTAAGTACCGATTAGTTTACTTTTATCTATCTTTTTGGTGTCTTTACTGTGCTTCTTATGATGTGGTTGTGAAGTGGTGAAAGGCTTAGAGTCTAACATTTACATAAACGTTTTTGATGGTTTGCAACTTTGGCGTCGAGTTTTAAATGCATGTTATAAGTCGTATATGAATTCGTAATTTTACAATTTTACTACTCAAATAAGAGAAGAAAGTTGCAATTCTCAGAAGTGGATTTTGCAGGGGCAGGTTTCAGGTCGTCCATCCGACAGAATTTTATTGATCAGAATCCTCCCTAAAAATATAATGTTTGTCCGCGTGAAAGTTGTTCTCCAGGAGCTGTTGTAAGTTGCCGCCATGTTGTTACCCACGGGACTTGGCCTTTTCCAATTATCTACTACGCCCTCCTCGCCAAACCTCGCATCTTCCTTTCCGGCGGTCTAAGATTATATTTTTCCACGCCCGAACTTTCGAATATCCTTGAATTTCCTTAAATCGTTAACGGCCAATGAAAGTTACAACGGATGGGTTCCCGCCCTTTAAATATTAATCCGCCTTGGAACGGTTCCTTCACTTTTTACATCCGGGGCCCTTTTTAATTTTTTATTCAATGAGCGTCTCTTGCCCACCCCCGCAATGTGATCACGTCGTTAAATATTCAGCCTCTGACAAAACGTATCGGAAAGAACCCCACCGTTTTTTTTTCCATATTTTGGACCCGTTTCGACGTTTATTTATTGCCTGAGTCGTGAGTATTTAACGAAGAGCGAGTTATTAAATTGAGTGGTTTTTTTTTTGTAATTGAAGCCATCTTTGGTCAAAGACGTGACAACATGAAAACATTTTGAAAGATGTCATCTTGAGATCGTGAAGTGATAAACGGGTAACTTGACAGTGTTTATTGGCCTATGAGTTAAAATGATTTACAGTCAGTTCAGTTCAGAGTCGTTCTAACGTCCGTCCCTCTTCTCTCCACGAAGAAAATTTATCTCGGCTGGAGAATTTCTGTCGTTCTGGATACTATTGCGGATACATTTTGATGTTTTCTTTAATCTGTAGTGGATTCCTTAACAAAGTAAACTGCTAAGTTTGCTCTGAAATTCTAAACTCCACTTAACAACCTTCAGAAAAAAGGAGACGCATTGTATGCCGGAGCTAGTCTTATAATATGTGCTAAACATTAACTGTGATTTGTCTGATGTACATAACTGTTCATATACAAGTATTTCTATTTGCACGTATTATAATTTATTTGTCTCTTGTTCGATCGTTCAGCTTCGCAGGGGAAAAAAAGCCCATGGCAAATGAGTTTTTCCGTTGTAATACCTCTTCTTTTTTATTTCTTAAAATATTTTCATTCTTCGTTCTCGGTGGTGGTTTTCGTGTGTCTGTGCGCTTATCAAACAAAACCAAGCTCTTTACGCTCATTGCAGAAATTGGACATAAACATCTTGGCATAAATGTTACCCAATCTGCACAAATATCAGTTTGATTTATCAGACATGACACAAACTATCCACATATACAAAAATGATAGCAAAACAGTTAAGGATAAACTCAACACTACTCATACGAAACCTCACAGATGAAAAAAACAAGAACAATGAAACATCAATAACAAATGAATAACCAACGTGCAAAATAAACAAAATAACACTGAAACAAAATGACAGAAGTGCAGATAAATATTTAACCAATTACAAAACCAAAAATGCAACAAGCACAATTCAAAAAACTTCTAAAAGAGTGAAATAGTGACAGTCAATAATCTTCTCTGTATTTGTTGTTTTATATAATTTTAATTGTCTATTTTCACCGGTCACATCACTAGCACTACGGTCAGCATTGATTTCGGAGGATACATGCATTCAAACATTAAGAGCCTGGGCAATGACTCAGAGAGATTAAGAGAAAATAGATCTCTGAGCTAACGATGTTCAATGCGAAACAAAGTAGAGAATAGAAGACGAAAGATTGGAGTGCTACGGTTTAAATCTTGAATGAAGGTTAAGTTGAAGTCATTGGGGATGGCGAGATCCTAAGGATTTTGAAAAATTCCCCTGAGGATTTTAATTCTAATGCTTGGATGGGTTGGGTGGCTTTGAGGTACACTAAACGTACACTACATTTATTCAAAAAGTAATACGTTTTTATTACGATCATAGTGATGCTTTTCACGCAAATAATTACAAGGAATGTCACACTCAACTTCACAAATAAAAAACGACACGTCTATTAGACCTTAAATTGACCAGATAAATTGAGAACGACAGGTTTCTAACCATTTTTTAAATAAATTATTCATAAAAACAGCAGTAAAGACAACAAATAAAATTGAATAACTAGAGAAACATTGACAAGACTAACTCACATGACAAAACGTGTGTGTTGATTTTCTCTCTCTCTATCTCTATCTATATGTCTATCTGTCTCTTTATCCGTCCATCTATCTATCTATTTATCTATCTCTATCTATCTGTTTGTCTGTCTATCTATCTATCTGTCTACCTATTTATCTATTGGGTTGTCCGGAAAATAATGCAGGATTTTAAGTTTTCATTAAAAAAAATCTATATAAAATATTCTGTTTACGTTTACAGGATTACTCATTTGTATGAATGTCAACACTTATTAATCCTCTTCCAAATGATATTGTTTGTTTACCTCTGTAGCATTCCGCTACTTGGAAATAATTCAGTCATCCTTATAATGTCAAAGCGAGAATTTCGTACGATTTTCTTTTACGAGTTTAAACTCGGCCGAAGCGGAGCCCAAACGGCTAGAAACATTAACCAAATCTGGGGCCAGGGTTGTGTTAATGAGTGCACTGTGCAAAGGTGGTTTAAAAAATTTCGGGAGGGAGATTTCAGCCTTGAAGATGAAGAAGGTCGTGGAAGGCATTCCTCTCTTAATGATGATGTTCTGCGATCAGTGGTGGAAGAAAACCCCAAAACAACTGTTCGAGAACTTGCAGAGCAACTCAAAGTCAGTAAAACGACCGTCGCTGACCACCTCAAGGCGATTGAGTTGGTGGCCCCCAACTCATCAAAAAAAGGTAATGGTTACGGTATGGTGGGCTTCATTTGGTTTAATACACTACAGCTTCTTAAATCCTGGCGAAACCATCAATGCTGAATCATACTGTAACCAAATTAATACCATGCATCAGAAATTGGCGTAATGAAGCCCTCTTTGGTCAATCGGAAAGGGCCCATTTTGTTGCATGACAACGCTCGACCACATGTGTCACGTGTAACGTCACAAAAATTATTGGAGCTTGGCTATGAAACTTTGCCTCACCCACCCTACTCTCCGGACCTCTCGCCTACTGACTACCATTTTTTTAGACACCTGGACCACTACTTACAACACATAATATTCAAAAATCAAACGGAACTGGAAAATGCATTTATTGACTTTATCAATTCTAAAAATTCTGAATTCTACTCAGACGGAATTAATAAGTTACCAACACGTTGGGAGAAATGTATTGAGAGTATGGGAAATTATTTTGATTAAAGAACATTGCTTTAAAGTAACTAGTTTCTTTTTTTTTTGTTTAATAC
Source organism: Cimex hemipterus (assembly GCA_039619505.1). Classification (NCBI taxonomy): domain Eukaryota; kingdom Metazoa; phylum Arthropoda; class Insecta; order Hemiptera; family Cimicidae; genus Cimex; species Cimex hemipterus. Next base: position 18,766,588 of record CM077104.1, on the reverse strand, counting down.
CAAAATCCTGCATTATTTTCCGGACAACCCAATATCTTTCTGTCTGTCTACTTATCTATCTGTCTATTTATCTATCTGTCTACCTATTTATCTATCTATCTCTCTATCTATCTCTATCTATCTGTCTGTCTACTTATCTATCTGTCTACCTATTTATCTATCTATCTCTCTATCTATCTGTCTGTTTATTTATTTATATATATATATATATTTATTTATTTATTTATTTATCTATCTATCTATCTATCAATCTGTCTATTTATATATCTATCTATCTTTTTACCTATCTCTATCTTTCTGTCTGTTTATTTATCTATCTATCTCTCTATATATCTATTTATTTGTGTGTCTGTCTATTTATCTATATATCTGTCAATATGTCTATCTATCTATCTATCTCATTCTCTCATACCTTTCATTCCATCTCTCTAACACAATAAACATTTTTTATATCGAAATATAATCCAGCTGTGCTAAATTTAGTGTAACACACTTTAGTCGTGTTAGCTGTACACATATGTTTTGAGTTCCATCCAACATAAAAAAACCAATACGTTTTTATCTCGATCATAGTGACGCTTGTCACGAAAAAGTTACAACGAATATGTACATGTCTCTTGGTCCATCCTATCCTCGCTGTTTTGGTTTGCCAGACAGGTTTCGATTTCACATTATCGCACCAACCTACTGCTGAAGGCAGCGAGAAAGCGAAACGCGTTTGATAAAACTACGATGAAAACATATAAAAATATCCTTACATAAAAAGCGACCAAAACAGCGAGGGCAGATACCAAATAAACAAATTATAAAACGCGTATAAACGTTTGAATCTTCTAAGTTTCCAAACAGATTAACGTGTCTTTGGCGTAGTGTTCATGATTATCGGGAGAATTATATTTAATAAAAAGCCCTCTCAACCAAATAAATCCTCTTTTGTTGTTATTAGAGAATTTGGACAATTTGCGAATTTGACCAGGTTCGCATAACCGGCCCGACACATATTCAAACAATGGGAACGAATTAATTTCCCCTTTTCACTGGGCCTGTATCGAAATCTGTTGTTTAAAATGGTCGCATTGGGGCACGGTTTCCGAATTAATTTGTTGTACGTCGAGGCCCCTCGAGAGAGCTGGGGGGCCACCGGTCGCCCTCCAGGGAGAAGAAGTTGATTGTACTTGTTTCAAATCGAAAACCCTGGCCCGCCTGAATTGCTGCACTCCGTTTGACCTACATGTATATGCGTGACTGCAACGGAAGACTCGACCCCGTTGGAAAACAAAACATGCGCCCTTGCTCACAAAGTATGTGTCAATACTTTGAAAAGAATAATTTACACGATGAGGGAATAGACAAATACGTGCTTGTAGCTAAGTCGTACCAATACTTTCGGTCTGTCTATCCCCATCTTCTGTAGTAGTTCGTTGGTACGATATTGTTTGGTCAGTTTCCAATGTGAAAAGAGGGTTTTAAGGTTTTTAGTGGAAATGAAAAGTCAGTGGTACGAGCGGGATTCGAATGCACGATCTTCAGCCAGATACGCCGCTGCTCTACCAATTGGGCTATCGAACATCAACTTCCCATCTCAACTCCACCTTATGAGTATACTCCGAGTGGATCGAGGTCACGAGGTAGAGCAGCGGCGTATGTAGCCGAAGATCGTGGGGTTCGAATCCCGCTCGTGCCATTGACTTTTTTTCACCTCAACTAAAACCTTAATTAAGAGTAATATATTAATTGGTCAAGCGGACTACGAAATATTGAATAACGTGAAAATAATAAGGTGTTATCTTCTTTTTTTCAAAATCATATTTTAATAGTATACAACGCATTGTTCTTGTATTTTGATGAAACAAATAAATAAAGATGAATTGTCATTTTTTACAAAGCACTCTGGGATAGTCAGGGGGATAAATCCTTTTCAGATAACCTTTTTTTTCGTAAAACATGCATTAATTCTTTTCTTGGCCATTGCCGATCCCATCATAACGCAATTTATCAAATATGTCCGGGCTTTTGCAAAATGCCAAGTTTTCTAATTCTCGGAACAGAACGGGCCCGTCTTGCGGGGTTTGAAGTTGAATCTCAGGAGGTGGTCGGTGATTGCAGTGTAGACGTGCTCTCCATACGACTCCTCTGATTACCCGCCCCAATCGCATTGTCTGCCACCGGCCCACACCCTTGACTAGGCAATTCACTGCAGAATGACGCAGGGGTTGTATTAAAACAATCGGGTGAGTTGGAAATAAAAAATAAAAGAGAATTGTTCGTTTATTTAATAAATAAAATAAAACCGTATTAGTTTGTGTGTTGATGGCGTGAAGAACATACAAAGCAAAGCCATCAATACACAGAAACATCAGCTAGTTAAACGTAAAGTAGGATATCAGCTAAAGAATTGGCCTGAGTACGTAAATTAGCAATTTCATTTCTAGGGTGCTTAGTTTCATTCAAACCATCAATTCCAAAGACCAAAGTATCATCAACAACCCTTTCTACGTCGTAAGAAGTAAGAATACACGCCGCGAGTTCTTAGCATTCTTTTTGAAAAAGATATTTTTTCAATCCCGACTCTAAACGTTTCTCAGCAAGCTTGGCTAGCCGGTACTTCTCCTCGACATGAAATTTTCCTCCCAAACGATCTACGAACGTAGATGACAGATAAATTGCCTGAAAATATAAAAATTCAAAAGAACTTCTAATATAAAAAAACCACTTGCTATCATGTAAGCAGAACGTAGATGTCTAAATGTTGTCGATCGATCATGAAATGTTTCAATCCTGATTCCAAACGTTTCTCAGTATGCTTCCTGCTCACTACCGCTAACATATATCTCCTAGGATTCTTCCTAAACAAGAAATTCTTCCAAAATTTTACGAAGGCTAACACGATTGGGCTTCAATTAAAAACTCGTTTAGACCCTCCCGAAAAGAAGAAACCCTCCTAACCAGGCTGCGAATTGGCCACTCCCGACTCACTCATAGTTTCCTCCTTGAACGAACTCCTAAACCTATATGTCCACTCTGTAAAACTACCATCACGATATCCCACAACCTAATAGATCCTTTATACACCTCTAAAAGAACCCTCCATCAAATTCCCAAAAACATCCAATCCATACTAAGCAACAACTTACACCAATAAACAAAATTTTTAACTTCTTAACAGACATCCTACTAATTGATAAAATCTAATTTCTTATCCCCTCAACTGTTGTTTCCTTTGCTGGCTCCCCGTCTTGGCGGTGTGGTGCGGCCGATTTCTGGCCACGCCCGTGCGGGGCCTCGGATGCAGGTCGGTCTTGGGCTGGATTGAAGGGTGCCTCCCCGGGCTCTGAGATCAAGGAATCTCCAGCGAGCTTGGAGGAGGTGTCGATGGTGACTAGACACCGACCCCTCCTCGATAAGGTCCTGCGCGCAATATTAAGACTAAAAGCATCAGTTGCGAGAGATCCGTGGGGTTCCGTACTGCACCAGGGTTTGCGGAGGCCTCGCTCTGAGGGGGCCGGGCTGCGCCGTTGACTTGCAAAGATTCAAGACTTAATGACCAATAAGGTTGCAGCCTTTAATTTAAAAAAATTGTTTATGAAAACATCTCAACTCAATCCATTCAAGCCAGGTGAAAACATTCAATTCCAAAGTCCAAAGTATTGTTAAGAACGATCTTTTTTAAATTTCTAACATTCACTTAACAAGAGTTTAGCATTCTTTTTGAATAAGAAAGTTTCCAAACCCGATTACCAAGGTTTTTCAGTAAGCTTCCTGTTCACCACAATAATTCACTTCAAGTTCACCTAGGATTTATCCTTAACCAGAAATCTTTGCAAACCAAACAAAAGCTAAAACGATGAAGACAGGACATGAACTGAACTTAACAGAATAGCTTTTTGTTCTTAAATTAGAAAATTTGACCATTGATTATCATGACTTAGGAAACCGTCGTTTACACACAATAAAAGGTGTGTATTTAGGAAAATAAAGTCAACACTAGGCCACCAACTTTTAACAAGAGCCTTTGGAAAATTCTCTTTAAAAATTAATAGTTTGGCCAGTTCGCCTCAAGAGAGGCACTACTGCCAAAATTAATCTCCGATTTCAATAACGCGAAACCTTAAGAGGCGGGGAATGAGAAGCACGCTGGAAAAACAAAAGGAGAGTTTTTCATTTGCGGAAAAATTTCCTCGGGGCAGGGCGGAGGGCGAGGGTTGAGCACACCTGGGAAATCTGTAGAGTGCAAACACGGACTTAAAGGACATAAATAATGCCCACCGGGATGACGAGCCCTGGACGACATTCACTGAGGTTTACCTTCATTACTCCGAGACCGAGTTCTCTTTATTTGCCCTTCTTGCAATATATAAAAGCAATCGGCTTTGCCGGTAAAAAAATTATTGACCTAATTTATAAGGTTTTCCCAAAAAAATGGCCCTGTGAAAAAATTATGCTGAGCACACAATAATGCATTCATTTTCGTGAATTTTGGTCGGCGTGTCCTCGCTGTTTTGTCTTCCAGACACGATTGTCGCTTCACATCATCTTCTGCGGTAGGTCTAAGTGATTGCTGTTTAGCCTGGTATCTTTCATAAGGCAAAACCAACGACTAACTTACAAAAACGCAAGGAAAACCAGTTAAATACATTTTGTTGGATGCTGTATTTCTACAAGTACAGTAAGTAGTATCTACAGGAGCTGGTGAATAAATAGCGAAAATAATCTAACATATAAACTTTTCAAACGGTATCTACTTTCTCGAAAATTTTATTCACAACTGCAGTCTTCAGCCCAAGGTGTCCTTTAGAGAGGGCTTAATAATTTATTTCCAATACTACAAGTATCGACCTCTTTTTTCACTCACGAACACTCGAGTTACAAGAGGTACAGTCCTTGGTTATGTTAGGACTGAGCCGGTCTTCAAGGAAATTTGAGATCGCCTGTAAAAAAAAGAAGAAAAAACTTAAATATGTCCGTCTGTCATTTAAGAACGTTTTGCCCTGATGATGACCTTAAAGGTCGAACTCTTGGCAGGAACGACTGAATTTGCTCTTCTTCACGATCGTGCCTTGAACCAGTGTTCGTTAATGTTTTTGTATGGTGTAATTAAGTAATTCCTTTCATAAAGGAGAGCGCCTACCGATTGGGTTTCGCGGGTGGGCGGTCAAACCGACAATGTTTTTTCATATAATTCACAAGTAAAAATCCATGGGCAAAGCCAGGAGTCGAACCCGGGACCGCGAGCGTGGCAATACGACATCATATGCCATTCATATATCGTATTTTAGTACCTATAGATTTAATCATTTATCTTTCTTTTGTTAATTTCTCATCAAACTTGGCAGGATTTCAAGGTAAAAAAGTTTCCATTTTTGTAGCGCATTCATGGAGTAATTTGTTACACTCGTTAAGCAGTCTTGACCTTTTCGGATTATAAAAATCATTACAATATAGGTGTCCCGAGTGTTTCGTCAACTTCGAACAACAAACAGGTAATTTTTACTCACGTTTTGTTACTAAATGAGAAAAACAATAACAATCCTGCATATATATTCTGAGAAAAAATTGAAACATCGAAACTGAAGTTTCAACTGATGGCTTCGATTAAATTTATTTTTGCTCATCACCAGCATCGCTTTGGGTTCATTACAATCGTGGTCTTAAATTTACTACGAGTCAGAATGAAAGAAAAAAATCCGGGAGAAATTTTGCATGACGGAAGATAGGGACAGAAGGCGTCCTGGGTACTGTTGGCCTGCACTGATAAGCAATTTCTCTGCCACTGATTGGCTACATCCCCTGGGGTTTCAGTCCCTCTATAATTCTTACGCACATTGTCCCCTTTCTCTCTTCCCTCGATTATCTCTCCTTCGGTGTATGGTAAATAAACAAAGAACGTTTCTACTTCCGATAAACGAATGTCCTCGTAAACTACCCTAGATATAGGGATGTTAATTTTCATTGAAACCAACATTTTTATGAGAAAGAGAAGAAAAAATTGTTCCTGTTTCCTATTATAATCCAATAAGAGAATGAAAATAATATTGATGAGAAAGTTAGATTTCTTGGACGTCTGAAGATCCAGGAGCATTCCTTTGCAGCACGCACTCATCCCGCAGGGCCCAGCCCTTCCGTTAATATTTGAACGATCCTAGGAAAAACAGTTTCTTCGGGAAGTAAGGTTAAGTGAAACAGATGCAGGGAAATGAAACATGAAAGGGAGTGAGCGTTGTGTTTAACAATGTAGGAGAGCCAGTCCCCGGCCGCTCCTAGATCAGCCTCCCTTTACAACACTTAGCCCCACGGACAGAACATTTAACAGAACACCTTACGACTGGGCCTCGAAAGATGCGATGGTTCTCAGTGATAGCTTGAAGGAAGGGGATTTGATTGGTTTTATTAGTTAACGTGTACAATTAATAAACGGCATGATGTTTTGGTACGCCAAGTTAACCGCGAAACTAACAAATTTGTTCTCATTTGCTAAACAAGAAACCATCAATAATACAAAATCGCTATCGTTATTTAATAATTCATCTTTCCGAGAGGATATTTGAGAAACACTGCTGTGAGATATTGTGACACTCACTTTTGACGTGAAACGTCACGTGAGTCTTATCTTAAGGAAAATTGGAAGCATCGGGTAGCTTTGCATCGGATGTGTTCCCAGCTTTAACCATTACCGATGCAACGCTACGCGACGCCTTGTCGCATTTTGGAAGCATGAGCATATCTATGCGAAGTCAAGCACAGCGTGTGTACACATAACGTACAGTCACACAGCGTGTATCACAATAACACACAAAATGTAATAAATTGTTAGTTAAATTTTATGAGCACAACCATGAAAATTTTTACATAAATTTATTCCTATGTTTATAAATTTACTGCCTAACCATCATAATTAAATAATTTTTAGAAAAACTCGTGAATTTTTGATCTCGGTTAATTTGGCTTATATTAAAATAAGAATGTTGTAATTAATATAAAGACAAAATTACATATGCCTAGTTTGAAATAAACTGCAATAAATTTGAAGGTCCTGTTCTAACTCGACGAAAATGGTGTAATTTTATGAGCAAAACCATGAAATAAATTGTTAATTGGAATTTACGATCACAACCATGTAATAAATTGTTAGGTAAATGTAATTGTTTTAAATGATGTTATTCCGGCATTTGATACTTTTTTGCCAAACCTTTTAAAAATAATATTATCGACGTTTCGATCTTTATTGAGATCATCTTCAGACACGAGTCACTAATTGACCCACACATTTATAGTTATATTTATTGTCTCCCTAATGATACATATAAATGGCCAACTGAGGAACTTGAGAGAAAAGAACTTGTGATTATCTATAGATTGCGAATAGGCCACATCAGGCTAATCCATAATAAGGCTTTACGTAAAAACAAGGAGGACGTAAAAACATAAGTACAGTAAAGCATATTTGTCGACTGTCCCACTTTACAACCCTTTAGGCAAAGGCTCAACCTTTCGAGTGATTTACAGGAGTTGCTTGGTCCCCAGTGTTTCTTTCGAAAAGCGCATCAAGGACAAGTTGGAAGATTGTTGCGTATATAAGCCTATATGGATTAGCCTGATATGACCTATTCGCAATCTTGAAATAATCACAAGTTCTTTTCTCTTAAGTTCCTCAGTTGGCCATTTATGTACAACTGGCTTAATTTCTTTCATACTATCTGTACAGATATTCCATCTTGCCGCCCACTTTCGTTCGATAATGTTTTTAACATAAACGACTATATCATCTGGACGGAGAGGAAATTTATCTGTTGTTTGTGGATGGTTCGCAGCGTTTCTTGCCTGTTGATCAGCTTTTTCATTTCCAGAAATGCCGACATGACTAGGAACCCAAACAAATACCTCATGTTTGTTGAGTGTTCTGATTTCATAGAGATATTGAATTTTTAAGATGTAAGGGTCAACCGAGAAATTATTTTTGATTGCTTCGAGACCACTTTCCGAGTCAGGATGCCATGCAAATAATGGCATTACAAATTCCTGGCGATTCCTTTATAATGCTCAATGATCTTCTGATTGCATGACGTTCAGCTGTGTATACGAGACCAGTTGAAGTTATACTAATCATCAAATATCCCACACCCTACACCAATTTCATTTTTAGACCCATCCGTATAAAAAACTTTATAATTGGGATAGTTATTTAAAATTCGCAAGAATTCTGCCTTGATCATCAGAGAAGGTGTTTCTGTTTTGTTCAATAAGGCCAGATCTTCGATAATTCTGGCAGTAGGAAATGCCCACGGTGGGATATATAGCAATTTAAACCGCTCAACCGCCGGCAAGGTATCCTCCTAATCTCAGCATTTCCGCACCGCGGATTCCGAGAGGTCTCGTCCTAGTTCTTAGGAACGAGTACATATCTTGGTGAGGGTTACGGAAAACTGAAGGATATTATTATTATTAGCCATACAAGCCGATGGGAAATATTTAAATTATGGAACAAAAATTCACAATTCTAATGAAAAAAGAAACATAAATAAATTTTATATGTAATTTAAAATGGGATTTTTGCATACATTTGGCTTTCCAAATTAAGAATTTTAAAAAGTTCTTTTGTTTTCGACTTTATTCGATGCTACCCGAGGAAAATCTGGACAGTGGGGATCGCTTAGAGTAGGGTAGCGTTGCATGCCATCAGACAGATGTGTCGAATTTTAAGAAGATTGATACAAGAAATAACTTGAAGTAGTAAGAGATCAAAATCGCTGACTCGCCAGTTTCGAATCAACCGAGGCTTCAATTAGGATCGATCGAAAAAAATTTCAAACGTTATTTTCAATTTTGATGTTTTCTTAGTTTTGGCAACTTATTGTGGATATTTTGACCAAATTTTAAGAAGTTTGATAGAAGAAATCAATTTGACGTAGTAAGAGGCCAAAGTCGCTAACTTTCGAGTCAACCGAGGCTTCAATTTCAATCGATCGAAAATAATTAATGGATATAATAATAATATGGAAAAATGGACTTTGGATTTGCGTAGAGTTGCAACGGGTAAGTGTGTTCCCCCTTTAATAACCCCCAAAATATTACTCTCAGAGACGGTATCATTGTGTAGCTTATATGGTAAACTCGTTGATATAACTTTACTCCACGATTCAGCGAAAGATTGATTCAGTATAAACCCAATATTATAATTTTAGAGCATCAATAATGCTTAACTTTCGCTGATTTGTTGAGGCGACGAACATGCCAGTAATTGAAGGAGGAAGAGTTTCTCTATGGCTTTTCCTGAGATCGGAAGGACACGTTGGGTAGATAGAAATTTGAAGACCTGGATTATCAAGTTGTCCAACTTCTGTTTGCGACCTTCGCACCATTCATTTTTTCAACGTCAGAGTGTTTATCTGTTTGTTATTTTAATAATATTTTTTCCTTATTAAACTGAAACCCTTTTTTTATAATTGCACATAACAGCCTTTATTTATGCTCCTTTGCCATTATTCTTCGGGATGGAAAAGGTTCACCAACAATTAAATTTTAGGTTTCCTATATTTTTGTCAACAGTACGATATAGTGCTTATAATAGTTAGATTATAAGGGTGTACAGTAAATACTGTTAGAGTAAAAAAAAAAAAAAAAAGTGGCCACCTTTAAAATTTTTAATTATCTCCTTGTAACAAACAAATCGAAAGGAACGAGAAGGACTTTGGAACCTGTCGGAGGCAAAAGTGCAGGAAGGCTAAAAGGCGGTGGACAGAGGATACTCGATTGGTAGACAGCGAACGATCCACATCATACGTATCTGCTTCAACTGGACTTGTTAAAAAAAACATCTCATCATAGCTCATCAAGAAAACGGCATTCTTCCTGTGAGTTCTTTCCTATTCCATATTTCCTTGATTTTATTTCCTTGGGGATTGCGCATACGTTTATTTTAGTTTATATACGTCTCAATTATATTTTAAGTTTTTTTTTTCTTTATATATTATTACAAGGTGAATTGATTTTATTTTTTTTTGTATTAATTTAAGTTTAAAAGATTTTTAAAAAAAGTGTGAATTTGATTTTGAAAAATAAGAAACGATTAAGTTAAATTAAATTGGTTTTCCCTTACAGTGCCTTTTATTTTTAAATTTCTCACATTATTAAAATAATTGTAATAATTAAAAAAATTACAATTATTTTTGATTAATCCAAATTATATATTAATCTCATTTCATCTAATACCCTTAAAGTCTAACATCCTAGACCATAATACACAGATTATCTGAAGTGGTGGGCTCAACTTTGTACACAAGTATATTAATCATTAATCAGTTTTCATAAACCTAAAATAGATCTCAGTTAAATTGTAGGTGATTTTTACACATTAAACTCCAACCGTCTCTACCCAGCTGCATTCTTATTTTTTATCTTTTTTTAATATATGCTGTTTTTCTCCCAAATATACGCCTAACTTGTTTCTACAAACAACAAATGGAAAGACGAAATTCAAATCTTTATTTTATACTAGGATTACGTTCTTTACTGATAGCTCAGAAATGTATGTTCCTTTTATCCTACCTTGGATTTACCTGTACCTTTCAGTACAGCGTAGAAACATACTTACATCACGTCTCATTAATTCTTTCGTGCCCATTCATTTCTTTCATGGAGATAAATTAGTTCTTCAGCGACTCCTCTCTACCCTCAACATGAAAGTTTGGTAGTTAGAGACAATAGAGACTAGTGAAATTTATTCTTTAAAAGTCTCTTTTTAATTTAATTTTCGACTTTGTTTCTATCATTTTGGGATTTATTTTAGAATGATACTTCTATTTTTTTATCCATCTTCATTATTTTTTACAAAAATCTTACCCAATTTATCACGCATGCATGTTTGGGATATAAAAATTTAACACTACGATTTCGGCTGAAGCTGTATTTTTTTCTTACCATTTCAGCCTCATTAATCTTTTTTTTTTTTACTTTCTGAATAAATCACAATTTTTTAACTTGGAAACCACCCCCTCGCACTCTCACTAACAAATTCCGCAATTTATGGTACATGCTTAACTTGATCCTCTCTCTTGTTCTTTTGCTTCAGGAAAAAATCATCTTCTATATAGTGATAAACTTCATTTATGTATTGTTTATAGGATTAAACAGCAAAATGATTATTTGTTTCTTTCTTGATGACATTAAAATTAATTAAAGTTGTGTCCGGTCATCCTGATTGGCTATCTTTCCTGTTTTGTCTGTCCTAAGATGTTTTGCTTTGCGTCATTTTTAGAGGTGGATTTTCAACAATTTTATACAATCCAGCATTTGGTATAGACAGAAACGGCTAGGATAGGTAGATCAGAATGGTCGGGAACGGAATAATAAACTTAACAAAACTTCTCATCCTACCGTGGGATATAGCGGCAATGATTTCTCATTTGTGGCTGAATAACAAAGTAGGACTAGGAGTCAATTACCATTAGGAACCGGGAGGTTTGCACATAGGGCGGCCCTTAGTACACGGTATATTTTGTGTACAATTAGCAGTCACAATAGCCACGTGGCTGCGGGCCGGGACGATAATTCAGGAAACGGCGTCACCCCACGTTATGTCGGAACATTAAACTAATTTCTCGCCAAAATAGTGGACGAAGAGGATCTGGTCGGGCGTCATGGCCAATTACCGCGACACTGGGCGCGTTTAATTGTTTGTTTTTGGCCGCCCCTTTTACATCAATCTAAGAAACAGGATGATCGAAATATGTTACACCCTTTCGATAAAATAGACAGTTTATAATATATTCAATTGTAGTAACATAGAATAGTTAATACCGGGCGTAGGTGGCAGGAACAGCTTAGGCGTTGACAAGGCGATCTTCCTGTAAGGTAAAGGTCCCGGGTTCGAATCCAGCGGCCCTTCATTCGAACCCGATATACTTACAAATGGGTTTTAAAAAAACGTTATTAGACACATTCGCCGAATTAGCCTCACATCGATACATAGTTTCGTAAAACAACATAACATTTTTAAATGTAAAGATGAAAATTTACCACTAAAATAATTCCATTAAGTCAACAAGCTGCTCAGTTTTCCTATTCACTTGTCATCTCTAAATAATTATCAAGTAACTCACTAAACACCACACATTTTCCATAAATTTTGAATAACAATGTATAACACTAACAGGCCTGTAGGAAATACAATGTAAATCCGGTTTTCGATATGTTAAATTTATGCATAATTGCAATAGTGAGTATCTCAATTTGATAAATTTAAAATTAAAAGCATTAAAAAAATTATGCAAAAAAAAGAGCGATATCAATATAAAAGCATACTTGGAAGGAAACATCATCAGGCACCTTCAACGTACGTGAGTAAAAAAACGCAAAATAATTTTCATTAATTCAACTTCAGATCGAAGTAAACGTGGTATGAATTATTAATTGAACTAGAGAGAACACTCTAATAACAAAAATTCCAATTGTTCGAAACTGTAAAAAACAAGGTAGATAACTAACATGATCTAACGAAAAACGTATTTTTTGCATACGAACATGCGTGTCGGGATAATTATGTGCTGTGAAAAAGCGATCCCATCAAATCATTATAAAAAGTATAACATAATGGATTAAATTAATCACAAATTTATAATTAAAGGTGAAAACTGCGACATAATATTTTCGTTCAATTGGTGTTTAATACGATATCTTAAAGATAATTACATTTTTGATAAAACTGAGTCAAACGTATTCCATTAATAGCATAAATTGTTGAAAGCTTCGTTACAAAGTGAGTTCTAATTGATTTATTTCTAACCCTCTTCAAGTTAGCCCTTAGCTCACGTTTTTGTACATTCAATTGTTATTTTTCAACTGTACTAGTACGTTATTTACAAATCTGTATATATCAACGTAAAAAGCATAGTAGATGAAGACGTTTTTGTGAAATTTAACATGTTGTAGGTATTTTTTAAAAATTCAGTGGAACGTGCGATCATGACCAAAATTTTAAATTTTGTAATTTTGATATGTTTCAACTGATAAAAGCTAATATTTCATGTTACTCAGATTATTGAAAATAGAAGTACCTTACATCAAATTTAGCGTTCTTTCAAAGGGTGTAATTGGATTTGTTGTAGTTTCAACATTTTGAAAGTTGTAAGCGTTTTTATGTTGCAAGGTAGTGAAAAGTTGAAGGAAACCAAAATTGACGAATATCTTCAAAATAGAGAACTTTCAGAAAATTTTCTCCTGGGCATTTTTCCCACAAACGAAGAGTAGAATCGATTCGCTGAGTTTTGTCAGAAGGAACTGGGACAGCCCGTGTATGGAATCAAGGAAACCCTTCGTTTATGTGTAACAATTAACCAATCTTTCACTACATGCAGGTTGGGGTTTGGCTCAAAGGAAAGTTTCAGGTAGGTACGATCCCTCTTCTTTGAGTCGTTATTTTTTCTTGATATTATTTTTATTTATTCAAATGAACAAATTTACAATCAAAAAGTTACCGTATTCGCTAATTCTGGACGAACTATTTTAAAAAGATAAATACAACGCTGAAACGGTACTGCGAAAAAGGTCTAATTGCCATATATCAAGAAAACTGTTCCAAAATTTATAGCTTACGCCCTGCGAAACCATTAAATAAAGCATAACATACCTAGGAGTAGCTCTCGACAAAAGGGTAACGTGAAACCTTAGGACAAACCACAATCGAGAAAGGCAAAATAGATAGGCCAGAGACACCTTAATAGAAGGTCGTACTAACGTTAGACTCACGATCACGTTATATTAGGTAGCCCAAAATACAATGCTTTAGCATCATCTTTGCTTTTAAAGAAACAACCACATCGGCAATCTCAACCTTCACACGCACATATATCGAAAGAATGACAGCTTCTAGAAACTGGGAATTTATCGGACAGCAGGTAGAAAGAAAACAGCTAATGCTGGTCATACCAACGTTTTTAGGAATTAGCAAAACTGAAACCGTCTTTGCAAGATCAAAGAAAATGCAATATTTTGAAAAATCATTCACATAAATATTCAACCGTTTATGTTTTAGTGGCCTAATTGACCAAATTACTTTTTTCAATCAATTATCTTTTTGTGTAAGGTCTTACTTGGATGAAATAAAAAGTCAGTGTCACTAGCGGGATTCGAACCCACGACAATCGGTTAAATACCTCGCTGCTCTACTACTCGAGTTACCGTTACTTCGATCCTCTCGGACACCATCTCCTCTTTTTGCTTTTTTCAAATTTCGTGTAATAAATAAATATTAAAGAAAGAGCACAATGGAAAGATAACAAAATGAAAATCTTGGACGTCTTCTACAATGAATGGTTTACAGAGGGAAAATGGGATGTGATTGGGATGAAGGAGTGTAAGCATGACACCCCATGAGATACACGACAACTGTCGTTCAGCCGAGATAGAAACATACTAAATAAATAACATCCATCTCATGGGTGCAATTTTAAAAATAGCTAGACAGCTCTTAAGGTCCTTAAAGCCTACGAGATCGACTCAAAACTAATCTCACACAGACTAATTATTCTAAAAAAAACATCTACCAATAGGCGACCAATAGGGTCCCGGACACTGAAGGAATTTCAAGTAACGAGGCTGTAGCTAGAAAATTAGCCTCGTAACAACACATAAGACCAAATCCTTTCAGTGACGGAAACTATAGACCCATAAAAAGTGAAGTATTGCGTTACTAAAAAATGGGGAGTGTAGGCCAGGCTTGAGGTAGCAGAGTACTCGCAAAAACAACTCAATGGGAGAAAAAGGAAATCCCACTTAACAGAAAGGTATTAATAACCATAATAGGTTTTTATGGGAAAAGCTCCAGTAACGTACCACTTAAAAAGTGGAACTATAAAAAAATGACATATGCCAACTATGTCTTGAGTTAACAAACTCAAAAGAAAATATTTTATTGAAATGTCCTGTAATAGTCTGGAAAATGCTATGGCATCTAGGAAACCTAAAAGACATTCCTTTGCAATATAGACCTAGTTATCATACCATTATGTGTGTGAGTGTGTATCTAACTCTCTTGTTAATTACATAAAAAACACATTACGTTACTTATACTTTAAGTAATTATTGTCTAATAACTCGATTAGATTAACTGAACTTGAAGTGTTGTCATATGTCGAAACCAAAACGGCCGGTATTATGTCAAAATTATAAACATTACGTATCACTCCTTCTAGTTGTTCAGATGATAAACAGCGTTATTTGTCACATATTCCAGAGGGAGAATGTAGATGAAGGCACATTTTCCTTGGGTCGGCGGAGGAGATGCTTCCTAATGTCCTTTTATCACGCTCAAGGGACACGGCCCTGCACCGTGTTCATCTTTATCTCCGCCGGTCCGGATACGAAGAGCCAATGTTTACTAAATTCCAGGCCTCGACGCGAATAATACAGGCCGGTTTTGTTATTTTGAAAAGATAAATTGTAAAACAAGTACTGTTTTGAGGCACAATTAGCATTAAATCTGTCCGTTAAAACGTTTTGCTTGGCTTAGACTCAGCCATTTCAAAATTTTAGCAATTAGAAAATATTTTGAATCTGACATGAATTCCAAAATGTTTTTGTACAGTGATCATAGGTGAAGGAAACTAATCCTCTCAAACGAGACTGATGATAGCTCAGACAGGTTTCAAACCCTTCAACCTCCTCTAACTTATGGGGGCTCAATATTATTGCGCAATGTGGGTTGCACAATATTTTGACGGAGGCTCTACACTGTTCAATATTATTGCGCAATATTTTGATTTGTGCAATAAATTGTATCGTATGCAGGCAATATTGATGGTTGTGCAATATATTGCACAATCGCGATCACAGACGTACAACCTTCAAGGCAATATATTGTACATCCGCATCACGAATCCGTTTTAGTTCCTTTCGGAAGTTTTCTCAAAGAATTAATTTTTTTTACAATTTTTTGTTTATCAGCCTCCGGATATTTTTCGCGGTATTTTTCTAACAACACTTCATACTGCTCCCCCTTCTTCGCACGATTAGTATAATCTTTACACTTCACATCCCATAGAGCTGGAAGGCCACGATAAACGTCAATGCATTCGAAAATGAATTGCCTATCAGCTTCCTTGGCGGCCATGACGACGCGTATTCTACCACGTGTTGATACTGACTGATGGGATATTGTGCAATATTGCCTACAGACGGCACAACCTTTTCCCGTTTGCACAATATATTTTCAAGGATTTGAATTTAGCACAATATATTGCACAACCTGTCAATTTCGACTACACACGATCAACTCACGATTATCAATCAATAATATTGAGCGTGTATGGGCCACTTAAAGCTTTATCTTTATTTCCTGAATGATTACACGAGACATATCAAATGTAGTTTAAAATAACCATGTTTTCTTTTTGATTAATCGATACTCATCTATCTTAAAATTATTAACCAACTGAAAATTGCAAATAAGTAAGCAGTTTCTAGTCAAAATAGCTTTTTTATCCGTTATACACAGTTAATCTCATTAAGCCGATCCGGAGTCAAGTCATTTGTCAACCGGACAAGCGTGATGTCCTCAGAAAAAAAATTAAGTGCAAAACGCCCTATCTTACCCCGGTTTAATTAATTTTATTAGGTCCGCACGACAGTCCTGGGGCTTCACTACGTGCCCTTCTCGTATCTGGGACAGGGTGGGTCTTTACTTAATAAAACCCAGCTTTGATGACTGTAACGATAACGAAAGGGTTTTTACATTTGTCTAAAAGCTTTCCGTAACGCGTGAAAGCGTTGACGAGTTCATCAGAAACAGTAAAATCGTGATGGACGCGATAACTTAACACATAAACGTGACATAAAGGATATTCAAATTTGCATACTACCAACGATTCATGCTTATCATTATCTAATAGCAAACGTTTGAACTTTTTCAGTTTGTTGTATAATCATACTGAAAAGGGGATGGTGTGTGAGAGAGAGAGAGAGAGAGAGAGAGAGAGAGAGAGAGAGAGAGTGATAGTGAGAAAGAGAGAGAGAGTGAAGGATAGTAGTGAGAGAGAGAGAGAGAGAGAGAAAGAGGGAGGAAGAAAAACGGTTAGATCTATAAAAAATGTCTGCGAGTGAAGAAAAATATTATTTTTTTCTAATAAAAACATGAAAAATAGCTAGCTCTTAGCTTTCATTATTGATGTACTATTGTTGGCTAAGTTAAAGTCCCGTGGGAGCCAGAGATTTCTTTAAATTAAATGCAGAAATGTCTTCTACAATTGACTGATAGGCGAAGATATGTCGATAACGCTTGTATTGTTTTATATTCACTAAATGCTTACAAAGGCAAAAATGATTTTTTTGTTATCTTATCGTTAGTCCGACGAAATAGTACTTCCTGCCGTTGGCATCCAAAGAAGTAATATCCGATCTCTAACTTCAATGTGTTATTTTGAAAAAACCTCGTAAAAAAGGAAGATGGCGGTAGTGAGAGAGAAAGAGAGGGAGAGAGAGAGAGTGAGAGTAAGCGAGATGAGTTTATTTCCATTGCCCCCTTCTTAATAGTAATTGCTTAAATTTCAGTTATACCCCATAAGGAAAAGAAGTGTTAGCAAGGAAAATTGATCGAACTATTTTAGACATGATCTTTTATGAAATTCCAGTTTGCTTCATTTAATCATTGTTTAATCACTACTGTTCTTGTAAATAATTTTGTTGGAAGACAAACGTTAGGTAAAAAAATTGGAATAATAATTTATTTTACCATGATCTGGATAAATGTGAATGTGTCACACACACACACACACACACACACACATTTAAAAGCAACACGTAAACACACACAACATCACTACCACTACTGCTGCCATACACCTTATAAGATATATTTTTTGTTTTACACAATAATAAAAACATCAACAATTCTTGTCGTTAAATTATTTGATTTTTCATGTTTAAACCTAAAAATATCGGTAACAGGCTGTTATGCGAATGGGTAAAAAATGGGTCACTATTACAACCAAGTTCCATCGGAGTTGTGTACTGATAACGGAGTAGCTTTATATTGGTCTTAAACGTAACGTAAAGCGCGGATATGACGGTTGAAGGCCTGCGAGTCGGTGAAGAAGAAGAAGAAGAGAGAGAGAGAGAGAGAGAGAGAGAGAGAGAGAGAGAGTGAGTGAGTAAGGGTGGCAGAGAAGGGTAGAAGTGAGGAGAAAAACATGAAAATAAACACAGAATTGAAACACTTTATTTATAAAACATGCAGTTTTAGGTCATATTTATCTTTCTTACATTTAACGAGAGAGAGAGAGAGAGAGAGAGAGAGAGAGAGAGAGAGAGGAGGGAGAGAGATACCGGGTACATTTATTAGTTTTTGTTTTTTATTTATTAAACTTACCATTATAAGGAATTCATGCAATTTATGATTTTTTGTTTGCTATATAAAAAGAAGTTTCATGTTGATAAAGAACATTTGAACGGGCTGATCATTAAGGACCAAATTACAGGGTTAAATAGTTCCGTGGAAACTGCTTCCAGATTGACGCAACTAGGATAATGGATTGATCATAATTGTTAGATACATCCAAAATTTTCAAAAAGACGAGTGTTTTATTTAAGAGAAAATCAATGAGATCGATACTAATATAAATATGTACAAAATAGAGAAAACAATTACAATCCATTTTATGTTGTAAAGCGTTTCGACCTTTAGTCGGGTCACCTTCAGCGCCTGGCTAAATTACGAAACATATGTTGATTGGAAAAAATACAATTTGAGATATAGATATAAATTTTGAATTAAGTAAGTGTACCAAGTACATAAAATGTGGTGATATTCTTGTGGTGTCATATTGGTTGTCTGTGAAACGTGAGCTATGATGGTGACTGGTAAATCTGGATTTGAACATAGGCGGTTTTATTTAACTCAAAGGGAGTCGAGCATGTCTTGGATGACTCCGGGTTTCAATATTGGAAACAAGTTAACTATTAAGAAATATAACGAAGGAAAACATAAAAATAAGGTTTAATAGAGTATTTGCTTTAAGATGTTGGCGTTGCTACGGCTGAGATTGCATCTTTTTGTTCAGTAATTAATGCTGTGTGTATCTCTCTACATGATTTCATAATACATTCCAAATGTACCACCATCACCCAATTCTCTGCCAGTCTAACAACACAAAGTTCTATGAGAAAATTAATATTATTTTTTACGCTTACACTTCTGCAGTAGAAGAGGGGTCTCGAGGCCTAGCTGGATGTTTAAATCAGCATTTATTATGTTGTCCCCCAGACATAATGACGCTGTAGTATATATATTTATATATATAAAATTATGTGAAATTAAGAATTGTGTTATATTTTTTTGAAGCTTGAGTGAGTAATTTAGAGAATTAGTAAGACCGGAGAATTTTAAATCTATTAGACAATAAATTAAAGCATCAATATCGCTAGTAAAATTGTGCAAAATTGAAAAAACCCAATAGGACTATATTTGTTGTACCGTCCAGTCTGGACCACCGGTTTCACGAAATTCTCGAAGTCAAAAAAAAACAAAAAAAAACAGTCATACTGTGGTTCTGTTGAACGGTGTCTTCTATGGGAGGACCCAGTTTCTGGAAAACGTCTAACGGCGTCTCACAGAGTTTCGTAGGTAAATCCGATGGCTTAGTCGCATACACGTAGGATCGCCTATCATCAATAAGTGCCACACCACGCGCAACATCGTCAGCACTAAGTGGCATTTTTAAGTTTAGAGATTGAAATTAAGGAAACAAATAGAACTAAACAGTTTATTGCTTCCGGATTCAAATGAGACTGAATAAACATGTCAAATTCCGTAAAAGGTAAACATGGAAAAATCCTTTATCCTTGTTTTGAATTAAGGATGACCTGAAATTAAGAATTTTACGTTATGTTGTATGAGGGTATTTTGACATTTTGGATGCGGAAAGATAAGTGAATAATTTGGAGAATTGGTAAGACTGGAAAACTTTCTTTGCAAAATAAATCAATATATCAAATATATTTATATTTTAATCATCCCATTCTTGATATATCGCTAGTCAAAATGTGGAAAATATTAACCATTAAGGGTCGTGGGTTGCAATTATTTTCCCTTATCTAGAAAAAGGCAATTACATTTTTCACTCTCATATTCTTGAAAAACCCAATAGGAACATAATTGTTTTACCGTCCAATCCGGACGCTAACCCTGGCAGGAACGTTTAATAAAATTTCACCAGAATTTAATCCATTGGAAGCCAGGTGGAGGCGGGCAGGGGCGAGGGCGTGGCTTAAAAGGTGTGGCTTCGGGGGCGGCAACTGGGCATAGGCGGCCCCCGGATCTGGGGCGGCGCCCTCGCGAATCCCGGACTCCGAGGCCCTTTTTGCCTAGGGCCCGCTTAAGAAGGAAACGTTCATGGGCAATTCAAACAATTCGTTGTTTAACTAAAATTCCGGCACATGCGGTGTACATTTAAAAGGGGCCGCTGGAGGCGGCGAACGCTGCCCGGGTTTTGCCCGGCCGCTGCGATTCCCACGAGGTATCAACAACATTCACGTCACCGCCGCCTCCAATCCGATTCTATTAGCGAGGAGACCCTTTGCATCACAATCGGCGGGTGGAAGGACTAAAATCGGAATAACGGGTTTATAGAAAGGTCAACCTAAAAATAAATTTTTGGCTACTAACAAAATACACTTGGAACAGCTTCCTTATCAATTTTGAGCATCCAGTCGACATTTAGTTACATAATTTTCATGTGATGAATGTATAATGTACACTACTTGAAATAGGCATCTCGACAAAACGCACACCATAAGAAAAGTGTCACAAGTCGAAAAATTATAAAACCCAGATTATTTAGTTTCTTTTAAGTATACTGCTAAGCAGTACTATGTGTCACTTTTGTATCGGCGAGAATTGTATTGTCACCGTTCAAGAAAAATACCATGTCATAGTTCTGTGTCCAGTTTAAAAGCATCGGAGAGAGGACAACAGGAAAAGTGGCACATTTCGAGTTACATCATTTATTCGTGTTTAGTGGACGATTTTATGCCGAACCGGCGTCACATTTTTTACATTATGAAAAACTAATTGATGAATCAATTGTACAAATACACTGACAGGCCAAAAATTCCACTCAATTTATTTTTTTTTTTTTGCTCCAAAAACGACATACTCCTCTTAATATGTCTCATTGTTTTTATCGATAATATTTGTTTATGCTATGTTTTAAATTGGGAGTATCAATTAGAGATAAAGACACTTAATCCTTAATACAAAATAATGATAAAACATTTTACGGAATTTAAAATATTTTCATATATTCAGTCTCATTTGAATTCCGAACCAACAAACTTCAATTTTCATCTTTTTGTTAATTTCAATTTTTAATTTTAAAAAATATCAGTTACTGCTGAGATTGTTGCGCGTGATGTGGCACTTATTGATGCTGGACGTTCCGTCAGGTATGCAGCCATTGCCATCGGAGTTCCTTACGTAACACGGCAAGACGCCGTTAGACGATTTCGAGAAACTGGATCCTACCATAGAAGGCCCGGTTCTGGAAGCCATAGGGTAACAGAACCACAGGACGACCGTTTCTTTGATTTTGAAAATTTTGCGAAGACGGCACCTTGCTAGTGCCCAAGCGATTCCGTCAGCTTCAGGAAGTTCGAATATGTCGAAATTTCTGAACGCACTGCTCGAAAAAGATCAAATCAGTATGGACTGATGGTTTTTTGCCCCGTAAGAGGACCAGAATTGGCCAGGACACACGGAGTTGTACGGCTCACATTTGCGCGAGCACACAGCCATTGGTCTTTGGACGGATTGGTCTGCTGTACCCTTTACAGATGAGTGTAGATTTGCCCTACGATCTCCGAATGGGCGTGGAAAAGTGTGGAGAAGGCGAAATCAAGGGTACGAAGCCTGTAATTTTTCCTATAACCAACCCTTTTAACGTAGTTTGTGATGGTGTGGGCGGAAATTTCAATGGAGAGTCGCACAGAGTTGGCTGTTGTTCGTGGAGGGTCTTTGACGGCCGCTAGCTATGTGGACGAAATTTTGGAACATCATGCGTTGCCTATCCTCGTCGACATCAGCGACAGAACTATTCTAATTCACGATAATGCCTACATATCCCTCACATAGTACAAACGTACCTTCAACAGCATAACATCAGTCCTTCTCCAGACTTGAACTCCATCGAACAATTATGGGATCTCTCTCTCTCTCTCTCTCTCTCTCACACACACACACACACACACACACACACACACACACACACACCTTCTCTCAATTTCCACCCCTCTTCATCCCATCACTGTATCTTTCTCCCTCAAAGACTCTCACTCTTTCTTTTTGTACAAATATTTACTTTACCTCATCTTCGCATCGCTCAAACTTTCGCCTCTTTCCTTTTAATTTATTCTATTCTTCTCTCGTTCCCTCTATCACTTTCTTTTTCTCGTGAACTATTCATTACCCTCCTCAACGCGTCATTCTAGATTTTTAACTTTAAGATTGTTACGAGATCGTATTTCCTATTTGTTAGTGGTACTATTTTCAGTCTGTGTGTAATGTACTTTACTGTGTCATTTTGAGGATGGTTAGAGTCGACTTGAATGATGACAGCCGCTAGGATTCACAAACGATTTTTTTAAATCACAGTTTTACAGATTCATTTAAGTGCTATTATGATTATAAGTTGGTTTGTCCAAAGTAGACTTGAAAGTTTGAAATCAAGCTTAGAAAACGTATGCACATGATTTTTTTTATCGATTAGTGATTTTTTAGTAACCCAAGTATTTTCAAGCAACTGTTAGTTGATGTCATTTGATCTCGAGTTGCTGAACGATCGCCCGGATCCCCTGGTCATACTGGTCCGTATAATCTCGCTGTTTTTCCAAAACCCGTCTCGATTTTTCCAAACTCTATATCAGGGCTACCATATAGGACACTTAATTTAAAGGCAATTATCAATTGATAGGAATGTTAGAAAAAATTACCGATTACGTTGTTAAATTGAACGAAGTGCAATACAGGGTGTCCTTTTTAGATGGCCCGGATGAATTTCCCCTTGAAACAATGCCGCTATCAAGAAAACAAGAATACATGTTTTTAATAAAGTTTAAAATTTTTACCTTTTGTAAGAAAAACATTATATATTGTACTTCAGGCCCAGACCAACTTCAAAAGTTCAAATACGACCCTATACTTCCCAACACATCATTTTAAAGGATTTGTACGCTGAAAGCAATGGTGTAAACGAATATCAAATTGGTCAAAAAATGACAAAGTCATGGCGAAAAGATGTATACATCACAACTACCACCCAACTATATCGTTTGACCATCCATCAATTCTAGTACGGAAGGAATACATTAAGCAAAAACTACGACGATGTATACATGACAGCCTCCATGTCCTTATAAAGCAAGCATGACTGCACGGTAATCACCCAAACTGAATACTGAAGATGACGAAACGCACCATCGGAACAAATCAGCACGGCTAAGAGAAATTGAATTGTAACAGCCAAATTAAAAACTTACTATGCTTATACTTAATTGATGAGACTTAAATTAATGTGCGTTTTATAATGTTGATTCTAACAGGAATTCATACATAATCTGAAAATTTTTGTAAAGTTGTCGAGTCGGGGCGACAAGGATGTAGTCGGATTTACGAGCACTTCTCTTGGCACCTTTTCAGAATAAATCTGCATTTTCCTCCATGAACGTTAGTGTCACTTATGCGTCGTAAAATTTCATTGAAATCCTCTCCGGCCGCAGCGATTTTTCATACGGCGCGTTTACAGCTCGTAGTGGGCGCATTTGAGTCGGCCGACACCAAAATCGCATCGGCCCATTATTAAAACGGCGCCGTAAAACAGGGCCGTTAAGGGCAAGTAGGGCGTAGAGACAATATTGGCCGTAATGTACAATATAAGGGCCTTGCCTAAGAATGCCGCCATAAAGGGCCCTTAGCACACCTCTGGGCCCTACACCGGCGCGCCTCCCGGCAATATTTCGCCTTCGTGCTTAAGCCCTGCACTATTAACCTAACGGTTCGGCTATATTTTCGCTCTTGAACGAACTATATGTGTAATCAGTGCTGATTATAAGGGGGACAATAAAGATATGGCGGGGAGCTCCTCCTTAATTACAGGTGTTGTTAATCTTTCAGTTATAATCGACCCCCCTCACTCTAATTAAAGGAACAGTACTGCCTAGATTGTCGTTACTCCGCTTACATATTGAATATCCAAAACGGTACGTTATATACATAAGAGCCTAAATGATCTAAAATAGGTATTGACAAATTATTATGTCTTTCATAAAATATTTATAATTATACACAAGTTTATATAAAACACGCACATATAAAATAATATATATATATATATATATATATATATATATATATATAACAAATATTCCAAATAGATAATATCACAGTTTCATCGTTAGCATAAATAAGTTTGCTATTCAAAAACAAAAAAATTCATCAATCATTCTGTTACAGTTTACATAGGGTTAAGGCCTGATACAATGAATGGATCCTGATCTACTTCAGCTTATAAATTACTCTAAGCATTAAACATAACGAACATCAAATTAGGTTGATTTTCAAAAATTAAATGGTTTTAAATTTTCGAATACTCGGGAAATTTCAGTTATTCTCTCTCTCTCTCTCTTTCTCTTATCGTCTTTCCTCCCTCGCTCACTATTCCTCCTCTCTCTCCATTTTCCATTTTTACTAACTGCACTAATTTTTATTATTCTGACTTTTTTGCTTTTTTAGTTTGGTTCCGGTTTCCCCCCC